>NMUC01000008.1:0-506946 GCA_002319055.1 Knufia petricola
GGCAACGGCAACGGCGACAACTGCGGTGACGATGAGGACTGCAAGAACAACGGCAACGGCAACGGTGCTGTCAGCACTGGCAACGGCTGGAACAACGGCAACGGTGCCGCCAGCGCCACCTCCGCCTCAGCTGCCCCAGCCTCAACTGCCAGCGCAAGCTGGTCTGCCTGGGCTGCGGGTAACGCCAACGGTGCTGCCGCTGCTGCCGCCACTGGTGCTGCCTCCCCAGTTGCTGCTGCTGCTGCTGGTGCTTCCGGTGCCGCCGACAAAGGTGTAGCCGCCGCATCCGCTGCTGGTGCTTCCGGTGCCGCCGACAAGGGTGTAGCCGCCGCATCCGCTGCTGCTGCCACCGCCACCGATGCTCTCCCAAGCGGTGTCAAGGCCTACACTGGCGCTGCCGGCCGCAAGAGCGTTGAGTACTTCATGGTCGCCGCTGCCTTCATTGGTGCCGGTGCATTCATGTTGTAGATGACGGAAACATGGATTTGGACATGATGGTGCCTATACAGAGGCCAGAGATTTTTTATGAAGAGATTCTGTAAATATAGTGATCGGGGTACATAGCATACTTCCGGATCAATAATGTTTGATATAATTTCGAATTCAGCGAGCAATGATCATTTTCCTTGATTTAATTCTGTCTGCCTTTATTTTACTTCTGAAAGTTCGACTCTCTCTAGGCACCCGCAGCTCTTTACTGCGGGCTTCCGCGCCTAAACCAAGCTCTATTCTGCAAACCTGCATCGGTCAGTGAGCGTGTCATTGCGCCTCACAAACTTGGTCGCTCGCCCACTGATGTGGCATCATCCAAGGCAGATGAGGAAGAAGAAGGAAGTCCTACGATAGAAACCCTCTTTGAGTCCCCCCATCCATCATTCATTGCCCAACTTTCCTCCTCACCCACTCCGCGATCCGCTCGATCGACCCCTTCGACTCCGGCGCGTTGCCAGCCATGAATTCCATGACATGCTGCTGCCCCTCGTGCACCTCAACGACAACCTCAACGCCGGCGCCCTTCAGCTTCTCCGCCATTCTCTCGCCATGATCCCTCAACATATCACAGCCTGCGATCGAAAGCCACGTCGGCGGCATCCGTCTCGTGTCCTCGTCAGACGCGAACAACGGGCTGACTAACGGATCACACTTCTCCACCCCGCTGCCCTCGACATACCGGTCGGCCAGCATCTTCACGAACGGCGCCGTGTTGATCAGATCGTGCTCCTTGTTCGAGTCCATGGTGCCGCCTTCCTGGGTCGTCAGATCGTACCACGGGCTGAGAGCGACACTTGCGCCGGGGATGGGGAGGTCACGCTTCATGGTGGCGAGAGGGACGCTGGCGGATAGGCCGCCGCCGCAGGAGTCGCCGGCGACTACGACCTTGTGGGCTGGGTAGCCGGTGGAGAGGAGATGCTGGTATGCCGCTATGCAATCGTCGAGGGCGGCAGGGAACTTGTTCTCGGGGCTGAGCCGGTAGTGCACACTTAAGACAGGGCATTGGCATGCCTTGGCGAGGTGGGCGGTTAGTTTGCGGTGGCCGTCTGGAGAGCCGAAGCTGGATGGCTGTTAGCATGTTTCGACCCGTAAGATGTTGACGGCAGTTGTCCGTTGCGAGATTTCCGAGGCGTGTGGGTGGGTTCGAAGTTTATGAAAGAGCGTGTGTCTAGGCACGGACGGCCTTACCTGAAGCCCCCACCGTGCATGAAAAGTATGGCATGTTTGGCGGAAGACGAATTTTCGGGCTTGAACCATTTGCATGGGACGTTCACTCCGTCGCTGGGGATTGTCACGTCCTCGATCGTGACGCCTGGTACTTCTGGCGCAACTTCCCTGACTTGTTCGTACAAGGCACGTTCGAGGATGTGGTTGCCGTCTTGAGGGAAGTTGGAGACCATCTGCTTGAAGTACTCTCCTAGAGCCTGGGATTCCTTGCTTGGAGACATGATGTGTGGCAGGTTGGACAGGCTGATGGGCAATTGCTGTTGTGGTTCTACACAGAGTGGGAGGGTGTGTAGACAACGTGATGAGTAAGTGAAGATGGATTATGAGTGACACGGTGACGACATTAGGCATGAGGCTAAGTGGAGAAACTTTACCTTCATACTTAGTGCACCCAGCAATATGGACAGACATTCCTTCTTCCGCTCGTACTAACTTAATTCTCCATCAAACCAGGGGTCTGCACTGCGGTTGACACTAGGCACATTCACACTAGCTTTCTTCCCGTTAGCAGCTGTCTGCTTGCGGTTGATGTACTAAACGCCGACTAGGCGGGCATCTTGGCGACGGGAGTTGTCCAGTAAGCATTGTCGTAGATCTTGCGCGTGCGAGCCCTGCCAGCCCTTAGATACATCGTTTCCCCTAAGCTAGCGGTTCGAGACATAGGTGGTGATGGTCGCGCATCCATCAACTAAGCCCTCGGGGGCAGTCCGTAATTGTCCAGAGCCCGGATCGAGCTTGATGCTGTGTGCGGTTCCTGGCCACTACCTTTTCAGGTTTGTAATCGTGATTGCTCCCAACACGACGCTTGTCAAGAGTCGATCGGCCCGCCAGCTTCAGACTGGTGGGTTAATGTGCTGCAGGTACAGTCTTCATGCCGATTTTGTTAGGCATACAACAAGTTTCGAAACTATTCAAGAAAGATCCTCTCAAGCCTCAGCCTCAACCATCCTTTCATGGCTCAGACTACAGGTCGTGACTTGTCCTGATTGGGCATGCGGACCAAGGAAATTGGTAAGACACGAGCAACTAGTGCTTTTGCGTCAGAATACATGACTTGTTGACCGCCGTGCTTGTACCAAGACAGTATGTTCTCTGCATGAATTTGATTTTGCCAAAAGCTTGGCCGAGATTGCAGTGTACTGAGCTCACGCATATGAAGAAGAACGAAGATGCAAGCATGGTAATAGCGCCCTCAGGATTGGCAGTCTCGCGACACGTGACATGACGCGAACGCGTCGCCCTCTCCTACGCGTATATCGATTCGCTCCATGTCTCTCATCAGATCGTGTTGTCTACCTCTCTACAGTGAGATCTTCATGGTACACGAATAGAAGAGGCCAGATGTGCTGCGGGCTTGAGTGCTGCAGCGACGTTCAGACACATATCGAAGCACACAAACATGCAAACAGATAACTGATATTTGCCTTGTCCTCTTCAGCCAGCAAGTCTCCCATTGAATGCACTTCGCTTTATCGATCTCGAGCTTCTAGAATTTGCCTCCGTCGAATCATCATGGACTCCACACGCATCTACTGTGCGCCTGTGAAACGAGAGCCTTTTCAGTATGATGGTCTTGAGCTACGAGTCAACCACATCTCGAGATGTCCTTCTCAAGACCTGTATGCACTACTCACTTGGGTAGATAAGGGGGGCCAGTGCTCAAGAAGAATGGGAAACCTCGTGTCCACCAACCTCCACCTCATAAGGACAAAGGTCCTGATTTCTACCACGCCCAATGCATTTCACTATGGCATCAAGCCATTCAAGACTAGGCCTGCGGCCAAAAAAGCCCTCCTTGAAGCCTTTGCGGCACATGGTAACCATCTCGTCGTTCCGCAATCGATTCTTGATGTTGAGGCTGAGCTCAAGGAGGAATTCGCTCAGGCCAACAAGACTGCCAAGGAGGTGCGGGAAGCAGAGAAGCTGGAACATCAGCAGCAGATCCAAAGGGAGCAGATGAAGAGAAAGCGAGAAGAAGACAGCATTGTAGAAGAAGTATCCGCCAAGTCGGCGAAGCACGCTAAGCAGAAGGTGAGTATTCCCAATACTATGTACCGCAACAAAAAGACTGACAAGTGCAGCAGTCTCTCGATCTCCAGGCTGTTGCAGGAGCATTCTCAGTTGCCGCACCTTCTCTTTTGGAAGGCTACGGGTCTAGTGACGATGGTACATACATCGTACGGCTTGCACCTCTCGAAAGCCAGTCTGATACTATCTATAGCGATTTCAATTTCGGCGCTTTCATGGGATATCTACGATCAACATCTATTAACAAGCGTACCAGGACCATCGATTTCAACTGGCGTGGCAGAGAGACCGGGGAGGGTCGGTCAACCTTTGGGCCACAGAATACCTTTCAACTCGCATTCGTTGATGATGAGTCTTTCGAGGGCTATGCTCAAGGCGATTACTTCGAGCGATGTGAGATTTACGGAAAAAGAAAGGCGTGTACTGGCCCAGGCGGAAGGCCTCTTACGAACGCCGCGGCGTGGAAGTATCAGTATGACTCTCTTAACGAAACGAGTTGCGAACGTGAGAGAGTTTCTCGCTGGCATTGAAATGCAGCTCTACGTTTTCGCAATCCATTCTGCGACAGCAGATCGAGCATCGGCAAGAATACTGACCAGGAATCGCGCGATTACTCGAGCTGTGTGTTGTCAAGAGAACCGCATGGCAAGCATCGAGCCCACGCCCAAGCACGAATGACCACTCTTTACAGACATTTCTGTTTTGGTGGCTACTACCACAATCTGAGCTTTCCAAAATGCACATTAGCACAATGCAGCTGTGTTAATTGTATGCCAGCAAGCACATATACGAAAAGCCAGCCCGTCGTGTCCATGAAATCTCGTAGAATCTGAGAGCTACCCCCTGAGTTGCTTTTGGTAGCGTAAGGCTGCTCGGCGACGGGCCGAACAGACGGCTTGGCGGATGTCCAATTTTGGTTCTCTTAGAAATGAGCTCATCCTTGTGCCGCCCGATGCTACATCAAGATATTTGGTGATGCTTCTAAGTGCTCGGCCGTCTCTGGCCGTGTTGACGAGGGTTCACTTGATATCGAAAATGCCATGACAATGAGTGATTCTTCACAAAGCCAGGTCATCGTGAAACTTACATTGCAAGCAAAGACCCTCCGATCTCACGTGATGGGATAATGAATCAAACTGAGGTAGGCCTTTGCTGCTTCCGGCTGCGGTACACGAAGTCTCGAAGCAGATTAGCGCAATACCCACGCGTTTTCTACTCTACTGTCTCTTGTTACTTGCACCGACAAGAGTATCTCGCGCCCAGGAATATCTCTACGCATCCACCAGAGCTATCACAGTCAAAGCCACATCTTGGTCTTCTGATGATATACCAGCTGGCGTCGACGGTAAGTTGTGGACTGGAGAAAAAGATCCGGATATGTTCTCCGTTATCACTACAACACGCTTGTTCAGAGAATTGATGTCAAATTTCACGCAATAATGATGACTGCCCCAAGATTCTGGACCTGTCTTCCCAAGCTTACCGAAACATAGCGAATTGTTGCGTCATGCTTGCTCATCCTGCCAGTAGTAAGCTCATCTCATATCACTGATATAGGCAGGCATAACCTTGTAAATCTTCTGTACAGAACTTAATCATACATTGCTCTCTTCAAAGGTATGGCAGACACCACCTCCTACGATGTTGTCGTGCTTGGCTACGGCAGCGCTGGCGCCGCTGCAGCCTTACAGGCCGCTCAGTCGGGCGCCAAAGTCATGGTCGTTGAAAAGAGTAGCACTGGAGGAGGGAACTCGTTCGTCTCTTCAGCAAATATGACTTACCCACAGGACTTTCAAGCTGCTATGGAGAGAGATGGCGCTGCTCAATACACAGACTACCTTGAGGAAGCTACGCAACACACGACACCTCGAGAAGTTGTCGCGGCCTTCACAAAGGGTCTGTATGAGGTGGAACCCTGGCTGAAGGAGTTGGGTGGCGAGCTCGAAGACTCGAACTACGACAAGATGTACGTACTCAACTCTGCCGCATCTTGAACCGGTCTGATCGATATTTCAGGTATTCCTACTATATACCACCCATGACCTTCCCGCATCTGAAAAGTGCACAAGGCTTGAAACTTACAGTTCGTCATCTGAAGCAGACAAAGCTAAGTCCGGCAGATACCGGTGGCCGCCGGATCTGGGAGCTGCTGCATCATCACATCAAGGACAACCCCAACATAACACTGTCATTCAACTCTCGGTGTAAGCGCATTTTGAAGGACCACAATGAACATATCAGCGGTGTATTGCTGCAGAACGATGAGTTTGTACCTGCTCCTGCAGTCATCATGGCCTGTGGTGGATTCGAAAATGATATCGAGCTCCGTCGTGACCTCATGGGCCCCCGTGGATTTGGCCTCCTTGGTACACCTCACAATAATGGGGACGGCTTTCGTTTAGCTCAGCACGTTGGAGCTCATCTGTGGCATGCCTCTGCTGAAGCGACTGTCCTAGGACTCTTGCCTGCGGGGGAAGAATGCGGATTCGCACTCGGCGTTCGAAAGCCAGGCTTTATCTATGTCAACAAGACTGGTCGGAGGTTTGTTGATGAGACCAAGATCGAGTCGCACCGTGGACATATCGAGACCGCTACGCAAGATCCCTATTCAGGCAAATCGGCTCACGACCCCATGTACATGATCAGCGACAAAGAGAATTTGCTCGATCCTGACAAACCTCCAATCGTGGACTTCTTCTCTTACCAGGTTGTGGTCAACGGCTACAAATGGTCAAAGCACAGCGAGGAAGAGATAAAGAAGGGCTGGGTCATAGTCGCCGATACCTTGGAAGACTTGGCACAGAAGCTCGACATGCAGGAACTGCCAGCAACGATTAAGGAGTGGAACGACCAGTGTCAGAACCCACCACAAATAGACGAGACTTTATCGACGACTTTAGATCCTCTGAGACGAGACCATGAGACGCTTGTCCCGCTGAAAGCGCCATTCTGTGCTATCAAGATCATGCCACTTCTCTACAACACGCAAGGCGGGCCTCGGCGCAACGAGAAGGCTCAGATCCTGAGTATCGATGGACCCCCGATCGAGGGCCTGTATGGCGCTGGCGAGTGCGGCAGTATCTGGGGACACGTGTACCAGAGCAGTACAAACTTTGCCGAGACCATCGTGTTTGGACGCATTGCCGCGAAGGAGGCCGCAGCGCTTGCCCAGAGCAAGAAGAAACTGCCACTTCGGTGAAAAGCCAGAAGTGGCAATAGTAGCGCTCCTTTGTCTTTGCTGATTTACGCCGCTTGGAAGAGCTGCTGGGCACCGACGACCCATCGTCTTCGTCGCTTTCACTCTAGCCAGGAAGTGCACGGCCGAGCAGCGCATCTTGTAGACAACGCGCAGCCGGCTTGTGTCCGGCTGGTGGGATTATTGCGCCTGGCTCCACAGTTTCGCTTACAAGTACTATGCCGCATGCGACCAGAAACTCAAGATGACCCAGATCGCCGAAGTACTAGGCGCTCTTGGCCGAGTGATTGCGGTACGTCTACGAGCTTGAAATTTGATCTTTGACGATTGCGTCTCTGCGTAATGAGTACAAATTTTTGGTGAAAGGTACACCTGAACTTACCAGCCGCCAGGCGATTATCCTCCTTGGCCGGCTGGACGGATGGCGAGGAGATAGAAGGGTCGTGCTGTGTTCGTGGAAATGGGCTACGGTAATCTAATGAATGATATGGTATGACATGATGCTCGTTCCATGCAGTGGGCCGAAGAGAGAAAAGAGCTCTGATCTTGCGTTTCAGGCGACCGCGCGGTCAAAGCGAAGTGAAGCGCATCGACCAAAACCCTCAAAATATGGAGCAGTCCCCTCGGCTTCTGTCCCTCGATGGCACAGTGCCTCAACCCGAGACGGGGTGTCTATGGGAAGTTCGACATGAAATACGACACGAGAGATGACATGACATGACATGATACTCACAACCCACCCCTCCGACTGTGTCCAACCATAGCCCCATTGAACCCACCCATCTTAGACTTCTTCTTTTTCTTAAGTCTAGCCTCACCGCCGACAACGCCCGCGACAATGCTGAAGCTGCTGGGCCTGCGTCCGTCGGCACTAGTGCTCATGCTTGTGCTTACGCTTGGACGTGCAGATGTGCGCGTATCAGCGCTGTCCCGCCTCATGCTCAGTTTCTCGAATGTCTCGGAGACAGGGGTTAGGACCGCGAGGGATGACGGGTGCCGGAGATGAGGCCTTTGCGATTGAGCGTGGTGAGTCTGTGGGACGTTAGTGTCAGTATCAGTGTCGACGTTGGGGTCAGCGCGACGATGGAACGGGAGGGGATGTCTTACCGCATTCGCTCTCTTGAGGTTCAGATTCAAGATGCCTGAGAACCGTCTGTTGTCCCGGACGGGAGGGGTGGGGGTTGGGGGAGTGAGCCATGAGGAGTTCTTGCTCATGTCTGTTACTGTGTCTTGGGAGTGCAGGCTTAGACTTGAGTCGTTGCTCTGCATTATGAAGGCTTTTCGATTGGAGCGGAGGGAGGATGTTGATTGTTTTTTGTGGATTTCGGGAGCAGCTGAGGCGATAGGCGGTGTGGGTTGACTGCTGTGGGTGATTACGCGATGGGTTGGGTTCGAGCGGAGTGGATGCGGGTGAGAGTGAACGTTCAGCCCGGCTGAGGAGAGGACCTCTATTTGTGATGTCGATTCTTGGTAGAGCGCTGCTCGTGGAAGTGGCCAGTCGTTTGCGTCGAGCTTGATTTCTGGGATAGCTTCAGTCGACTCAAGTGATGCCGGCTCGGTGCTTGTGAAGTCGATTGATATTGGCGAGACTGGTTCGTCTTTCGTGGAGCCGACCGATATAGGGGAGACCGGCTCGTTACCAGTACACTTGTTGAGGTCTTGGTGTGACACAGGTGAGATTTCGTCGAAGATTTGTTCAGTAACTGCAACTGCCTGCACAATCTTCAAGGTCGGTGGCATGTCTACTTGATGAACCTGGAGCGCGATCTGTGGGCTCTCAATCTCCACAATATCCGGCTCTGCTCTAATCGCCTTGAGGACCTGTTTGACCGGAAGCTTCTCAATGGTCAGCTTCGCAGGCGTCGCCGAGTACGACGTCGTCTGTTCACCTTTCGGGCATATCTTTGATGGTCTGACGAGGTCGTACTCGAAGTCCAGATCCAAATCCAGATCCTCGAACATCAAGCCCTCGATCAGCTCCAACTCCCAGTCCCGGTTTGTGGCATTGGCAGAAGCACGGCAACCTTTGAGATTGTCTTGAGCAGCCTCCTTTTCGATGACGGGTTCGGAGACGTACCTTCTGGCTTGACTGGCGTATACCGATCTCATGCGCGCGATTGGTTCGGATAGGGATGTGGTTCGCCGGTGTATCCGGCCAGAGGGCTGCTCAGACTGCTTGTGTGGGAAAATAATTGAGACTCTCTGGTTGGAAATGAGAGATGGGGTGCCGGAGGCACGGCGGGTTCGAATCTTACTGCGGGCGAGCATAAGACTTTTCCGTAGAGCTGGTTGTCTTTGTAGCCTGAAGAGCAGAGACTCGCGGGAATGGCCGAGGACCATCTGATAAGAAAGTCTTTTCATGTCGTCCTTCGACAGTGGGCTACGGTTACGCCTTCCAGCCGATCGCTGATCATCTGTTGAGCTAGTTGTGTATTCAACGAACAGCCTCATCTCGAGCTCCTGAGCTGTTGGAGGGTAATCGAGAGCGTAGTTGAGCAGCACTTGGCGCGATGCCGGGGAACTTCGATCCTGTGCCAGGTCATTCTTTGCTGGGGTGCTACGCGTATGACTGTTGCAAGAGGATGCCATGTTGATGATACGGTTGGACGTTGATTGTTGAGGTCGATAGCGTGCGGGAGGGAGTGTATCTGCAACAATGCGATGGTAAGATCTAACCAGCAGATCTCCAGGGCGAACTATTTGTTAGCAGGGAGGACATCGGGCGATGCAGGCGCAGCAAGCTTCCTATTCTTAACTTCAGTCTCGTGGTCAATGGGTTGTGGAGTAGGGGGCAACAATGCATCTTCACCATTCCGGCGAACAAAGAGCATTTCGAAGTCGACAAGCGATTCAGTATATGGAAGGCACAATAAAATCGCTTTGTGTGCATTGCTGGAAACCGCGAAGGAAGGCGCATGCAGAAAGCTGGTTCTGAATAGTGGCACTTGCTTTGTAGGTTTTTGGTGTTGAGTGACAGGTAAAGTGGTCTCGAGTCAAGATGGTATTTTTATTTATACATGACAGTCGTGAGGGATGGGCGTTTCAAGCGCTTTCATCGTCCTCTTCGACCCAACCAAGGGCCTGGCCGACCTTGACCTTCTGGTCTCTTTCTACGTTCCACTTCCAGCCACCTTTTGTGGCGCCTCCATCGACACCGCCAGCATCAAGGCTCTTTGCTCTGCCGCCAGCGGGAGCCTCGAAAACCATGACAATGGAGCTGCCAAGTTGGAAACCTCCCATCTCGTCGCCCCGCTTCAAAGCATGACCTTGTAGTAAGGAGGAAGCACCGTCATAGGTAGCTTCGGAGAAGCCCGAGTATGGTTCGCCACGCTCCTTTGCGGCCATAGCCTGCCTATCAGCCTCAGTGTCGGTGGTCAGGCTGTTGGTGCGCAGCTCTTTATCAAAATTAATCTTGATGGAACCGACATTGGTAGCGCCGACGGGAGTGTATGAGAAGAAGCCATATTTCCAATGGCCAAGCAGGACGACACGCTCGTTTAGGGTGAAAAGGCCGGGCAAGGTACGCTGAACGTAAGGGCTCACACTGTAGAGTTCGCCGGCGAAATGGCGGCGTGTGTTGCAGACCCAGGAGACCGGCGAGTGGAACCTGTGATAGTCACCTGGTGCGAGGTAGACGACGAGATAATATAGTTTTGTAGGTCGCTCTGTGGTGTGGTGAAAGGGATTCCACCAGGGAGCATCGACCGAAGCCAGATCGGCCGAGACAGCAGCTTCCGACGAGGGCTTCGAGGGAGTGGATTGATCTTTGGGGTCTGGCAATGCGCCTTGACGAGCGCGGGAGTCTGTGGAGGAATCGGGGCCGGAGAAAAGGGAGGGGAGGGAATAAGAGATGCCGTTGATGCGAGCGAACTCTTCATCCTCGTGGAGGTGTGATGAGTGGCCCTGTTTGGTGTTTGAAGTGTCACCGGTGTGGGCAGCATCCTCTTGGTCGGACAATCGCGCTCTGCTTGTTGACCTCGAAGGAGGAGTCTTGCCGAGCAGGGCATCGAGGCTGTATGTCATGCCTTTGACCTGTTCGACCTCACCGTCGGAGATCTCGCCAAACTGCAGGACCCTGCCGTCGGCGGGCGAAAGGAGGGCTCGAGGGTTGGGGTCGAGGGGTCTGGCATCGGGCTTGATTTCTCGGTAGAAGAAGGCAGCCAAGTTGGGGAAGAGGTGTAGATCGGGCTCTTTGATCTCGGCGAAGTTGACGCCGAAGATCCAGCCATAGAGCTTGAAGCCGGGGACGCGCAGGTAGTAGGGAATGGTGAGCTCGTTGAATTTGCCCCAGACTCTGGAGACAGCCTTGAGAGGCAAGGTGGACATGACGGCGACCTGCCAACCTCCTCCACTGGGACGGATGCGCTCACGCTTAGGGACTCGGCCTGCATCACCATCCGCATCAGCGGCCTCTCTCCTCTGGATCCGGTAGAGCTGGAAGGCGCCGAGGAAGGCGACGCCCAGCAGGATGGGGATGGGCTTCCACTCTATCTTGGTGCTTCGCCATGCTTTGGAGGCGCGTTTGATGAAGCTCTCACCTTCGCCTGTGCCGGGGGCTTGTCTATAGACTCGCCGAGAAGAGGTGAAAGTCCTCCTGTGGATTGCATGCTGGTGAGGGAAAGGTGAAGAGGTGGTGGTACGCGCCGTGGGCCAATGCCGGCGGTAGATGCACGTCCTGCCTACACTTGAGGCTGACATGTTGTGGTGAATTTACGACATGAGTGTTGATGGACCAGCGCAGGTGAGAGGATAATACCACTGTACGGTACATGCACTCTAGGTGGACTCCCAACTTCCAGGCTATTGCTGCACGATGACATGGCGAAGATGATCGTTAGTGGCTGCGGCTACGCCTGCACCAGCCTACGGGCGGGGGCTACCGCACCTTTCCTGTTTATTATTTTCGGACTTTACACATTCCGTGAAATCGTAAAATCGTGAAATCGTGTACATTGCTGCTGCTGCTGCCGCTGTCGCTGTCGCTATCGCTGTCGCTGTCGCTGCTTTACGAATACTACCGTATAACTTAAGTAGATCATATATTATAAAGGTTTCTTTTTATTTTACTACCTATATAGTATATATCCTTAAACGCTAATTCTTAAACGCTAGTTATAATACTATAGCTCGAACTACTTTATTACTCGTAGATTAAATAAAATATTAACGTAGAACGCTTAAGGCCTATCTAGCCGACTAGGGTTATAGTAATTACCTATTCTTAGTATCGTTAAGGCTAACGCTTTTCTCGTAGCGCTATAACCGGAATCTAAACTCTATCCGTAGTATCTAGGTTCGGATACTAGTACCCTATACTTTCTAAAGTTAAAGCTTAAGGAGGAGGAGCTCGTAGTAATAAAGCTTAAGGAGAAGAGCCTTATAATACTAGACCTTAAGGAGCCTAACTTTATAATATTAGAGTTTAAGGAGCCTAACGTTATAGTATTAGAGTTTAAGAAGTAGAAGCTTATAATACTAAACCTTAAGGAGTCTAACTTTATAGTATTAAAGTTCGAGAAGGTTACGGCGTCTAACGTCTACTAGGTATAGTAGAAGCTATATTAATATCTATAGTAAAAGATAGACTACTAGAGGAAGAGCGAGTTAATAGAGGGATTAGTGCTAGTCTTTAAGATTAAGGAGCTAGTATCGATATTAACGGCTAGGTAGAAGAATTAATCGTAGACTATTTAGTTAATAGGCTAGTAAAGGAAAGTTATAATATACCTCCTACTATCTACTCTTCCTCTAGAGCATCTCTAAAAGCAGTAACTAATATTCGTATAACCTCGAGTTAAAGTTAACTAGTTAGAATATCTATTACTAATTAAGAGTAGCGAGACTAGGCTTAAGCATTCTTAATTACCTAGAATCCGTAGTCCGTATCGTTAATCTATTACGATACAATCTAGGTTGCTTATCGCTACTCTATAGACCCCCTAAATATAAGCTATACCTAGGCTATTACTTGCGTCCTTTAGCCCTTAGCGTTAATTATATTTAGTAAGTTAAAGAGTCGGATTTCTCGTTAACGAGGATTAACGATAAAGAGAATAAAGTAATTACTTACTTCGGTAGTACCTAGAACTAATATCGAGATAAAGAACCGAGTTACCTAATTAGATATAACTCGTAGCGTAGAAGGCCGACGATTTAGATCTAGATCGAGATCGTCTAGGTTATTATACTATATATTAAGTATCTATCTATTAATTACTTAGGCCTAAAATTAATTATAGTTACTACTAACTTAGATCCTTAGACGCGCGTTCTTAACGACGATAGACGTATCTAGCTAGCTATAGAGGTTACGCTACGGGTTATAGATATAGTTATTCTTATCTAGTCGATCTAGCCTTATAGAGATAGTATATATACTATCTCGCCCTAGTAAAAGTTCGTTTATATTTCGCCCTATTTAGCGGACTTAAGTAAGGACTTAGGCGAATAGTAGCTTAATCTTAGCCTTATATAGCGATTTCTCGATTAAACGTTACTACTATATACCTTAGAACGAGGATAGAGTATATACTAAGAATCCTCTCTATTCGGCTATTACTGCTTATAGTAGACCGCCGGTAGTTTAGATTCTAAAAGCTATCTAGCTAAGGTTACTAATAGTAGTCTATATCTCGGCGTCTCTATACTAGCCGAAGCTTTATTCGAATTCTTAAACGGTAACACTAGGGTTATATAGCTATTTATAGAATTAGACGGCCTAGGAAGCTAGCTTCTTCTCTAGAGTACTAGCCTCGAGAGGAAGGATAAAGTCGAACTCGCGTAGGAGTCTTTCGAAACTACCCTATAAGATACTAAAAGATACCGTTAATGCTCTTAAGCCTTATATAGAAGAGTCTCTTATTCGTTATAGTAGATTACTTATACGTCTAGAAGTTCTCTTACTAATAGCGGCGGTTACCTCTTATACTCGCTATAGGACTATACTAGTAGGCGCTTAATTTTAAAAGCCTAGTGCTAGTCTAGTATTCGATACGTTAACTAGAGAGGCGCTGCGAAGAACTAGTAGATATTAAGGTATTACTAGAAGAGAAGATACTATACGCTTTATACTTAATACTAAAGGCGAACTCGTTATCGATAAGTTACTCTATAGCCCTAAACTAGAAGTCCCTCTAGATAAAGCCGGTACCTAAGTCTCTCTAGGTAAAGCCGGCGCCTAAGTCCCTCTAGGTAAAGCCGGCGCCTAACTAGTAACCTCTTTAACCTCGGTTAGGATTAGGCAAGGTAGGTTATATCTACTAAAAAGTTATTATAGTAGATTTCGATAGTATAAGAAGCTATAACTATCTCTTATAATAAATAGTTAACGTTTATCTACTTACTTACTCTAGTTAATATTACTAATATACGCGTTTTATCTAGCGATAAGATCGGCCGTAGCTATAGCGTTATTTAGTATTCGTAATTTAGCTCGTTCTCTTTCCTATATATTAGTAAGACTAGGTAAGCTATTATAAATATCCGCGGGTATAAGGCTGCTAATATAGTATTAACCTCGTTTATCGCCTTATATTAAGACTTCGAGTCGTCTTGCCTAAGTAGACTATATTCGCTAAGTGATATATAACGCTATATTAGTAGTACCGTCCCTAGAAGCGAGTTCGTTAAGTTAATTAGATACAGTCTCTCTATTAAATATATCGGCTATCGTAGTAGTTATATAGGGGTAGAAGAACTAGTCGTATTATTAACTACTAAAATAGTTTCGTAAGATTCGCTCTATACGATATATACGATCGTACGCCGTACGGCCTTCTTTAACGTTCTTTACTATAGTCTTTAGATAATCGCCGAAGGTACGTTAACGTTAGTCGATATATTCTATATAGCCTTCGAGTGCTTAAGTAAAGGTATATATAAGGATCTAGTTTATAGCGATAGCAGTATTTACGTTTTAGACGAAGTCTTAAAGGGTAAGAAGTATTAACTACTTAGTACTCTTTAGATTTAGAAGATCGTTTACGAACTCTTTAATAGTTCACTCTCGTCGTTAGAAACTAAAACGGCGATTAGTAATATCTAAGGATTAGAGTATATAAGATAGGTCACCTAGTATAGGCGATAGTAGGATAGAGGATTACGTAACCTAATTAGTCTATATAGCAAGAGGCGTAGATGCTTAGAATCGCTATAGGATAACTAACTATCTAGTTAATCGTCTAGTAGCCTAACCTTATTAACTCTACTAGCCTTATTAATCTTATTAGCCTTATTAACCTTATTAGCCTTATTAACCTTATTAGCCTTATTAGCCTTATTAACCTTATTAGCCTTATTAACCTTATTAGCCTTATTAACCTTATTAACCTTATTAGCCTTATTAGCCTATACCTTTCCTAGGCGAGCTGCGTTTAGGGGGTATAATAAAAGTATTAGGATACTTTAGAGAGGATGATAATTAAGGTTTAAAGACTAGAAATTAAAGGCGACGAAGTAGCTCTTTTATATATATAGACTTATACTCTAACGTTTTATATTAGCCTATCTAATCGAGTTTAAGCGGCGGTATATAGATACTATTAGTTATAAGAATACTATAAGTAGGACTATAATAATATACTAAGCTTAAGTAATAAGATAATAGTTATAGAAAGATATTTTTACTTAGCTATAGATATTTTTACCTAACTATTACTATATCGATTTAAACGTAGGCTCGAACTAGTCTATCTAAAGTAAGTAGCTAGTAAGTATAACTATAGGAAGATTAAAAGAGGGTAGAGAGGGTTAAGGAGCCGAAGTATTTACCTAAATATATTTAGGCAAATGGTTTTTTTTCTTATTAAGCAGCAATATAGTTAATTCTCTTTCGAATCTCTTTAAACAATACTAGTATAGTAAATAATACTAGCTAATACTATATCTTAAGCCGTCTAGCTAGATTTAATCTCGTTATAGAGTTAGATTTAGCTAAATATATTTAGCTAAATTAGGTCGATCGGCGTTAAACGTTCCCGCGGAGCGTAAATTTATTATTAACCGAGTAGATAACTATATAGCCTACCCTACCTCCTTCGAGTCCGTCTTTAACTTAGTACGTATTATACGCTTTACGCTATTATTAAAGAAGATCCGATTAAGTAGTAGAAGATAACGAAGATATTCCTTTCTCTCTTAGATCTTTATCTTTAACGGTCTTATCTTTATCGCCTTCGTCTTAAGATACTATTATCTTATTATCGTCTTACTATTCTATTAACCTAGTATTTATTTTATCCTTCGTAAGCGTTAAGACGAGCTTATCCTATTCGGTAAAGGATATACGATTAGCTTATAGTTCGACTTATGCTTATAACTATACGTAAAGTCCTTATATACGAGTTCGACGTCCTTTAGTTCGAATAGAAATATATCGAAGCTTTTCCTTTAATAGTACCTTTCTAGAGCTGATTTCTATTTTACTTAAACTGCTTAGCTTAGATAGACTAGCCTATATCTTACTAGGACTACGTAGTTTAGTAGAGCTACGTAGTTTAGTAGAGCTACGTAGTTTAGTAGGGCTACGCGGTTTAGATAGGCTATAAGACTTAGTATATACCTCTAACTTTACTTCTTTCTTAATACTATTAAGCTACTATTCTAGAGCACTAATATTAGAAAGAAAACGGCTATTATCCTTTATAGTTATAGTATTAATAAATTACTTATCCTTATTATCGTTCGCTATACGGGTTCTACTTCTACTTAAGTTAGCCGCTTTACTATCTCGCCTAGTCTTTATCTACTTAATTAATATCGGTATTACGGTCGTAGCTCTTCGTTTCTTAGCCTTTACCGGCTTATCGACGAGAAAGATATACTAAGTCGGCATTCTAGTATAAGCTTTATCTTTATCTTTACCTTAGTTATCGGTCCTTTTTAGCTCTTAAAATCCTATAATACTTATTAATTTACCTACTCGTACTTAATACGAGTATAGAATATCGATAGTAATATTAATACTATCTACGAAGGGCTTACTAATAGTAAAAAGATAGTTGCCTTTCGTATTAGCTATAGATACGTACTCGAGGATATCTTCTCTTTTATACTTCTATAGTATAAGGTTTATTATTAGTATTATTAGTACCTCGATATCTATAGGTAGGTTATTAATAATAAGATTAACCTTAAACTCGTAGTACTCGAATTTATTATCTTCGTTAAGGTTATACCTTAATAAAGAAACCTTTAAGTAGATCTAGTAGTAGATCTTCTTATCCTACTCGGATTTCTTCGCTCGTAGCTCTTTACCGACGGACTCTTTAAGGGCTACTACGCCTGCTCCCTAGGTACGCGGGTGTATTATAGGTTTAGTATTATCGCGAAGCTAGCTAGATAGCTTAGTGCTTCGTTAGCTTATAAAAGTAGACGACTTCTTAGACTCGATAGTTAGCGGTATAAATAACGATACCGACTTCTTAGAGGACTTAGTAATCGAATCCCGTTTAGGCTTAGTAGGTAAGTCGATCTTAACTATAGTATTACCCTATTAAGAAAGGCTTTTAGGTCTATCGTAACGGCGTATTAGATATATTATAATATTCTTCTTTCGATATCTCGAGTATTTAAGTATATTCTTTAGAAGGAATTTATGCTCGAGATTAACGTTCGCTAGATACTAACTATTATAATCGTAGTAGGCGATAGCTATTTCAACTAGATACGTAGTAGCTTAGATACGTAATAAGAGGAACGTAAGAGCCGAAAGGAGGGAAGAGATAGAGTCTAGAGCCTTAATATACTCGTAGATAAAAGATAAAAGGGACGATATTAAGAGAAGAGAGGGAAGGTATATAAGCGTTAAGGTAATAGACGAGCGGGTAAAGATTAGGAAACGAAGAGTGTTAAATAATAGAGTAGCAACGATTATATAGGCTTAAAATAGTACTACTCGCTAGTATATACTAGTCTATAACCCCCTTAGTATATATAAGCGAAGTTATTATCTCTAGAGTCCTAACCCTTTATCTTTACTAATATATCGTACTTACTATAATTATACGCTTAATCGAGACTATATATATTAAAATCGTTAAGTAATTTATTCTTAATAGTAGTCTAAAGTTGGTCTTTATTCTATCTTTATTCGGTAAGCGTTATATTAAAGGCTAGATTAGGATATATATCTCTCTACTCTCTAGTAGTATCCGAGAGGGTAATAAAGTCTAGTATATTACCGCGAATAGAGGTATAGTCTCGTACTTATCGGATTAATATACGAAACTATTTCGAGATAAGAATCCTTCGCTTAGGAATTTATTAAATAAATTTATTAGCGGTAATACCGTCTTACTTATTAACCTCGGCGAAGATCTAGTATAGCGTTTTATCTAGCTATACCTTAGTGCTTATAATAAAGACTTAGTCCTCGTCTTTAGCTATATTAGTATACGTAACGAAAGAGGCGGTTAAGCTATTATATACTATAGTCTTTAAGCAACCGCTCTTACTTATTTAATAGATTAGTATTAGGTCTATAGCCCTTAGTCGAACGCTTAGCGTTAAGCCGATTATATCGAAGATAGTTACGCTTAAAGTAAAGCTAATTAGGAACTCTAGTAACGTAATATAGTCGATTACGCTATTTACGTATCCGATATACGTTCTAAACTTCTATAAAAATATTAATCTCCTCTCGAAGAAGCGGTAAGAAGATATATACCTATATAATACGATCTAACTTATTCTCGCTTCGATAGAACTGTCGTAGTTATAGATTCTTAAATAAGACCTAATATAGTATATATTATTAGCTTTAAGAATAGAAAAGCGATTAGGATATAAGGTATCCGGTAAACCTTCCTATAAGCTTCGACTTACTAGGTAAGACGTCTTCTACCTATAATATATATATACGCCTTTAACCTAGCTAGTAACGTATATAGAGGATGCTAGATAGCGGGTATACTTATAAGCTAAGGTACTAACTAATGCTTTTTAATCCGAGACTAGAAACTCTTAATCCGAATATTTCGTATACTTATTCTATAGATAAAGCACTCTTAAAGGCGCTTTCGTATCTCTTTATCTATAAAGGACTAATTACTAAGAACTTCGGTATCTCAAAGATACTAAACGTAGAATTAAAACTATAAATTAGTAATAAAAGGTATCTTCGATCTACGATTAGAACGAATATAGTAAGGGACGATATTATACTCGCGGACTATTTAAATATACTGCTTTATAACGGCGACCTACCTACGGCTAGCGACCCTAACGTAAACCTAGATAATTCGTCTTAAGTAAGCGTCTATCGTAGTATAGACTTCGATACTAAAGTTTATAAACTTCTTATAGCTATTAATAGACTATACGTAATCTAGCTCTTTATAGATAGCTTCGTAGCGTCGTATAACCTTATACTTCGGCTTTCGATTACGTCTATATATATTATTAATATCGTAGAGGACCTTTTAAACGTAATCCTCTCGTATTTAAAGTACTAGATAGCGTACCTAAAGATAGGTATAGAAATGATTCCGACCCTAGTTGCGTTTAATACCTAACGTAATAGTTTTAAGGATAATAGCCTCTATACGCTAAAGGCGCTCTAGTTAATTCTCGATAGTATAGTCTCTTCGAGACTAATTATACTTCCGTTATATAGACTTAATAAGCCGAGTACTAACTATTATATAAGCGGGCTTCTATTATAAGCTCTATATAATCTTCTCGTTATCCTATAGGGTCTATTTATAAGCGCGTTATATTAATAAGATAAACCTATTATCCTAGTAGAGACCTTTCTTTATAGACTAGTTCGAGGTAATACCTTCTACTTTAAGAAAATTCTTAAGTACGTTATATCCGTACTTAATACTACGGACTCTATTAATCTAAGTAAGAATCTCTTTTTACGTCTAACTATATTAGACGACGAAGTCGTAAATCTTAATAGCTAATAGGCTAAGATCAACCTTAGGACGACTAGCTAGTATAGCTACGTATAAGTAAAGAAGGTATTAAGCGATAGGTACTAGACCTACTTATATCTACTTAGTCCGGAACGTATATACACTACGGGTATATATTAATATCTAACTACTAACGCCTAAGCGACCTACGGTAGTATATACAGCCATCGGTAGCATAGCAAGGACGAGGATAGCGACAGCGACAGCGGCAGCAGCAGCAGCAATGTACACGATTTCACGATTTCACGATTTCACGGAATGTGCAAAGTCCGAAAATAATAAACAGGAAAGGTGCGGTAGCCCCCGCCCGTACAGCCTGCGGCTGCAGGTGCGCGCATCGATTATTGACCACGAGAGGGAAGGCACGTTGTTCGACAAGCCGACTGACCACTCAGCACTTGCCCTTAACCATTAATCACTGACCAGCTGTCCTCTTTGGCCTGCAACAGACACGGTCGTCCATTCATTGTTTGCTCTGTCCTGCCATACCCTGGAACAATGCTCCATCCTGTCCGCACGTAGCAAGTCTTTGTTGAATCGCCATGGCCACGGCGAACCCCCCTCCAGGCCCGTCGGCAGACAACGGCAACATCACGCTGCGCATCGTGGTCCTGGCGCACGGCAACCGAGCAGAAGACGATCTGTATCTCGTCGTGGCACTGGACACCTCGGTGGGCCAGCTGAAGCAGCGCGTCCAAGAGAATCTACCACAGCATCCCTCGCCCGAGCTGCAGCGCCTCATCTACCATGCAGGCCGCTGCTCGATGCCAACCAATCTCTGCGCCACGTACTACGCCTCGACCAGAGACCTGCCACCTCGACTCCCTCGCATGTCCTCCATCTCGTCGTCCGCGATGACAATGCCTCGACCCTGCTCCCAGACCCACGACCTGCTCAGCAGGCCCCCTCCCTCCCTCAACCCCAAGCCACGCCCACTCAGCCTCTTCCACACCAACACCAACACCAACCCAATGTTCATCTGCCCAATCTCAACCATATCATGATACACAACCAGCTGCATAACATACAACATCAGCTGCACCACGCTCAAGCCATGACCAGAGCCAACCAGGCGAGACTGCAGGCTCAGCAGGCCAGGTTGCAAGCTCAACATCCTCCCCCACACATGCCCCAGCCTTCACCTCACCCACCTACCGACACACTCAGAGTCGAGGAAAGGATAGGTCCGAACGGCGAGCACATCAGAACCACAACCAACACCAACAACAACAACGCCACAGCAAGCATGACTTTCAGGCTTGCCGGCCTCAATGGGCCAAACCCCGCCGACAGGCCCGCCTCAGCTCCAGGCTCATCTCCAGCTGCTACCTCCGACCCTGCAAACACATCTGCCAATCCTGTGCCGCCTAGTGTGCAGGCACATGCACAGCCACCGAACGTACCACACATGCCACACATGCCGCTTGGATTACCTTTTCCCCCACCCCCCCAGCTTCCATCTCTCTTCCCAAGCCTCATGCCACAGCCCATGTACAACCCATTCATGGCAGCTTCAGCAAACACCTCTCATGCTCAAACAATGGCATGGCTACTCTCCTCGCCTCAAGGCCCCCAAGGCATTGTATTCGCCCCAGGTCATGGCTTCTTCACCAGCTTGCCTTCCTCCACCACCCTACCTTCTCACCTCCAGCAGCCCACTCCCACATCCACAACAATACCTACCGCCACAACCCACCAAACACCAGCTCCTGGCCTGCAGAGAGCTCAATTGGTCATTCGTCCCCAAGATGGCACGGCCGAAATCCGCCCACCGGACCAACCAGCACCACCTCAACCGGGTGCTCGTCCTCACCCCCCAGCTCCCGCTCAACTTCAACCTGTCGCTCGCCAAGCGCAGCAAGGCCACAACAACGACGAAAATGCTCTCCTGAACTTTCTCCTCGTACGTGGCTGGTTGTTTCTCCGTTTGTACATGTTTGTTTTCGTGCTCTCCGAGAGCGGCACCTGGCGCCGAATCTTCATGCTGGGCTCCGCCATCATCTTCTGTCTACTACCGAGACAAAACCCCTTCACCGATGCACTCCAGGCTGCAAGAAGACACTTTGACAATCTGATTGGGCCTCCTAACATACCGGATCGACCACCAGAGCAGCCAAGGCAAACCCCTGAACAAGCGCGAAACGCGCAGGGACAAGATCAAGGTCAAAATGCCCAACATGGTTCTTCACCGGGGTACATTCGACAACAACAACCACCCATGCCGACACCAGAAGAAGCAGCTCGCCGCCTTCTTGCCCAACAGAACCGTCGCAGCCCCAATCCTATTCTCAACTGGCTTTACCGCATAGAGCAAGGGCTCGTCCTCTTCTTCGCCAGTCTGATCCCCGGGTTAGGAGAGCGCCATGTCCAAGCGAGAGAGCAGGCCCGACGAATCCTTGAAGAGGAAGAAAGAAGGGCAAGAGAGGAGAGAGAACGAGCTGAGGCAGAGAGTCAACAAAGTGGGCAGGAACCGCCTGCCTCTGGTGAAGAAGCTGATAGCGTCGAACGTAAAGATCAAGGCGGCCCTTTGCCTACTTCGTGGGGATCGTCTGTAACCGCCACAGATGGTCCTGCCAGTTCTAGCGGAATTGACAGACATGCTGGAGACGATGATCAAGGTGTACGAGCGAGGCATACCGGGGCCTCATGAATCGCATTTCAGTGCCGATTGACTAGGCCGGATGGACCAGAAGTGCACGATATAGTTCGGCCTTTCATCTATTAGCGGGCGTTTGACGAATGAACCTGGAGCATAGCATGGCGTGAGGTAGCAAAAGCATTTTAGATTCAAGGATTCAGGCACAATATCTAGATCGGATACACCTTACTGTTCCGGCGTACAAGGCTTTTCTGACTAACTAGATCACTGGCTACACCCGATGCACTAGCCAGTTGTTTGAAGTACAAGTCTGGACTTTCTTGAGGTGGAATCGTTAGTTGCTGCAACGAGAGGCGGAGTGAGGGAGGAATTGGCTCGGCACGGGCATGGTATATTCAGAGTGAGCCTTAACCTTGTACCAACAGGGTGACAGGAGTCTAGTAATCAATTACGCATCAAACGCCTTGACGGCCCATGCTCTCCTCAACGTGGATGCAATGTCGATGAGGGGATGCCATCTCCCATTTCCAACGTTCAGCCAACCAAAGGCATTGGTCAGTACCCCCATCAGCTAGTGTATTTCTTCTGTAATGCCTTGGCAATGGTGGTCAGCTGGATGTTACTTGTTCCCTCATATATGGCACCGATCTTGGAGTCTCGGAACATCTTCTCGGCGATCCCCTCTCTGACAAAGCCCATGCCGCCCATCCACTCGATGGCAAGACCGCTGACCCTGCCGGCGACTTGCGAGGCATACAGCTTGGCCATGGCGGCATCGGTCACGAAGTCCTCGCCGGCTTCCTTCTTCCGCGCAGCGTTGAAGACGAGCGAGCGGGCAGCCTGGATCTCGGTCCATGACTGGGCCAGTTGATGCTGCATGCCTTGGAACTCGCCTACGAGCTGGCCAAATTGCTTCCTGTCGTTCCACACATATTTGGCCGCATTCTCCCAGGCCCCGAGGGCAAGGCCGGTCATTTGTGCGGCAATGCCTATTCGACCTTCGTTCAGAAGGCCAATGGCGTACTTGTAGCCTTGTCCTTCCTCGCCGAGCAAGTTTTCTCGTGGCACCTCCACCTCGTCAAAGTTACAAACACAGGTGCTGGAAGCCTTGATTCCCAGCTTCTTTTCTTTCTTCGAAATGCTAAAGCCCTTCATGGACTTGTCGACGACGAAAGCTGTGATGCCCTTGTAGCCCTTTTCCGGGTTCAAGTTGGCAAAAACAATGAAGAAGTCGGCCTCCAAGCTGTTTGTGATCCACATCTTGCTTCCAGAGATCTTGTAGCCATTCTCAGTCTTGACAGCCTTGGTCTTGAGGGCGAATGCGTCGGAGCCAGAGGCAGGCTCGGAGAGGCAGAAGGAGCCGACCGTGTTGGTTGCGAGCTTGGGCAGCCATTTTCGCTTGGACTCTTCCGTGCCGTACTTCAAGATGGCAGTGACGACGAGGGTGTTGTGCACATCGACCAGGACGGAAACGGAGGGATCCACACGAGCGAGCTCCTCGATGCCTACGATTGCAGCCGTGAAGTTCATGCCTGCGCCGCCGTACTCTTCCGGGATTTCAAAGCCCATCAGCCCTTGCTCGAACAGCTGTTCTATGATCTGGGGGTCCATCTTCTCTGCTTCGTCCATCTCGCGCACTTTGGGGGCAATGACATCGTTGGCAAACTTGGACACGCTCTCGCATAGCATCTGCTCCGTTTCCGAGAAGTGAGTGATGGGCGTCGGATGTAGCGAGGTGGTGTCAATGTCTGATTCCATGTATGGCTCTGCTCGGCGAGAGGGCGTTGTAGACACGCATCGCGTGCTGAAGAAGTGTTAGAGAGGTGCGACAGGGAAGAGGTATGCTTACGCTGCTGGTATCGATCGGGTGAGGGCTACTCTGCGCGCTGGCAGCTGTGTTGATGTGCGGCATGCTGCGCATATTGAGCTTGCCCTCACGGCAGAGCGTGCAGTTCGTGCTATCGACGCCATGATGGATGGTGATGTGTTGGACGAAAGCTGTTTAGTGGCACAGAGCGCTGGTCGCGAGAGACGTGTGTGGACTGAGTTGACCAAACCTACAATGTCATGCCTCGCAGGCCCAAGCAGACATGCCATGCGCTTACAGTAGTGGCGGCCACGGGAAACTAGTCACGACCTCGGCTGAACGACGGACCTTGATAGGCATCATTTTCCCTGCTACTACTCGGCTCGTCTCTTGGCTTCAGCAATCACATGCCTCGCTGCTCAAGCTGGCCTGCAGGAAGAACGGTCCCGACGCCTTTTCTTGTCTGCCCAGCACAGCCACATGTAAGTACGCCACAGGACTCTTTCTCCCTTCGAACCAGTGCAGCCCACTTCTAGGCTGAAAGACGTCACACACAGCCACAACCCTCGACTCTGCTGAACGAATCACGGTACAAGCTCGACCTGCTCACCTGCGGTGCTTGCGTCTCACATCTTATACAAGTGTACTTGGCAGAGCTGTAAGCGCTGCTTGAATGGCGACAGACGGACCACATAAGGGCTGCGTGTTCGTTCGAGATGATGGCTTCTTCTTCTACCACCTGCTCGTCCCATAACGAGCTCCTGCATATCCAGAGGCGTGTTCCTGCGTCACTGACCTCTCGACGAAGCAACTGCACATCTCAGGGAAGTACCTACGTCATCCAACATTTGCTTGCAAGAACGAATCCAGGAATAAGGACGGACTCTGTCTAAACATATTCTTTCCCCTCGTCAACAGTCAACAGCATATCCTCAAACATGTCGGCAGGCCACTCCCAACCCCAAGTGCTCTACAGTGTCAACGGCATTCGAGCCTTCCATGTTCAGCATGGCGACGAGCACGAGATCACCACCTCTGGCCCTCAAGAGATGCAACTCATGATGGTGCCCACCTCTTCCCCCTTCGCAGACCTGTCAAACACCAACCCGACCAGCGCAGCACCCGAAGAAGACTTCTACCTCCACCTACGTCTCCCCCCCGAGTTGGATCAGCCTCTGCCCGCTACCACCCAGGTCTACCACAAGCCACCCTCCAGCTATCTGATACCACGGTGGGATTTGGGTCCAGAATCGGGCGCCTTCATTCGCATTCAGTTTCCAACTATAGGCCACGGTCCAGGCAAGGTCTCACAAGAGGAGGTCGACACCTTCGAGACAATCCTCGCACAATGCACTGCATTCCTCGAAAGGGCTGCTCTGCCCAAGGACCATGGCGGTTACAACCCATCTACCTACGGACCAGGAGAAGGCTATGTCTCAAGTGGTGCCTCGGATCCGAACAGACCACAACATGGTCAGATTGTGAGTATCACCGCTGGCCGTGCCTTGAATCATCGCTGACTGTATTCAGGTCTTGGTAGACGAAGAGAACGGCAGTGTTGTTGGTGAGCTGTCAGGCGGCTATAATCTCGATGAGGCCGCGAACATAAGGCCTGGCTCCAAGAACCCCGTCGAAATTCAGCTGCCTGGCGAAGGTCAAGGCAACCAGATCCGCGTTAACAACGTCTCGGAAGAATACTTGACCATGGCCAGACATCCCGCCTACAAAGACTCGACCATTGTCCAGACATCTGCCAAAGCCTCCAGATTGATCGTCACCGGCTCGTCCTCGTTGGCCAACGTGCTGACTTCGAGCGCCGACAAATACAACGCCAAGGCACAACCTAATGCTAAGCCCATGACCTTTTCTCCAGCTACCCAGGAACGACTACGCCAGATACATAGCTTGACGACTGGTGCAGTCGGTCTAAGCGCCAAGACAGTCGGGCAAGTCAGCAAATATGCCCAGAACTTTGGCGCTCGAGTCGGCGGTCACAAGGAGGACAGATACAAGAAGGGCTTCAACAAGGAAGGAGCAGACAGCAGCTACAAGCCTGGCATCTTGAACAAGTCCATGATAGCTTTTTCCACCATCGCTGATGGCATCGACGCTGCTGGCCGTCAGCTGCTTACCTCTGGCTCTGCCGCAGCCACCAGCGTTGTAGGCCACAAGTACGGCCCGGAGGCAGGCGATGCTGCAGCTAAGATCGGCGGTGGTGTCAAGAATGTCGGCCTTGTATACATTGATGCTGCCGGTGTCTCGCGCAAGGCACTGATCAAATCAGTGGCCAAAGGAATGGTACGTGAACCCAACAATCGTGCATCGAGTAATTACTAACTCTTCCCAGGTGGTTGGCAAGATGCCTAATGGTCAGGAATTGATCGTTGGTGCCGGCGACGGAGGCGTTGTGCCTTCTGAAGCATACGATCAGGCTTCGAAGCCACCAGGCTCAGCACCACACTACAGCGGCGGACAAGCACAGGGTGGCTTCGCTTCCCCCGGATATGGGGTTGAGTCGTACGGTTCTCACACCAACCAGCTGCCCAGCTATGGCTCGCAGTTAGGCAATCCAGCAGGATCGACGTTGCAGGGGCAGCAGTATCCTAGAGAGAAGCATTCTTATAACTGAGGCGGGCGGGGTAAGGTACAACAAATCTATCGTACAGCTTCGACCTCAATGTGATGAAAGAGCGTAGCATATTCTTTTGAAATTTCACACCTTTTACAGGAGATGAATGCTCTATTCCACCTACAAAGGAAGGACATGACGTATTGCTTGTCACCTGAACTTCTGCCGTCGCTTGGCAACATGACCATAGTGGTATAGGCCCGGCAGGGACGCTCAAATGTGATGTACAACAGTACAAAAGACAAAGCTCAACTACGGCCGGCGAAGAAGGACGTATCAATGAACGTCGGTTTTTACACATGTTTTCTCAGTATTGCTACTTGCTATATGCACTACTGGTAGATACTCTGCTCACTCTAGCTCCGACGACGATGCTGCTACACACGTCTTGGTAAGTAGGTAGGTAGTAGGTAGGTAGTGTTGCTCCGTATCCTGCACGTAAGCTCAGGTCCTCTCACATCGCGTCCTCGGGTGAGGCCGTAGGCGCGCGTGTATAGTACGGGTGGGTAGGTCGTTGGTGGTCGTGGTCGTGGTCTCGTGATGATGCTCAGCATCGTTGTAATGGTACGCCAATGGTATGATGAAGGGATCTAGGGCTTTGCCTGCGCCCTGCTCCAAGGAAATGGAATGGAATGCTGAAAGAACGCTTGCTGGGTATCGTCGATGATTCAATGCACAATGCAACGCAATGCAATGCTTCCTTCCTCCTCTGATAGCGATGGAGGAGTCTCGTTTCGGGGGTTGTATCGTGCACTTCGTTCTCTTTCTGGTCCTTGGACAGCGATAAAATCAGTTTCTGGTGTTTATGCATGTGTTCATGCCCTGCTCTTCTCTTCAGATGGCTCTCAAGGCCAGACTCCGTTGTCGACGAGTCGGAAGAAGTCCCACTCGGCACTCGCTTCGGTCTTGAAGTTCCAGAAGATCCAGCCGTTGGCGTGTTGCTCGAACGCGTTGATCTGAGCTTGGATGTAGTTTCTTGTGGCGTCCTTGAGATCTTGGTCCCATTGATCGATGAAGTTCTTCGTCGCGCAGCTACCGACGTAGGTCGAGCTGTCGCCATTGGGCTTCGAGTAGGTCCCGTCGTAGCGGGCGCCGATGCCATAGCCGTTCTGCAAAAGCGTGTTAGTAAAAGGGGAAAGGACAAGACATCGCAAGCAGGTGGCTTACCAAAGCAGCTGCGCAGTCGGTCATGGCAGCTGTCCATTCACCACAGATGAGTGTTTTATCCGAGTTACCCCAGGTCGCAGCTCGTGAGTACGCTGCATCAACGTGTTCTTGGTAGGACATGGCGACGTCCGCATTACTGAAGACTTGATATTCGTGGTGATCGACGATTGTGTCCATCATGTCTCCATTCCAGCTCGATGGCTCGGCGAAGCCGTCAGAAATGACTATGCCACCGGCATAGCTGCCTCTGACAGCTCCATATGCTTGATTGTAGTAGTTCTGGAGACTACCTCGTCCGCCAGGCATATTACCCATCAATGGCTCGTTGACAAGCTCGATACCCGCCACAGCTGGGTTGCTGCCAAATTCTGAAGCCACTTGAGCAGTCACTCTTGCCATCCAGGACACAGTGTCACCACTTCCGAATGCTATGTTGCCAGTCCGCTGGCCAGAGTTGTCGAAACCATTCTGCGACAGTGGCGCACCATGAAGATCAATCCAGACTTTCAGACCCGTTTGTGAAGCCCAACCTACAGCTTGCCAAAGGTAGTCCTTCGCACCCTCAATGTATGGATCTTGCCCATATCTTTGGAATGCCCAGTATCCGATAGGTATTCTGACCATGTTGATGCCTTTGCCAGAATTCGCTATCCTCTGAAAGTCGCTCAAGGTGACCCAACTTGACCAATGGGCTTGGAGGACTGCCTTTGCATTGTCAGGGTCCTTTTGGCATAGAGTGTATTCATCGACCACACTCCCTCCATAGTTGTGAAAGACCGATGGTGTAATCCAGGGTTCGAGGACGAGCCAGCCACCTAAGCTCACACCTCTTGTTGGCTCTGTCCGCTTGTCAAGGATGGGTGCAGCAACGGCCGAGCTGATAGCAGCCAATGTTAAGAGAGCTTTCTGCAGCAACATGGTGTTTGCTTTCGGCTGTTGTGTATTGATTTTCTCAGATGCTCAGAGGGTTGAGAGAAAAAGATTGAGGGGAAGTGGGAAGACTTATGAAAGGAAAACAGGAAGTGAAGGTCAGCTATGTACCGGTAAGACCTGCCTTCCGCTTTCACTTTCGAGCGATGACCGAGGGAAGGTACCAACAAAACAGCTTGGAGACCAGCAGAGCTTCCACAGCTTTGGAGTGACAAGAATTTGTGCCAGGAGTTAGGTCAGCAGGCAGCCAATCACGGAGGCCAGCTTGAGCAACAACATCGTGACATACCTAATGAGGAAGAGCACAGCTCTTTTCTGATCACAAGGCCATCAAACTTGGGCAGTGATGTACTGCCCATCTACCGCGGACACATTGGTGCTGGCGATCACAACAAACATGGGAGCTCGCGTCACAAAAGAGGCTAATGTGAGCAGTACTTCTTCTCCATACCATCAGGAAAAGAAGGGGCTGACCATACAATGAGTTGTGGGGTACAGTGCTCCGAGAAGTGCTTTGAAAGGCGAGGGGCGGGATTCAAGCGCGGAAGTGCAAATCCTTTGTAGAGCTCCAACGTTAGCGGAGAAGTCTTGCCTCTGTGAGGACGGTACTAGAAAGGTAAATCCTTGTTGGTAAGACAACGTACAGCGGTCGAGGATAGGTGTCTCACGTGCATTGTGCGTCCAGGACACGACCTCCTGCTGAGCAAGCACGGTACGCACCTGTATGGAAATGTCTCGGAATTGTGGTAACAGAAATAAACAAACGCATGTGATGCTACCAGTGACAGGGGTCATTGTGAGCGTTACTGAACTCAAAGCAGGGCCTCGGCAGCGGCCTAGGACGGTCAGGTCTATGTCTATGATTGGTCAATGAAAGCACCCCAGATCTGCAAAGGCGTGTGGGCATAGCGTCGATCTCCAAGTAGGATAAACAAATCACCACCCCCTCGCCAGGCTCTCAAGCCACCACGTCATGGTCTGTCGTTAGAGGACAAAGAGGGTGTCGAGTCTCTATCAGCTGCTGTCGTCGCACTGAAGAGTGTTTGTTTCATCTTGCCAAGATCATCTTTCGTATTAGCACATTGTATGCGGAGAACGATTTCGAGAAAACTAGACTCCTGATCAGCACGGCTGATCCTTGACAGTCTTTGCAAGGAACTCATCCTTGTTTCAGGCACGGCTCGGCTTGGGATCAATATTAAGTTTACAGCGAGCATCCTCCGAGTTCGGGCTGTAATGCCATCAAGCTCGCGTGGGGAAGCACTTGACTCGGCACCTACAAATTACCAGGTGGCAGACCAGCTACCGCGTGCTTGAACTCCTGTTTGTTGTTCAGTCACTTTGTAATGCTCGCCAAGCAACACCGCTGGCTGATGTGAACAGCTTTTGTTCTTTACCAAAGTTCCGATGACGCGCTTCAGGTGCTACAAGTGCTGTTGGACACCTTTTGAGCCAAGCGACTGAACACAACGGGTCTGCCGCAGCGTGCTCGAGTGCGTTAGCGGGGGGTCTTTCTCTGTAGTGGTACGCTAGGTGACGAAAGTCTTTCCCAACTGTGCGAGTCTTGGATGAAATATGTCAAATGATCACCTTTAACGTAGATGCTAGTAGGCAGAGTGACATCGGGTAGAGAATCATCTGCAGCTAGACTAGCCCAGAAGAGGTCAGGTATTGAGCAACAACGAAAGGAGAAGCGACGTTCTCGAAGAGACTACCACCTTTCTTGGAGTGAGGAAAGAAAACTACAGGATTGGGCCAGCCCAGATGCCGGATGAAAGCCGATCATGTTCTCGTGTTGCTCGTCACGTCCCAGTGCACGTGCATCTCGAGCCTGCAATTTTGTCTTGCTATTTGTCCTTCTTCTTACTGTTGTCCGTCTGCATCTGCTTTGTCAAGGCAAGTCAGAGACGGATACACCACCCGACGACCGCAGCTTGCTAATCTAGTAATACATGCGAAAGATCCTCGGTAGGCGAATCAACGCGCTGATGTCATAAATCGTGTTGTAAAAATGCGGCCAACGATGATCAGTTGCATAGAACGCCAGAACGCTCATCTTAGTTTGAAGAAATGGTGAATCTCTGGTTCGAACCACTCTGTCACTTGCTGGTTGCAGTCTTCCACTACTCCTCTTTCTGTCGTACAATTATTTACCCACGTATGACATTGTGAATGGACTGCTTTGTGATGACCGAGTCGTCCTGCTGATCTCGCGAAACAGTCCAATAGTGGTCAGTGAAGTCCTCACACCTCATCTGCCTCAAGAAATTCTCGTCGTGTGTGATGACGATAAGCTGAAAGTTCTTCTGCTTCTTCCGATACTCAATGATTGCATGCAGAGACTTCGCCAACGCCTCGACGTTTTGCTCATCTAGATTGGTTGTAGGCTCATCAAGTGCGATGACACCACAGTCCTTAGAAAAACATTCAGCAAGCGCAAGACGGATGACAATGCTAGCAAGCACCTTCTGTCCAGCGCTGCACCTGCCTCGCATGTCTAGCTCAACGTCGCGCTTGAGCATTACGACCCGATAATTATGGCTGCGAGTATTTGCTTTGACCTCAAGGTCGGACTTGATGTAAATGGTGTCGACATCAGAACCGCGATAGGTTGCTCGCCAAAGTTCATCCATGATGGTGTTGACCTGACCCATCTTCAACGAGTGGTATTTTGTAACGGCTTGGTCAAGCGCAGTGCTATACTTACCAATATCTTCGATAGCTGCCTTCGTTGACTCGACCTTGATGTGAGCCTCTTTGTATCGCTTGGCGGCGTCTTTCAGATCAGTGTTGTACTCAGAGATCATCTCTTGGAGCTGGAGGTCCTTCGACTTCAGTTCACCACCACACCCTGCCTCTCAGCAGAGGCGTGGTGGGATTCTTTCTGCTTGCGGTGTCCCTCTTCCTGGAGCCGGTCTCGGTCGTACTCTGCATTCTTTGACTCAAGTTCCTCGATCTCAGCTTGAAACCATTTGAGGTCTCTTGCATCTTTTCTGTATCGCAGGTTGTCTGCGTAATGCCGCCGTGTGTTTTCACTATCTCGCAGGGAATCGTCAACCTTCTTGATCTCCTTTGTCAACTGTGTCTTAGCTGCTTCGAGCTGAGAGCTTTCCTGACGGATACGCTCAATTTCTCTTATAGTACCGGACAACCGCTTCTCGCCTCCTTCGTCGATGTAGGACTGAATCGACTCATTGATTAAGTCGAGGGCGTTGACGTCTTCAGCTAAGCTGGCGGATCCCTGCGTCAGTTCGCGGACCTCCATATCAGACCGCTGCACGAGATCGTCGTATCTAGCATTGGCTGTATCAATCTGCGGAATGATGTCTTCAAGCTCTTTGTCGATCTTAGCAATTGCTTCCTTCTGCTTCTGCTCTTGAGCTCGGTATTCCTCCACTCGGTTCAGCAGCGAGGTTTTTTGGTCAAGTTGTCTGGAAAGTGTGCCAAGTTCGTTTCTCGTCTCTCTCAGCTCCAACTCCATAGCATAGATTTCTGATCTAGAAGTGTCTTGTTCTTTCGACAGCCGAGATACTGCCTGCTTGGCCTCCTGGTATCTTCCACTCGTTGTTTTGATCTCTTCCTGAATGTCCTCGAGCGTCTTAATATCCCCATGCTGCGACTGCTTCGTAGTCAAATCTTCCACTTTCGCACCGAGGGCCTTGGTGTCCTGTTCGGTCTTGACGATCGAAGCAACGATGCCGGAAATGCTTTCAATCTCTTTCCGTACGGACTGTCGGTCTTGCACCTGCTGGTCATGTCTTTCGATCTGGTCGAGCAGCTTTTGGTTATCTTTACTCAGCCTTGTGATTTCTTGCTCAAGCGTTGGGATTTCTTCATTGACCAACCGCTTCCAGTTCTCATGGCTGACGCTGGCCTCCGCAGTACGTTTGTAGTCTTCAGCAGCTTCATCCAACTCTGCTTCCACTTCCTCAGAGCTCGTTTTTCGTACCAAGCCCTCGACTTTCTCCTTGAATTTCAGGAAGGTCTGATCTGTTTGTGACTTGAAGGCCCGTCCGCACAAGCGACAAGCGTGGTTCTTAGTCGCTGTGTCAAGGACATTCTTGAACCATTGCTCAAGCCCGCCTCGACCCATAGCTTGCTCTCGTGCCGCCTCGAGTCGGGATTCTGCTGTGCTCATAACCTTCTCAAACTCCGAGACATCATCATCTATTGCGTTCTTGACTGTGTCTTCGTGGTGCTGAGCCTGTTGCTTGCGGCCGTTCAGATCCTCACGTAAAGTTTTTTGCCTGAACTGGATCTGTTCTGACTCGCGAACCACTCCGTCCCTTTCTCGCTCAGCAGACGCCACATCTTTGGCAGCATCGTTTGAGACGTTCTTGTACTGGCTTTCGAGGGTACGTGAACTCCAATCATCACTAACCAGCCGACTGATCCTGCCGCCATGTGCCTGCGAGAGTGTTTGCAAGGCGCGCTCCTTCTCTTTCAACTCTTGCTTGACGTGAGAGAGTTGAGCGACTTCTCCAGCTCGTTTTGTACTCTGTACTAATTCGTTGTTCAGACTGCTCAACTCGTCCTCAAGCGAGGTTACTTTGCTGTTAGCCTGCTTTAGCTTGGAGGCATAATCTGCGGCATTGGAGGCTGATCTAGCAGCCTTGACGCGGCTATTAAGCTCTTCAATGCGTGACTCGATGGCTGCCACGCTACCTTCGTCAGCAGTGATTGCATCGGCTTCTTCTTGCTTTTTGTTTGCTTCCTCAAACCTCATTTTGATCTCTCCTGATATATTGTGCTTGTTGTCCTTCAGGGCCTTCTGGCGCTCAGTCAATTGGTTGATCTCAGTTTGGCCTTTGCGTTTCTGTGTATCGGCCTCTTTACTGGCCTTGGCCAGCTTATTGGTACGCTCTTTGGACATCTTCTTGATTTTGAACAGAAATTCTTCCACGTCCCTATCGTCGCTGAGATCTTCGAATCCTCGCATTTGATGCTTTGATGCACTCTCCTTGATTCGTCTTCTCCGTGTTGCGAGGTGTTGCTCATGAGCGCGCTTTTCCTGCTCGAACTGACCACGTTCTGTTAGCTTCGCGTCGAGTCGTGATTTGAGATCATTGAGCTCTTCCTCGTACTCAACCCACTGCTCCTGCTTAAGGCGTTTGTCCTCCTCATACCGTGAAAGGGTGCTGTCGAACTCCGCCAGGGTCTTCTCAAGCCACTCGTCGCTTTCGGGAACTTCCTTTAAATGTACCTTGAGTTCATTCAGAGTCTGCTCTTTGCTATTTGCCTCATTCCGGTATCCTTGGAGCTTGACTATGACATCGGAGAATTCTTCGGAGGCTTTCCAACAGTCGTTTGCCTGCTTCTGAGCACTTTGCATCTTCTCGTCCAAATCGTGAGCCACTTTTCGAAGTTCTTCCATCTCGGCGTTGAGTTTCTCACTCTGCTTCTGCACCTTCCTCATTCGGTCTCGATCCTTCTTCGCCGAATCTGCCAAAGCCTCTTGTCGACCCAGATCTTGCCGATGTTTCTTGCGAATGTCGAGCAGCTCTTTGACTGCTTTGGTGTATTTGCCGGCCTCGAAGATCTCATCGAACTTCTTCTTCAGTGTCGACGATTCTGCAAGGGGCCATTGACTGTCCTCTTGATGGCAGAAGATGACGTTCTCGATCAATGACGAAGAAACGCCTAGATAGAGTGGCACTTGCTGATCAAGCTCAGCAACACGTGTCGAGAGCACTGTCTTCTGTCCGTGTCGTTCAAGAAGCAACGAGCATTCAGACGTCTTTTGTGTTCGAGAGTTCTTCTTGAGTTGAAGCTGCATACTTCGTGTGACAACTAATCGAGTACCATTGGCAGCATGAAACAGTAACTTGACCTGAGCCATTACCTCCTTTTCACCCTGCAAGCCTGGGTCGTGGACCCATGCTCCTTTCAACCCCGCACCTGGAGGTAGGCCGCCTGTTGTGACAAATTTGAGAGCCTCGATGATGGTGGTTTTTCCAGAGCCGTTGATGCCGGCCACGAGGGTTAGTGGCTTATCGAACCTGATACTCTCTCCACGCTCAGTAGGAAAGGCACGCACACCCAATATCATCATCTTCTCGATGGAAGACATAGCGATGGACGGCCTGCAAAGCAGGGCTTGGATGAATCAATATCTGACGATTATTGCTGTGAGAGACGAAGCGAAGGACTACCATCTGTCGGAGGGACAGATTAGTGATTGGGTAGGGTGCAGTTCTAGTAGACTATCATAACGTCTGCTTCTACCTGCTTCTCGTCTGGTGATTCAAGCGACTTGCACTGAGCACCAACGTACGACAAAGTATCGAGGTGACGCTCAAATGACAGGCAGGCAGACAGACAGGTAGGAACGCGGCTGCCGTTAGAACGCGTCGCGCTCTCCATCACGTGCACCACGTAAAGTGCTTGCGGAAACCTGGAGTGGCGCGAGCAGAGCAAACAGCACAAAATTCTGGCCCCCTACCGTAGTCAGCATCTTTGGTCGCCAACTCGATGGGCGGCATCTCCCGATCCAAGACTTTTCCCGTATTTTCGATCACCGATTAGCCTCGCCAAAGTGACGGATTCATAAGAAACACCACAGACAATCCACTTCCTGTATTCATCGTCGATCTTTACTTGCGTTCTGCAGCTGGCAAGGCCGGAAAAACTATCCAGGCTCTTGTGCTACTGTCGGTACCTCAATATCCCATTTGTGCGCTTCTGGCTATTCCACTTCCGCCGACTACGCAGCGCTCTTACTGGTCCCATGCATGCTCCCGCAAAGCAGAGGAGCTGCTGCATGGCCATTGACGAGCGGATAGACCAAGACGTTCAGCTCAGTGGAGTCTTGTGCTGCCCTGCCCAGTACTGAATCAGGCAAGGGGTCATGGATCCTTACAATCAAAACCCTGGCATGTTGAACATGTCGGGTTTCAATGCTGACATGTTCAATGCGGGCATGGTGGATACTGGCGATTCTGATATGAAGTCGTATGGCGATGACATACAGATGGATATGGGCGACTTGTCCGCTGTGCCCTTCAACAGCGTCGAGCCAATGGCGGGCTCGATCCCAGAATCAGAACACCAAATGCAAGGTGAAAACAGCATGAACATGACGGGTGTGGGAGCCGGTCCGCTCCCTACGGGCTTCGGTGTCCACACCGGAATGGGAAGTACGTTGACAGAATTCACCAAACGGCGCAACTGGTCTCAGCGTGTTATCGAAGAGATCAAAGACCTCCTCTATGTCCTGACGCCTGATGCTCGCTTTCTCTATTTGAGCCCGTCGACCAAGCTGTTGACAGGTTACGACACGACAGAATTGACTGGCAAGTTCATCCACGACTTCATCCATGGGGACGACAACTCCCTCTTCCTGCGTGAATTCAACGAAAGCATAGCAACGGGCCACGTCCTCCGCATGTTCTACCGTTTCCGCTGCAAATCGGGCGTCTACCTAATCTTCGAATGCCACGGTCACCCCCACCTAACCAACGACGTATCGCAATTGGAAGTATCAGGCGGGCCTCGCAATAACGCTGGGTTCTGCGCCGGCTACTTCATGATGGTTCGCCCCTACCCCACAAAGAATGCCGTGCTCCTTGATTCCTTCCTCGAGCACAAACTCGAGAATGAACGTCTCCAAGCGCGCATCAATGCCCTACGCCGAGAAGAAGCCGAGGAGGCAGAAACCCAAGTCCGCCACTACCACAAAAAAGCAGGAGGCGGTAGCTCTGTAACTCCTTCCGGCCAGGGCATGGACATGAACGGCACACCCGGCGGCGATTCACCCAGCATAACATCTGATCGGCGCAGCAGCGAGCTCGGTTCCATGCCGCCACCCGCCAAGCCAACCATGAGCAACATGGCATTGACCCGTGAAGCGCTTGACGAAGCCAACGCCTTCGCCCGACCAGATAGCATCACCGACAAGATGGCCCGCTACGAAGGCACAAGCCACGTCGACAGTATCGAGATGCTGACTGGTCTGCGCTACCGCGAGGGCGAGCGCGCCCAAGGAATCAGCACGGGTGGCACATCTCCCGCTTTAATCCGTGGCGACGCAGGAATCGACATACCCGCCGACAAGAGCGACCCACGGTTCGGGGGAGGCTACATGGACAAGAAGCCGAAGAAGGTCAAGTCGGCCGACGAATATGTGTGCACGGATTGCGGGACGCTGGACTCGCCTGAATGGCGGAAGGGCCCGAACGGGCCAAAGACGCTATGTAATGCATGTGGCCTCAGGTGGGCCAAGAAAGAGAAGAAGCGAGCTGGTTCTATGAGTGGTGGCACTACGGGGCTTACAGCTGGCTCTATAGGTAACACCGTTAACAGTGGGGGTTCAGGTGGGAACACTAGCAATGCCACAGTTGTACCACAAGCAGGAATGGCTCCCAGCTTGCCAACAGGACACTCAACTGGTAGTAGCCATTGAAGGAAGACGACTTAAGTAACTCAACCGCGCAGCACGTCCATCGCCACGACGCAGACTTCTTCCCGGGCAAGCACGATCAGATGACGAGAAAGACGAACGGACTGGAGAGACAGACTTATCCAGGACGTGAGAACAGTACAGTTCCAGTGGGCTCTTCCGTACTCCAGAAAACACGATGCAGCGACAGCAAGTGAGCGAAAAGGCAATGCGTGATCAGCACTGGCCCCAGCTCTACCAATAATGTTACGACAGCGCAAGCGCAAGCACAAGCACAAGCGATCAAGGAAGAGGTCGCAAATGGTAAAGTGCCCTCAACATCCGGGGGCAAGCCAAATCCAGCCGAACTAGTAAGAGCGCTCAGATCACAAGCATGTTTGCGTTGAGACGACGATCCGCAAGTCCACAGACAGAGATCTGTACCTCCCCCGAACCCGACAAAGACGCGCGCTGTGCCCAGCGCTGGACAACACCGCTAGAGATGATATACACCCCCGCGTGAGGGATCGAGTAGGGCGCAGCACGGCTATCCCTGCCTTCTGCATCCTTCAGCGCGTGCAGGGGAGAGCTCAAGCTGCGGCAAAGGACGATGTCGCGGGCAACGAAGCAAGCCAGGGTTCAGGCGACTGTGCGCTGCCCGGATACCGGCGATAGAAGTAGTGCGTGTGGCACCGGGATCGAGGGGTTGGATCTGGTTGATATTTTGAGTGTGCGAGGATCTAGATAGTGCCCGGTAAGGCGTTTGGAGCAAGCAGGCAGTTTGGGCATATATATAGCATTGGATTCAATCCTATCTTGATGGCGGGATACTTTTCTATTCTGACGTGGTGATTGATTTGATGATGTTTCTTTCTCTTCAGCATGCTAGCACAGGAGCAAGTAGTTTGTGAAAAAAAGTCGGGATAGAATCGGGATGCTCGAAGCTTGTCTTTGTCGCCAGCCAAGCCATAACTCATCTAAGATGTACCTATGTAGCATGGGTCCAGGTTCAACGCCAGGTGCCATCCCGATCTATGCCCACAGGCGCCTTATCCGGACCTCCTCAGAGAGGTTTTGACAATCGTGTCTTTCATGGTGGATCCTTCTCTTCTCTCACGATCTTGGTAGCCAGCTTTCCATACCATTCTGCTCTAGATGAGGGCTCTTCTGGCACCACGAATTCTTCATCGACCAAAGCCCTTTCCTATTGAGTCGTGGTATCCGCAGCATCGGCACCAACGTTGACGCCACTTTCATCAGCTTTCTTTGCCGGTGGTGCATCCTCAGTTGCACCATCAGCATCAACAAGCACAATATCCCCATCATCGCTCTTCTTGCTCGCTTCATCGAGGTCTTCCTTCTCGACCTTCTCAAACTCGTCACTTGATCCACCACTGCTATCAGCCTTGTGGGCAGTGGTGCCCCCGCTTAGCACCTCCTGCGCATCGTTTGCGTCGACGCGGTTAGCGCTTTCTTCCGGCGGGCTGCTGATCCTGACTTGTCTCTCTTGTCCTTGGACCTTGCCCATGTCGACAGTGCCAACAACATCGGGACCGCGGGCGTGTGGGACGTTATCCCCTTCGTCCTCGAGGTCAAGTTCAATGCCTGCATCTCCTACGCGGTGCACGTCCTCGTGTCCCACCGGGACAACACCGGCCTCTTGCTCCATCCTGATCAGCTCGCCTTGGGTGACGGCGCCATCTGGGCGGCCCGGCGCAAGGGTGTGGTCGTTGTGATCCTGTACCACGGCGGCGATAGCGTCAGCATGCGCAGCCGTTTCGGCCATATTGATCTGTTGATGGTCTTCCACGAGAGGCAGCATATCAGCATCCTGATCTGCAGTCTCGGTTGCATCCTGCCACGACTCGACTCTGCTGTTACTGCTCGCAGTTTCATTACCACTGCCGCTGGAACTACTCAGATCACTATCCTTGAGCCAGGGGATTGGGGTCAGCAATGCGCCACCCAGGCTCTCATCGCTACCAAGGGACTCTCGGTCGTAGCCGTTGCGTGTTTCGTTTGCGCTGTTGGCGAAGAGGATGCCGCCAGCGTCTGAGCCGTTCAAGACACCGTTCGCTAGGCCAATGTTCGGCGGAAGGTCAGAGAGCGGGAAGATATCGGCACCGCTTGAGACGGAGACCACTCGATCGAGGGCGCGCAGCCATGCAGGTAGTGTTCGGTAGTGTTTGGTCGGGTAGAGAACTAATTCGGAGAGGCGCTGAATTGTATGTGGTGGTTTCTCGGCGAAGCACGTCCGCAACGTGTTCAGCGACTGTTCGAGCAGTTGCAACACTTCAGCTGGAAGCTGGTCCGACTTTTCCTGGGCATCTTGCCGCTCCTCCGAGTTCTCTGTCTGCGAGTCGGGCACTCGAGATGCTGAGCTGCCGGGAAACGGTGGCACTGGTGGGAGGGAACGAGGGGTGTTGGGCGTATTCGAGGGGAGGACGGGAGGGTTCTCGATGAAGCGGTCTGCTAGAGGATCCGAGGCGTGCTGAGAGGGCAGCACAGGATGTACGATTGGGTACGGTTTCGGTGTGTCGAAGAGAGTGCGTGCGACATGGGAAATGCGCTCAACGAGTGGTGGGAGGATGTTGGGCCACTGGGAGTAATCGATGCTGCCCGTTTCGGCGCATGATTCTAGAACTGGCTCATCTGTCGAAGAGTGTTAGTCGCGTGGTCATGGTCTTGGTCCTGGTCCTGGTCTTGGTGTCGACATTGGTATGGAGAGATTGTTGGTCACCTACAAGCGTCTAAAGAAGCCATATCGGGGTGTCGATGCGTCGGGTCATATCAGTCATATCATACTTGGGCCTCGTCGGCTGCGGTCGCGTGTGGTCGCCTCGATGCCGACAATATCCACGTGGTGTTTTGCGTGCTACGTCCTGGTTGGCGCTGTCCAGGCGGTAGAGACGTACGATCCGACCATGCGGGGACGCTATCGCGAAGCGCCTACATTTTAGGTGTGCTTAGCGTGTGACGTGGTTAGTGGCCTGGCGGCTTCGGTACCGTACTTGTACAGCAAGTGCCTAAAAGGATGAACCCTCCAGGCGTTACTGGCAAGAACGCCGTCCCTAAGGAACGACCATCTTGATGCACACAGCCTGACGGGAGGACTGAGTTACGGATCAAATGCTTGGACGTGACCAGTTCAGGTCTGCTGTAACATGACCGTGCAGATCGCAGATTGCAGATCTCGGGCAGAATTGCTTGCTTTTGCAGGAGAGGGGTTTCCAATTCGGTCGTGCAAGAACGATGCTAAGTGCTGGCCAGAAGCTGATCCGTCGATTCATTGTAGCCTGAGGTGGTTCAAGGTGTTGGCCTCCCAACCATAAGCTCTTCACCTAGCGAGCACTCATTCATCATCGATCGGGATGCGAACCTAAGTCAGCCGCTAGCTGTTTCGAAAGTACGTGTGATCATGGGTAAGAGACACACCAGCACACCTGCCACCAACAAAAGCAAATGCAAGGAGGAAAGTATCTTTGTTCACAAATGAGACGTGTCTGCCAATCGCATGCCCTTTCGGCAAACTGCGTTTAAGCTCTGTCTCGAGCTACCCATCAGTCTGGGAAAGGATTCCCATTTTCTGGCAGTTACTATTCCCGTACAGATGCATCTGCTGTTCCTTCCGTCCAGTTGTGTTGTACTTGTAAGTGGTGGATCGCATTGGCCCCACAGGAAGGAGGCACAGAGCCGACCTGAAGCGATGGCCCAAAGGCAATTCTGATATCTGGCTCGCGAAGGCTTCCGAAGACTTGGAAGCTGCTGAAATGATCGATCCTTTGTTCGGCACGAACACCACCGCTACCAGTGACTACACACATCCAACCACATCTGCACGTCGCCGCTTTGCATGCATCTCTGAAAAACTTTCTTTGTCCAGATCGATGAACCATTCTGATCTGGTCTGAGAACCGTAATGACCACTGGCTAGTCGGGTAGGCTAAACCGTAGAGAGCAAAGCTGAGCCATCGAGACCTGGAATCCATGTTCGACAGGGATGCTCCACGACACCGTACCGGCGTGCCAACACCACAAGCGGGTCTGCCGTGTGGCTCGCCCTGCCCTGCCCTGCCCTGCCCTGTCTTGCCCTCGAGCCGTACGACTGCACTGCTCTCTTTGTTTCGTTTCACCTGTACCAACAAATTGCAAACCAGTAGTCCTGCTGTGTTTCGGTCGGGCTCTCTTCGTGTTGAGCAACATACACGCACAATGTCACCGGCATTCCAACGGTGACAAAGAGACTTGTGTGTTTCTTCCTTTAGCTCCGGTCAGCACCAGACGTCGTCACGTCTCGACCGGCAGTCCTGCTTACGAACACCCTGCAACACCCTGCAAACGAACCCTTTGAAGTGCTTCGGGAATGCAACAGATCGATAGCAGAGCTCATCCCTCGGTCGGGCCACCGTAAAGGTCTGCTTGTACGACCATGTCGACTCTCAGCATTCCCTCCACGGGAATATCTATACAACACACCCCAGCAGACTCGAAAGAACCTCCGCAGATAATACGACTGGCTCTCGCTGATAAAGACACTCGTGACCTGCTCAAACATGTTCGACAAGGGGGAAACACTCGTCTCAAGACCGGCCTGCACCGACTGGCAATCGAGTACGGCACGAATCGTGTTTCACTCAGGTTCGGCACAGACAAGCACCCTCAAGAGATCTTTGAGGGTCCTGCCGATGGCAGCAAGCCAATGTTCTTTGCTGGCAAGCTGAGTCACACTCTAGAGCAACTGCAGGCGAAAGAGGCCACCGCCGGCATGGACACAGCGCTAGAAAAGCTCAAGAATAATCTCAAGCAAGCACAAGACGATAGAGATGGTAGTACGGTCAACAAGCTCCTGAAGCCACAACACCGACCGTCTCCTCTCGGCGCAGGCCTCTTAGGGTCACGGCCGTCGAGCCCGTTCCTCAAGGCCGGCTTTTCGCCACATGCTGGACCTACCTCGGCGCCACTGCTTCCCGGCTCCTCGAAGCAAGAGCAGACCAAACTCAACGCCATCAGGATACCAGTGGTGCACCTGCTGGCAACTGAGCCTCAAGAGGCAAGAAAGTTGGCGGAGAAGTTGAGGGTCAAGAAGGCAGATCTCGATCAGGTGCTTCTGAAAGTGGCCCGGGACGGCAAGGGAGGGCTGAAAGAGCTGAAGGATAGGTCTTTTCGAGAGCTGGATGTGTGGAAGTTTCCGTATCAATCACAACATGACCGACAGGCGGCAATTGATCATGCTATTTCTGCCTTCGACAGGCAGAGGATCGACAAGGCGGACAGTCTGTGGCAGATGCTGCTAGCAAAGGAGGACAGAGGCAAGGGCATAAGCCTGTCCAAGCTCAACTTCGACAAGCCCATAGCGCCAGGCAACCTGACACCGAAAGTCTTGGAAAGGTCGACGGATGGGGGTAGCACGGAAGGCAAGAGTTTGAACAGCCTAGGATCCAGTCAGTCTGACCAAAAGGGGAAAGCAGCCATTGCAAAACAGACCAACAAGCCGAAGACGGTTGATCAAATTGTGAGATCGCTGAAAACATCTGGGAAGGAAAGTGGCAGAAACACACCGGCGACGACAAAAGAGAACAAAAAGGCACCACCTCCACCTAAACAGGACGTGAAGTTCAAATCGTCTGAGAAGATCGAAAACTCTGATGAGGAAGCCGATGCTGGTCCAGCTGTCACCGCGACTGCTACAGCCAAGCGCGAACAGCCCAAGCAACCCAAAGAACAAAAGCCTATTCGTCCAGAAAAGTCCTCCAGTGCGACGACTAAGCCAGCGTTGCACAAGCCTCACTTGCCAGGGTCGTCTGGTGGAAACGTTGACAACGATCGAGGTCGACTTACACCCTCCTCAACCATGGTCAAAACTCGTGGTGGTAAAGACACTGTAACCGGTGAAGTCAAGGCCAAAGGTCTCACGCCGTCTCAGTCTCGAAACCCTTCGCGACCACGAAACGGTAGCTCGCCAGCTAAACCTTCGCCTCTCGGATCGTCGCCTCCCACTAACGTACGCGACGTTGACAGTACAAGCAATAGCAGCAAAGGCACCGCTGTATCCTCTGCACCCTCTTCTCCTCCCTTCAACGTCGACTCTTCACAACCGAAGAGAAAGAACCAGCAATCGGTTGCTTCAGAGAGAAAACCCAATAGCCTCGTGAACGGTGCTAAGCGCAAAGCGGAGGACTACCAGTCCACGCCACCAGCAAAGAAACTACAGGTCAACGGCACCTCGACTAAGCACGATACTGACCGCTTCAACAGTCTTCCAAAGGCCCTCAGCGACGAAATTGCACGACAGCCAAAACGTGATACTCCCGAATCAGACGCCTCCTCCGTCTCGGACAAAGTCATCACGAAAGAGCAGATAGTTGACGATGCAAGGAGGTTTCACAAGTACTATGCTAAGTACAAGGCTTTGCATGAGAGGGTCAACACCCAGAAGGCTTCTGAGAGAAAAGATGAGGATGTTGATCGTGTCTGGACCATGCACAAGCGGTTGCAGGAGGTGAAGGACCGTATCTGGAAAGATTGGGGAAGGCTTGAGAAGATGGACAAGATATGATATTGCGAGGACAGGTCTGTTTTGGTACTGGGATACAGCTATAGGCTGAAGGCATGTCGGCGTTCAGCTCGGAATTTGCAGCATTTTAGCAAGGCACGGCGTGCATGGATGATACCCAAAAGCTACGAATGGGAACCTTGGATTACTTCACGACAGCAGGCTGCTTATTAAATCAGCCCCATGAGTGCCAATTTTACTTTGGATACGAGAGACGCTTGCTGTATTTGAGATTTTGAGGACAATGATCACAAAAGCTTTACGAAGAATGAGAAAACGCTGTTGAAGCACAATCCTTGGTTGACCACGTCTTGTTCGGAAGATCAGACGGTTTCTATGACCACAGTTCTGAATCATTGATCCGCTCTCACAGCATCAATCGGTGAGTGTCAATCTTCTGTCTTCCCTAGCATTGCTGATAAGCGCAATCAAATAATCCAGTGCGAGTGAAGAAAACCTTCACTTTCGAGAGGCGAGTTTCAGCTTTTTCGCCAGACGTTGCACTTGATCCATCGTTCCATCTTCACCAACAACCTTTCTCAGTGCAAGTCGCTGAACCAGGTTGGACCATCTGCTTGCCATTGCATGCTGGAACCTAACCTCCTCCAACACGTCAGTATCGGCCTCTTACCTTGCAACCGCAGTGACTTTTCTGTCTCTGGGTACACCACCGGCCGTTCCTCTTCTTGTTTTGTTCTACGCACCTGGTCTGCAAGTGGGTCGAAATGGCCAAACCCAAAGACAGACGACGCTCCATGAGTGCTTCCAGCGCCTCCAAGGTTTCTGTGCCATCCCACAAATCAAAATGGCCTGAGCTGAAGGTGTCTATGCCGCCGAATTCACAGCCTGTCAAGAAACCTGTCAAGATAGTGTTCAAGGACGAAAGCAGCGATGAAGAGCTCGGTGGCTTGGGTCCCCTGAAGAAAGCAGGGCAAGGCTCCAACGGGCCCGATGGTGAAGATGAATCTAGTGTTTCGAGTACCGACACGGAATCCAAGTACGATTCGGCTGAAGAGGTACCTACCAAGTCGACTGAGAAGATTACTACAAACACCCATGAAAGTGACAAGAGCAAGAAGGCTAAAGCGGCCGCGAGTGACGACGCCCACGGTGACTCGTCTTCTAGCAGTGAGTCATCAAGCGAAGACGACATATCGAGCGACAGCGATAGCGATGAGGCAGAACCCAAACTTAAAACGTCCACCAAGCAAGTTAAAAAGCAGGAGACGCCTAAGTTGAGCAGGAGACGCACATCGATCTCATCCAAGGAGCAGCTGAAGAACGCTGTTGCGGAGAAGCACACAGAAAACAAGAAGAAAGGTGTGAAGGCCAGTGTCCAAGGTAACGTCTTCAATGCTAGGTCACCAGCAGGAACTATAGGGACTCCAGCGAAACCGAAGTCTGCAGACAAGCCATCTAAGAAGTCGAAGGATTCTGAATCGTCTAAAGCGCCTGCAACTGCACCAGTACCACGACTCAGAGCAGAACGAAGCGATGCACCGCCTCCTTCCTCGGTGCCTCTACTCACAGCGAAAGAGAGCAATCCTGGCAAAGCAGTTGTTAGACCCTCCACTGGTGACATCAAAGGCACGCCGCGGCTCGAGAACCAAGACAACTCAGGTCACCGCCTGTTCTCTAGCTCGATGTTCAGTAAGCAAAGCAGCTCCGAGCCGGAAGCAGAGGAACAGAACCCCAAGGCCAAGAAGTCGAAGAGGAGCAAAGCCACAGAGGCCTGTGCTGATCCTGTCCTAGCTGAAGCAAGAAAGCAGGCTGAACGATTGAGACAGCTGAAAATCAAGAAGAAGGCCAATGGTTTAGAAACATCCCCTTTCACCAAGCCCAAGGCTAAGTTGGATGATAGTGAAGCTGAGGATGACGCCCAGTCCGATGCGAACGAACTGGCGGCTGAGGCTAGCTCCGTCTCCGGTGATATCAAGGGAGGTGGAAGTAAGAAGTCGAAGAAAGACGACCGCAAAAAGCGCAAAGACCGACAAAGCATTCCACCTACCAAGTCGTCCAGAAAGCAAAAGCTGGACCAAAGTGACAATGATGACAACGATACGACGATATCTACGCCAAAGGCCACCAAGAAGTCGAAGAAGCGCAAGCGAGACAGCAAGGACCAGGAGCGTGAGAGCAAGATCGAGGAGTGCGCCAAGCCGTCTAAGAAGGCAAGAAAAAGCGTGGACACAATTGAAGCCAACGGAAGCCTTGAGACCACCGTTGAACAGGACGCAAGTGGCAAGAAAATTAAGAAGAGTGAAGAGACGAAGGAGAAGGGGAAGAAGAAGCAAGACAAAGACAGCCAAGGAGATGAGCCTGTCTCTTCGCGCAAAATCCCGAAGCATTCTAGCAAGCGCGACCACGAACGAGAGGTTTCACCGCACCCTGCAGGTCCGCAAGACAAGTCTGTGAAGAAGAACGCGGCAGAAGAAAGAAGCATTGGGTCCGACAACCCTGATACGGCCCACCTGATAACCCACTTCAGAAAGCTCCTGCCCCCCTCAGCCCTCGAGAGTGCAATGGCAAAACTCAACAGCGACAATAAGGACATGTGCTCGAAGCGAAAACTACAGCACCTACAGAAATACGCAAAGAAGAAACGCAATATTCCAGCTTCGGACCCGGTTGATTATGGTCTGAATGACGATGTCACCGTGCTGACGGCCGCGAGGGATATGATTGTCTTGTTGTCAGGGACGCGTTTCGAGACCGGTGTGGCTGGTGGTGTAGGCGGCAGGAGTGATGCACTTGGACCTCGCGCAGCGAACATGTCGGTCATGGAGCTTGAATTGGGTAGGATCGCAATGGAGCGACAGTGGGAGAACGAGAGGTTGCGGGAGCAGGTTGGGAACCTGCAGGCGCGGATACAGCGGCTGGCGGAGTAGGGAGGTATGAGGACTGCTGGAAGTGATACTGTCATACGAACAGCCCTTGGTTGGGACCAGGATGTTCTCTTATTGTATATGGCCTCTTTGGATTAGCGATAGAGATGTTTCTGTCGGGGCACGGTCTATGTGGTTGGACATTCAAAGATGGGGCAGGATGTGGCCGGTGTGAGCGCACAAAGCACTCCATACGATGTCAGTACGGCATTTGCGATGGGCACTTGTAAGTAGCGATGCTCGATGCGATGAGTAGTCCGGACTTGCGCGCGACAGAGACCTGAATGTTCGTGCAGGCAACTTTTTACTACCCATGCTTCACATCCAGTCTTGTAGTAACTCCCTGTCATGAGTTTCGGACCCGCTGTTACTCTTGAGCAAGACCCGTACTCGACGGCTGAGTGATCTGGCGACCGTATTGGCTGATCACGTACCGCCTTGACTGGAACGGTGGCGCGGAGAAGGGCGGCGTCGCAGGGTGGGCGTCCACCATCAGGATCGGAGCGAGCGACGGTCCGTGAATTTATTCGATCCGTTGCTCTGACCGTTGCTAAGTTATTCCAGCCGTGCAACGTGTTCGTCTCGTTGTATCTAGTACACCTAACAAATCACTAGCGCCTTGTGATCCCAATGACGAGTCTGCCCACAAACCCATAGCGCCGCGCAAGTTGGGCGGGGACAGACCACCTGAATGAATGACACGCGAGGAACAAGATTGTCAAGACTGGTGAAAAGTCGATACATCCAGAAGCCGGATACCTTCGAGGCTAGGCACAGTCGCAACCGCTGTATCTGAAATCACCAGTCCAGGCCATGCCTTCTCACCATAACATGCCTGGCCCCAACTAACTTGAAACCACACCCCTTCGGCCTCGCGCTCTACTGTCATGATCATCTTGCTCTCCTGATCACCAGCCCAACCAAGAATCCTCGTCAGCTGAGCCTCTACGCGCATGAGTCTCACAAGCCCAGCGCTCCATCGAAATGAGGGGTCGGATAGTGCCATGAAAGTCCACAGACCGGGTGGAAACGTCTCATACCAAGCTTCGAACGTGTCCAAATCGGCTGACAAGCAAGCGTCACTGTCGTGGTGGTAGAGAAAAACCGAATGTGCACGGCCTTCTACAGTCGGCAGAATCTCAGCTGAGTATAACGTGGCTTCTGAGTCTGAAAGTCTTTGGGAGAGGGAACTATTCAACGAGCTGCGATGTGAAGCTTTGAGATCTCGTTGTCAAGGTTCGACACCAGCCAAATGAAACTGGGTTCGGCCCATATCTTCGAGCAGCAGCTTCTGGGGCTCTGTTCACTCTTGAGTGTTCAGCGCAGGAGCTCAGACCAAGGCAGCTATCCATATGAAGAGGTAAGCGTGGAGACAACTACTCTTCATTTTCGACCTATTTTACATATATTCTTGCATTGGATCCCAATTTCGTCCATCCACACTCAGTTCAAGACCGCCTCAATATTCGTTGTGATATTCCCAGCGGTAGCTCTGCTGTACGGGCAAACCTCCTTTGCCTTGGCTATCACCTTGTCGAAATCCTCTTGATTCAGACCCTTGACGCTGATCTTCATGTTCACTCTTATGTTCATGTCCAGGGCCTTCATGTCGCCGACCAACTCCACCGTGGTCTCGACTATACTGTCCTCCTTCTTGTGGGGCATCTGGATACCCATTGACGCCGCCGACGCGTTCATGGCGCTCTGGAAGCACGCGCCATAGCCGGCTGCAAACAACTCTTCAGGGTTCGTCTTTCCTCTGTCGCCTTTTCCACCCAATGCCTTGGCCATTGTCAGGTCAACGCTCAAGTCGTCGCCTTCGACATGGCCCGTCCGGGCACCGACGACTTTGACGTGGGCGGAGTAGAGGACAGGCGCTGTGTCTGTGTTCACGAATCGCCGTGGTGCTGTACGAGTGACTTGAGAGAGAGCTCTAGGGGCGTGCCGGGTCAAGGGCTGGAAGGCGCGAAGGGAGGCCATTGTGTTTGTAAGGCTGTTGCTGGTATCGCTGTCGTGAAGTCTGAACTATTAGCAGTGTCTGTTCTTTCCTAAGAGCTTGGAACGAGAGAAAAGCATGGAATTGAGCTCTGGGTCAGTAAGACGTCGCTGTAAACAATGCATAGCTGATCAGTAGCCTCTTTCGAGCTTAGTGACGTAGACATATGTTTGATAGGGTCTAGCGGTCAATTTGAGAGCTCCCACCCGTGATCTGGTTTGACATGTCTTGGCCAAGAGGGTGTTGAACAGTATCTTGGGAGCAAATTGACTGGAAACTATGCTGCAGCCATGGCGAACACGATGAGAAACAACTGATCGCGTACCTCCCGGCTCGACGGAACTAGGTAGAGAGGGACAGGTATCGGCTGATATCTGAGCTAGTCCGTAAACGGATCGATAGCCGCTCTTATCATAGATGCCTTGACGGCCTGACAATCACCACTGGCAGCATCCTGTAATGGTGGGTCCTGGTAGATCAAACAGCTACCGATGGAAGTGCTTTGATGCCCTGCAACATATGCGTATGGACAACCGGACGTGACCTTAGCCACCTTTGAGAATCACTCTACCGCATCTCAGGCTCCCCGACCAACGCTTGTCCCGTCGTACCGACGAAATGGCTGTCTCACTACCGTTCAACCAAGCATCACGAACCAAACCCCTAGGTCCGAAAGAAATCATCAAACTTCTGGACCTCGAACCACACCCCGAAGGCGGCTACTTCAGACAGACTTTCAGTGACGACGAGAACTCGCTCCCAGACGGACGCGCAGCAAGCACAGTGATCTACTTCCTCATCGAGGCCGGCAACTTCTCGCGTCTCCACCGCATCGACGCATCCGAAGGCTGGCACTTCTACGCCGGACAGTCGTTCGATGTCGTTGAGCTCACGGGCGACGGGCCGGTCGTCACGAGGCTGGGCATGGATCTCGTGGCGGGCGAGAGGCCGCAGTACGTTGTTAAGCCGAACCGCTGGTTTGGGTCGAAGCCGGCTCAAGGCAGCGACTGGGCGCTGGTTGGGTGTACGGTGGCGCCAGGATTCAAGTTCGAGAACTTCGAGCTCGGGCAGCGTGAGAAGTTGTTGGAGGAGTTTCCAGGGTGCAAGGAGTGGATTGTTGCGCTGACGCCTGATTCTTGAACGAGCTTGTTGCCCGCGTGGTTCTACGAGCAGTCATCGGTCGGCTGGAGGGTATCTCCGCCTATTTGTTTTGAGAAACAGGGCGTTTTGCAAGAGGTGACGCGTTCCCCCTTCGTCCCAGTTTCTAGACAGGCATCGTTCTGCATACAAATGATGCCTCGAAGTAGCGGCGAACAAAGGCCAATGCGTCTGAAACCCCTCTCAGCAAGAATACTCCACGCTAGCACGCTCCAAGCCCCATGGCAGCGGCTCGACAAAGGGGTCCATCCAAGCGATCAAGACGAAACAGCACGCCAGTCCAACATCCCAACCCGCACAAGGGCGCATCGAACACTCACCATCAAACAGTCCCCAGCTTCGACAGCCCTGATCACACCTGACCTAACCAATTGCCCCACCCCTACCATCCACATTGCGCGCAACACACACTCAAAACACGAAAAAACCCGCTCGCTATGGCGACAAAGGCAGTTCCTTCCTGGTACGCCTCCTTCTCCCTCCTTCCCTTCCCCATTCACCCAACCCACGTACGTACTCCAGCTGACTTGCTGACCAGCACCGCAGATGACAGGCCCCACAGCCGGCCCGGACACCATCCGGTGCCGCCTGTACGGGCACAAGGAGTGCAGGGACCTCCGTCCTAAGAGCGAGATAGTAGGGGGGGTACAAGAACGTGTAGACGCATATGCTGCAGCCGGGGCCGAGGAGCGGAACAGTGACAGGGTTCACGCGGCTTGTATGTGTCAGAAGGGAAAGTGGAAGCGAAGGCGCGACGTTGGCTCGTGGCGTCGGAAGATGCATGAGGTTGAAGAGAGGCTGTAGAGGGTAACGTTCTGTCTACGCTAGTAGTGCTGCTGGATGTGGACCGGTACCCGTACTGGTACTGACTGGGCCTCAAGTGTCGCTGTGCAGGAATGAATTGCATTGGCAGTCTTAGACCCGTCCGGTCAGCCTAGGGTTCTCTGCTCTGCCGCATGATGACGACTGAATGGGTGGGTGGGTTGTTCTGCGGATATAGGTCGGTGCTCGTTCGTGAATGAAGTTATCCTCAGTTGTCCTCGTCGCTGCTGACATGAGGGTACGCTCTCCAGTCCTAACCCAAGCTTGTTTCGACAGCTTGCTATGGATGGTGCTTGTATTGAAGAATCTTGTTCAGCGTTGTTCAGAGTTGTTCAGTTTTGTACAATCGCAGTGATCTATCTCGGAATAGCTACATTGCTACATTGGATTCGTGGAAAGCTGCGAAGACAGATGATTTTCAATTTTCAATTGCTTTTCATTTTTTGTAAAGAAATTTTTGAAGAAAATTAGGTACTATGAGGATAAGCTCGCCCCTTTCGTCCACGAGCAGGCGACCCCTGGATCACCAGATAGGATCTGAAAGTGCGGCAAGGTATCCAGGCAGTTTCGATGTCTGTGACAGAACCCCTCCCCTTGAACTCACGGTTGACCGCGCCCTCCCACCCTGCCTGGCAGTCAAGTCATCATAGTATCCCGCGCTTGCTGTAGGATGGAGCTTTTGCGTGCTGCGTCGTGGCTTCTTCTGAGGCCAATTCCACCTCTTGTCGCTAAAAATTTAAATTCAAGTATGGTGCTGGAATACAAGTGGTACAGGGTATCGTGCAGAAGAAGACAAACTAAAATTAGTGATTGTGAAGCGAAGATCGAATAGTAGAACGTTGCGGTTCTGAAGAAGGGATCAAACCTAAGCATTAGTTGGTATCGCGTAATTCGGCATCTGCAAGGTTAGTATGGCATCTCGAGTTAGAGTCCTAGGATGGCCGGAAAGTGATGGAGTCCGTCAGGCGCCGTATGTCGGATATGAGTAGATGATCGTTATCGTCGTTGTAGTCCAAGAGACTATCTGTGGTCTTTTTTGTTGAATGGCGAAGGTGATGCTGGCGCTCAAGACGATCGAGTTCGTTTTGCATTTGGCGTGTCCTCAAGGTCGATGATGTAGTCTTCCTCTTCTTCGAGCTTGCGCTTGCTATTGACGTGTTTGGAAGGAGTTGCAGATGGAGCAAATACACTCTCTGTGTTCTGCTGCTCGTCCTCATTGTCCCACTCGATGAGTTCGTCTTCAGCCTCTGCCGACAGGTGGCTGTTCTGTTGTTCAACTTCGGTCACAGGCTGATTGCCGTTCTCGGTGTCCGTAAGCAAAGCTGTTTCAGTTTCTAGGTCTTCATCGGCAAATAAATCTTCTTCCTCTTCAAAGTCATGTTCCTTTTCACCTACGACTTGATCATGTTGATCTGCTGCGGTCTCATTGGATTGGGTCGGTTCAGCCGGTACTGTTGCAACATGGTCATCTTCGACCGTACGGGAAGAATTACTAGCGGCATCATCTTCCTGCTCAGCAGGATCAGGATCAGATACTTGTGGTGATAGCGCATCTGGCGGGTGGACTTCTGAACCTTCTACGACAGCTGTGTCGAACTCGGCCCCCACTTCATCGTCCTGTACAGGTTCAAGGGGCTTGGCGGTGTCAGTTGTGAGAGCTCCTTTATCCTGCCCAACCTCCTCCTCGTCTTCGTGCTCATGCGTAAGAGCCTTCTCGGAATCTTCGATCTCGACGGAGTTGTTCAGCGCTTCTTGATCATCTAAGACATCTTCAGTTTCGTAATAGGTCGTTGCATCGCCATGTTCTTCTGAATCTTGCTCTTCATCTGGCGAACCCATATGTTCTTCAGCGATGGTAGTAAAGGACTTGCCCTCGCGAGCAGAATTGAGGAGGTAGGCCATCTGAGATTCCAGACAGACACGGTGGCTAAGTCGACAGTACAATGGTTGAATACTGCTGAGTCGCTCGTTCTGTGACAGTAGCATGTAGGTGTCAATGACTTGAGCTAGGGTAATATGGGAGGCGTACCTGGAGTCTTCACAGATATGAAGACCCAGGGCCGGAATATCGAGGACCATTTCGTCGTCGTGACCAAGGCCATCGGCGATGAGCTCTCGGCAAGCAACGAGTAGTTTCTCGAAAGGCTGAGAAGCAAGCGCAGAATCTGAAAGGAGATAAGTTGTGCCGTCATCGTGATCGTCAGGTGGGAACAAGGAATAGTCCTGGTCCATGTAAGTTACGATGACTGGATGCAGATGCGAAGGTAAAGGGTCTGGTTGCACCGGTGTGCTGGGCTCGCTTTGCTCGGTAACTTCCAGACTTCGGGTCGTCTCTTGGACGTCTTGCTGTGGTACCTCGGTAGGCTTATGGCCTTCGGGATCTACTTGCGCTTGTGTTGCCGGAGCTGACCGTGCCTCAGACTCTCCCTCGATCTCCACGCTCGGGTCTTTGAGGTGTTGCGCTGTGTCCGAGTTTGGTGCTTCAGCGGGGTTCGTGTGTTGAGCGACATCACGGGCTTGTGGCGGATTTTCAGCGTCCGTGGTGGATGGTTCGGATGCTGTCTTGTTCGACTGCAAGGAATCGTGCGGTATGTGGTCTGTAAGAGTATCAGGATTGATGTATACTGTGTTAGTGGCCTCCTCTTCCTCAGTTCTCTCTACTTCCACTTCTTGTTCTTCTTTTCCATCGTCCTCTGCTTCTCCTTTTGGCTCTTGGCCCAGATCTTCTAAAGTTATGCTAGCTGTCTCAGGATCAAGAGTGGCGAGTGGTTGTTGTTGTTGCTGCGGACCGTGCGAGGTGGAGGCCTCGTCGACCGCCAGGGCGTTGGCGTTCTGGGGGCCTTGGTCGTCCGGGTTCATCTCGTAGTCGTAGTCGACCACGTCCTCGATGTCCAGCAGACCTTCATCGGCCGTTTCCTCATACATGGGATCGTCATGGTTGGCTGTGAGATTGTCTTGTTGCATGGGATCCATGTTGTCTGTGGCATCATCAATCATGCTATTGTCTTCTATGAAATGCTCACGATTGTCATCTAAGTCAATGTCGATTTCCTGATCAAATTGGATGTATGGCGACGTGGCCATCTGCATTGTGTCTTCGTCAACTTGAGCCGTCAGGCCCTGACCTGGGAGGGGTTGTGTTGTAGTCATTGCGAGAAAGGTAAAGGCGCAGGTCCTAGTTAGGAAGGCGCGCGTTGCTCTGGTCGCACTTGCTTAAACCGTTGAGATGTCTTGAGTCGAGATGGTGACCTCCGTCGGCTTGCAAAGAACGAACTGGGATTAAAGATGCAAAACGAGGCCAGACTCAGGAATCAGAGTGTGTTTCTTGTGTAGGCGCTCGTTGATGTGGCCACCCAGTAAACGCGCGGGCGTGACAGTCTCTCCACACGTATCACGTCCCAACAGTGTCAGTCGGTGGGGAAAGACAGCTTTAGTTTGCGCGATTGATCATTACAACGTCAGGGTCAGAGTGCGCATGACTGCAAGGTGAAGGGGTTGGGGGTGAGACGAAGTGGTGCAGTCGTCCTTTTGTCTGGAAGCAGCTGCCAAGGCCATCCCTTCGATGGTTGGAAGCGGCAAGTTTGCCGAGGGGTTTTGTGGAGGGCGCTCGCGATGCCAGGTGCGGTAGAGGCCACATCGCTGCCAGCGGACTCGGAAGTGACTTACAGAACTATACAACTACCGATCTACAGAGGTGTGGTCCCTGGTTAGCCAACATTCACAATGGTAAGTCTGCTCAGGGCCCCTCCCAGGCATCTACTCACCTGCGCAGGTTGTCCTTGCTGCGTCGATTATCACCAGGGGAGGAAAGACGGTGCTGTCCAGACAGTTCAGAGAGATCAACAGATCACGAGTTGAGGCTCTGCTGGCATCCTTTCCCAAACTGGCCGATTCGGGCCAACAACACACCACCGTCGAGCAGGACAATGTGCGCTTCGTCTACCAACCACTCGACGAGTTGTACATGGTCCTCATCACCAACAGGCAATCCAACATCCTGCAGGATATAGACAGCCTGCACCTGTTCGCCCAGGTGGTCAGCAGCATATGTAAGAAGCTGGACGAGCGAGAGATCCTCCGCAATGCCTTCGAACTCCTCAGCGCCTTCGACGAGCTCGTCACCATGGGCTACAGGGAGAACCTCACCATGTCTCAGATCAAGACTTTCCTCGAGATGGAGTCACATGAAGAGAGAATACAAGAGATCATTGCCCGCAACAAGGAACTAGAAGCTTCGGAGGAGAGGAAGAGGAAAGCCAAGCAGCTGGAAATGCAACGGAAAGAGGCTGCTCGATCAGCTGCATACGGGAGAGGGGTTGCGCCGAAGATGCCACAATATCCCACATACACTCCTCCTGCTCAGCCCACGGTGACCGACACATACGACTCCTACCAGGCAGAGAAGAACAAGACCTTCAACAAGCCTCTAGCCACCAGAGGAAAAGGCATGCAACTGGGCAAGAAGTCCAAGAACACCGACATGTACGCTCAGGTCAGAGCAGATATGCCAGACGAGCCAGAGCCTGCTGCCGCTCCCGTCTCCGCCGCCCCAGCAACCGTTCCTTCCGCTCGCGCCTCCCTGGAAAACTCATCCACCCCTATCCACGTCACAATCGCCGAGTCCATCTCCGCCAAACTTGGTCGTGAGGGTAACCTGACTTCCTTCGAGGTCAAAGGCGATCTCCAGTTGAAGATCTCCGATCCAGCCCTCACAAAGCTCAACTTATCCCTCCAAGCCAACGAGGGTCCCCTGAAAGCACAATTCAAGACTCATCCGAATCTGGACCGCAACCTCTTCACATCGCAAAAGCTCATCCAGCTGAAAGACACCACTAAGAAGTTCCCCACAAACGCCTCGACCGCCGTGCTGAGGTGGCGAGCTACTGCCCCTGCGGAAACTCCAGATGTTCTCCCCATAAACTTCACCGTCTGGACTAACAAATCTACGGATGACAGTTACACCGTCACAATCGAGTACCAGCTCGCAGACGCATATGCAGACTCGTCGGAAACGGTTCTCTCGGACCTGACACTCACAGTCCCCTACCAGACCTCCGAGCCTTCAGTCTCGAGTTTTGACGCCCAGTACAGCGTTACCGGTGACTCGCTGGAATGGACTATCGGTGCTGTCGATGCGTCGAATAGCTCAGGCAGCTTTGAATTCGAGGCACAGGCGGACGATGAAGGCGAGTTCTTCCCCATGCAGGTCAGATTCGACATGGCCAGGCCATACGTGGATGTTGATGTGCTCAATGCCAAACTCCTTGATGAGGATGAAGAGGTGACATTTGATAAAGTGATTAAGACAAGGAGTGATGGTGTTTTCATAGAATAGGTAGCTAGTTGTCGTGATGAAGGGTACAATGCCTGCTTTTCAGGCACACTGCGTGTCTCTGGTGCGCAGAACCATGAAAGATTAGATGAATATCAAGACTTGCACGATTTGAGTCAACAGGAAAAGAGGAATTTTATGACTCAAGCATTCAAATGTATACCTTCGAGAGCGGGATACCGAACGAGGACTTGATCATGAGTGGACTCTCTGACCATCGCTTACAGGCTCAAAGCTGCGCCATGTATCCTTCGTCTCCTCCAATGGTCTCCATGTAAGTTAGACGCCGACCAGCATATAGTCTCGTCGTATCAGGCCTCTATGTCCTGCCGTTCAGGTGCTCTCCACGGCGGACATCATCGCTATTGACGCACAGCTACGCCAGCAGGCAGGCCATCAGGTTTGTTCTTCGACGTTGTGTGCAGTACTCCAGATAGGAGATAGTGGCTCTCGTGAAGAGTGTGTAGTCGACACTACCTTCGCGACCATGTTGTTGAACTTCTTACCAGAAAAGCGTTGCTGACGCATTCGATCTAGGCTACCTTGGCTTTCCTCCAGGTAGGCAGCAGCTTAGAAAGTATTACATGCGGACTCTTAAAGGCTGCCGTTCTCACTCATCACATCAATGCTTATGCTGTCTGATTACCCTACACGCCGCATTCATTGAACAGCATTGTCACCGTCGTCACGTGCTGCCGTAGCCGGTGCTTTCCTCAATGCGAACGGATTGAACACTCTACCTAGGTATCTATCGAGCAAGTGCATACCACTGAACCTACGATGTCACCTCCGGACATCACCGAATCTGGCAATGAGGTGTCTCCCAACAGACCAATAGACCATCTCGACATCGATGACTTACCAACCGAGATACAAGATCTCGTTTTCCACCATGTGGTCGCAGACTCGACCCAGGAGGAGCTGAAGCTATTCCGACAGTCTAACCGCTATTTCAGAGATCGTTCAGATATCTACCTATTCAGAACCCTTCACATCAGTGCCAGCAACCTCAGTTTCGAGCGTGTGAGGCAGATATCTGAGAACGATCGCCTGAATACGCACGTCAGAGAGCTAGTCTTCCATCGCGGGACTTTCTCGGGTCACAGGATGGTCAAGTTTGGCGGAGGCACACACATGCAGCCTCGTGACTACGATGACTTCGAAGACCATCTGGTGCGCCTCTGGAAATCGGGAAGATATATTATGCAAGCCAGCAAATGTTATGGTGCCTTCCTCGAAGAAGTTGAGGCCGAAGCATGTTTCAACCGGGAAATGACCTGGCGTTCCAGCATGCGGAAGTACTGCGCCCGCTTTCCCAAGCTTGAGAAGTTAACCACACTGTCTGACTTGGAGGACCTCGAATCCACTTATCTGAGGAGACGATGTGGTCTGACACATCAGAGCGCTACACCGAACTACTTTGCTCCCTACGAAATCGTCGAGCCGTGTGGACCATGTTTTCGACCCAAAGCTTTGAGCCTAGACGGCGTCAACGGCGAGGACTTTGCCTCTATCATGACCAATACCAGAGGTGGACCGCAAGCAATCAGAGAACGGTTCTCGGAGCTGAGGAGTTTCAGATTGAGCTTCAGTGAGACGGTCACCAGCCTGGAACTCGAAGGCACCTACGAACTTTTCGTCCCGGCATGCGTGAGTCTACAGGACCTGTCTTTGGATTTTACCTCGTTGTACTCCCCCAAGACGCTCAGGGACTCCGAGTCATTTCCTCAAAAGCTTATCAAACTTGTTCTTCAGCAAGACTTCTCGAGGCTCAGATGTTTAGACCTCACCCATTCCTTGATGACTGAGCATGACTTCATTTCCTTCCTCGGTCGACACCAGAGTACACTGACGTCGTTGAAGCTGTGTGGCTGGCCGATGCCGGTAACCTCCGAACGCCAGCCAACAGGGTCAACAATCAGAGCACTATGGAAGATTGGTCAGCTATCAATGAAGTCCCTGCATTCCGTGAAGCTGCACGGTGAGCTCTCTAACCGGAGTGATGGCGAGGGTTGGTTTACACAACAGGATCTCAGCTGCGACGTGATTGATCAACCAGTTCCTGTCTACACAAGGCTCATTGGATATCTTGAACGCAGCGGAGTGAGTGGGTCTGAATTTCCCATACCAATACCAAGGGAAGTCTTGTACGACGCGAAGACGGGTGAGGCGCTGCTTGCACTCGATAAGTTACCGTATGAGCTAGGGTATTCAGACCCTACTTTTATGTGGTGGGAAGACAGAAAGCACGCCCTTGGCATTGTTCCGTGAGCGTGTGGACGTCAGATGACCTACTGACTCATTCAAGTTCGCTGTGGGGTCATGCTGGGTAGACCCTGATCGAACTCGCCCGGGCTTCAGAGCGCTCGATTGTCTTTATCACGCTTGATCTCTTGGCGCGGGGAACGCCGATCGTCACGTTGTTGGGCTGTTGTCAGAGATTCAACAGTCCTGTCATCAACAACTCACATTGAAGATTACAACCATGTCTCGCTCAACGACAGGAACCCTGAGCATTCTTGATGAAGTAAAAGCGAACCAGGACCTTCTTCGCTCACGCCTAGCTGGAGCACTCTCCGAGCCACCACCTGACATCGCCGAAAGTGCGTTGCCATCAGTTCCGCTCATTGACTTGCGGAAATCTTTCTCCAATGACCTCTCGGATCGAAAAGAAGTCGCCTCTCAGATCCGTCAAGCATGCACGACATCTGGCTTCTTCCAGATCTCAAACCACCAGATAACCGAGACAGCAATTAATGACATCATCGCTCAAGCCGCTCACTTTTTCCATGATCTCAGCGCTACGCAGAAAGACGCTCTTCACATTCGGCATAACCAATTGTTTCGTGGCTACGAAGCCGGTGGCGATACCTATGTAAACCCTGACGATAACAGCCCTTCCGAAGTCGAAACCAAGGAAGGCTTCAACTGGGGGTACGAACCTGGGCTTGATCCTACATCCACCTCCGCGGACTCATACGTCGAACTCGATGGTCAGAAGCCAAGCCCGCCTGACCGCTGCAACGCATGGCCTGATGAGAGCCTGCTGCCGGACTTCAAGCCTGCGATCGCAACGTACTACGCCCAAGTTCTCTCCCTTGCACGCCATCTCTTCCGCCTCTTCGCATTGAGTCTTAATCTCGAGGAGACTCACTTCGACAATCTCATGACCCATCCCGGCGGGATAGCAAGGTTGTTGTACTACCCTCCCCAGAGCCCTGCCCAATTGTCACACAAATCGCACAAGCTTGGCCTAGGTGCACATACAGATTATGAGTGTTTTACATTACTCCTTTCGACATCTCACCCTGGTCTCGAGATCCTCTTTCCGCCGAATGAGCTGACGGGAGGAAAACCCATCTGGCGACCGTGTCCCATCAGGCCGGGCACACTGACTGTGAACGTGGCGGATTTCTTGATGAGGTGGACCGACGGGCTGTACCAGAGTACGATCCATCGAGTCGTGTCTCGACCAATAACGGACGCCGACGGAACGCTCAGAGGCTCAGATTCCAGGTACTCTGTACCATTCTTCTTCAGCATCAACTATGATGCTGATGTGCAGCCATTGCCAGAGCATGCGGTGGGTGTGAGCAAATTTCAGAATCTGAAGGCAGGAGAATATGTGCTTGAGAGGCTGAGAGCTACAGTCTGACGATTGAGATTGAGGAGTCTAATACCTGTGGGAGGTCTTGGATCATCGTATTCCATGCTCTCCTACTGCAAGAGACTCGCCGGTGAGAGTTTTCGGAAGTTGACTGGTCTGTGAACTCTGGGCTCCTCTCCCTTAAACCATCTGTTAGCTGCCTTGAGCTCTTCATCCTCAAAACCAACAACAATGGTGACATGGTAAGTCCAGACGGCAATCGAGAGCCTTGCACTCTTAGCATACACATCAGTACTTACAGCATCGACCTTCAATGCTCCACCTGTGACCCATTGATAGTTTGTATCTACATAAGTGGTTCAAGTACAGGTGTCAACGCATCGGTGGTTCAGTGGTAGAATTGGTCGTTGCCATCGACTAGACCCGGGTTCGATTCCCGGCTGATGCATTCAGCCGTTGTCCTCAAAGGACAAACACGAATTTTCTTTTTAGCTCACCCACCTGGTAAAACAAACAATCTGAGCCTCGATGACTTTTTGGTTGTGCGCTACGTCTTGGCTGTATTTAGAGTAAGAGGGCGGTTTGCCTAAAAGAGATTAGCGTCTTTGTGAACCAATCATAAGCCACAACCCTAGGTAACTTCACTAAACGAGCTCCGAAACAGATGGTTTCTCAGGTAATCTATAATGCATCTTCCAAAAAGCGCAACAGTGCAAGAAGCAAGGAGGACAATAGGAAGAACCGAGATACGACAAATCAGAGGCCATAATTGTCTTTTTTCCCCTGCTAGTATTAAGGTCGCTGGCGAGGTTTAACTAGTTATATTTTTCGCGTCCGAGCCTAGCTACTAAGACTAAACGTGGTTGAATCTTTGTATATAGGTATATCGCTGCTGCTTCGTGCTAGTACTAACAACCTACTCGTGCGTAAGTTATAGCTTATCTTATATCATATTAAATCCTAACTAACTATAGTATCGCAAGGTATGCCGGCGTCCTCTTAAATTAATAAGCTATAGCAAGAGAGGTATACTATAAGAGCTCTTTATAAGCTAGCGTAAGATCTATTAAGGATCTTACGTATAGTACTTAAAGTGGATCAATAGTAGTGCAGGAAAGACAGCTTTTAAGAATCCATAAGGGCGGGCAGCAGAGGTCCCCTAAAGTGTGCTATCGAAGTTGTAATCGTATTCCGAAAACCTTCGAGCTACGTCAAGTACGCCTATAGCCTACGAGCGGCGACGAACCTTGTGATAGTGTAAGCAGTACCTCCTGTGAGCACAAGCCTCGCATTACGCGCACGACTAGAGACGTGCGGTGCGACATAAGAGGAAGGGATAGGACATTGATGGGTACTACTGAAGGCACCTCGCCCTGACAGTCGATATGGCGGCCTCGGCTACCGTTGAATAGTCGTTAGTACGAGTTAGTACACTTTGTTGCTTTTTCGTCGCCATAAACTCATGCACGCTTAACGATCTAAAGTAGCAAGCTTAGCTTTCGGTGAAGACGATAGGAGATTATTGCTGAGGTATCGTCGTCGATAACATCTATACATAGTAGAGACCAGGTGATGCATTAGCAGAAGCGGCCGTTTTGATCGCCCGGTCATGGCTCGGCACACGAGGTGACCGCTCCTCAATAGAATTCAGGGCCGCGAATAATAGTAAGAGTAGAACAAGCAGTAAGAACAGCACAAGCGGCAGCAGTTCCTTAACACCATGAATAGTCTTTATGATGCTGCCTCGAGTCTTCCGTTGGTTAGCTTGTTGGTTATTCTAGAATCAGGCTAAGTACTGTCCTATCCGGATTTGCGCAACTGCTCGAGTATATAAGCGAGGGACATCTTCCGCTGGGTTACATGTCTTTGCTATATTCTAGGTCTATATTGCACCGGCACTCTAATAGTTCCAGTTCTTATTCGATCTACTCTCGTCCTTGGGCATGTGAAACAACCCAGGCCTCAGACTTTCTTGAACCTCTAACCTGGAGACGACAAAGTACACGCCATTGCAGGTCCAACGCAATAAGATGACCTCTTCTAGCCTGCTACTCTACATCGCCGTCGGCCTCCTCATGGTCGACAGCAACATCAAACTCTCCTTCATATCGTCCACTATCGTTGCCTCGATTAGCCTAATCGAGCAAACAGCAAGCAAGCAAATGAGGGCAGCAACAACATTTCCCTCTCACATTGGAGACGTGCCGGCCAACTTTTTCCCCTCGTCCAAAATCGCGTGGCGGCCTGATCTGCGACGATGATGCTGCAAATCACATGCTGTGCACTAGGCGTCGTGCACTGTGCGCCCTGGATTTAAGGCCCATAGCCTGCTCAAATAGTGTACCTAAAGTTCGGGTCTCCTTCTAGGATTTTCTCACCCCTGTCGGCTTTCTTGTTCTCCCTCCGGAAATACACGCTGTTCACCATCACAATGATGATGATGAGAATGTTGCATGCAAGGCATGCGAATACACCGGGACGGTATGTGGGACGATCCTGAGAGCGGAATACCAAAGAACCCGCAATACCGCCAAAACCACCAAAACCAACCAAGGTCGCGGAGCAAAAAGCCCGCTTCCAGTGGCCACGGATGTTGGTAGCTTGGTAGGCCATGCAGGTCGGGATGCCGCCTTGGGCACTGGCACACATGAGGAAACATCCAAAGTATCGAAGACCTACCGAATCCGCGTAGCCCTGGTTGGTAGTGGTTAGCCAGAAATTCCATTGCGGGACAGCGGAAGAAGTTACTTACCAGAAGCGGTAAACCGATGATACCTAGTAGGCAGTTGCCGAGGAGTAGGGGACCACGAATGTGGTATTTGTCGCCAATCCATGCCATGCCCATCATCACCCCGGCAGCCAGCGCGTAAGGCGGCGCAGAGAGGTACTGTGCCTCGCCCACAGAAAACCCCATGTTCTCCTTGAGAATGATCGGGAGGAAGAAAGACATCGCGTAGGCTGAGGTGCAAAGGGCACTAGGGCCCACGTTAGCGATGTTCATAATCACCCACGGTTGACTCCCGTAAGCGAGATCTTCGACTTTCCGAGACTTACAAGAATATCAAAGCGAACCCCCAGACCTTCAGATCAGCACCTGAAGACGCCCATTTTTTGAAATTGAAAGGCTCGGCCTCGGCATCATTGCGGTCCCGGTTGATGCGACGTAGGAGAAACTTGCATTCATTTGGTTTCAAGAATCCCCATGCCGGCTTGTCTACCAGCTGATCGGGGAAATTGACGACAAATATGTAGCCGTAAATACCAACCGCGATAGTCATGATTCCTTCAAGGATGAAGATCCATCTCCATCCTCTGTAATTTGCAACACCGTCCTGCACGATCTTTCAGCACTCTGGCGAGATTGGGGTTATCAAGGGACATACCATCTGCTGAATGCCATACGCGAGGACGCCAGACAAACCGTTGCAGAGCGTGCCTATCAAGTAGAAAAAGGCATATCGTTTTTGCAAGTCAAATCGAGAATAATACGTCGAAATCAAATACACGCAACCTAGGAATCATTAGAAGGGCGAAGATCAGAAATCGAGCCTATATCATCTACTTACCAGGGAAGTATCCTGCTTCAAAGAGTCCGAGAAGCAGGCGGAGAGGTATAAGTATCGTCCAGTGCTGGACGAAACCGAAGCCGATCTGCTGGCTTAGTCAGCTGCAACGACAGGAGGTAAATTGTGAAGCTTACCATCACCGCTCCCCAGGCACAACATATGGCTGGCAAAAAGTTCCGAGGGCCGATTTTGCGAATGAAGACCGTGGCTGGTGGCTGAAAGAGCGTATACGTAACGAAGAAGACCAGCGAGGCAGTAGACTCAGCTGTCGTTAGCGCTTGCTCGAGTGCTTGTAAGACCGGAACTTACATATCGGAAACCAATGTTTGTGTCCAATTCATCGTGCATTCCGGCAACGGCCGCGTTGGGCATGTTGCCTCTGTCGATAAGGGAGACACAGTACATTAAACCAGTGCTGACGACCAAGCGTCGGTCAATGCGATGAACAATCGCCCGCTGTTGCTCATAGCTGAACTCCTCGTCATCATCGACATTATTGGAATATTTTGGCTTGCCATCCTCAAGGTGCGATGGTGCAGGACTCAGTGATGATTCGTGACCTTTTTTAGGACTGATGGTCTCCACGTTGGTTGCCGTCATTGTTGATTTATCACCACTGGAGCAAACCTCTGCGCGTAGGACTTCTGGGGCGGATTCACACGTTATATACCGCTCAAGATAAGTTTCTGATCTCGGTGTAGTCTCGACCAAGCCGTGGAGAGCCCGAAAGATAAGTCGTCATTCTCATATTGTTGCTTGTTTCTATGAGACTTTGTGTGAGATGCGGGGGAGAAAGCAGGAGCGCTCACAGACCCGCATCTTGGTAGACAAGGATATCGCGTGGCTCATGGCTTGATACCCTGGCTCATGTGGCAAAGCACGGCATTCCCACCACGATTATGACCCTTAAGCTTGGCACCAAGCATTGGCGCCGAGCATTGGCGCTATAGATGAGAGGACCCTTCCATACAGATGTCGCAGAGATGTATCATGTTACTCCAGTAATATCCACTAACCCCAGTAATTGCACAAGATGGCACTGTGTAGGTCACCATGGTCCTCGGTCGACTGATGTCGACCCTGTCCTCGCTTGTGTTTCGGTAACCTCGGCTGCGTACAGAAATCGACAATAAGCACGAAGCTCAAACTTTGAGTGTAGTAACTTATAACTCTTTGACAAGATATCGTATATATTTGAACGGACATCGAATTTCTGGGTTTATGTCAATCTTCGGCTTTTGTACGCTGCCGAGGTTACCGAAGCAAGATGACCACGTGCGCTGTTGACATTCTGCCAATGTGTGGTTCTTGAATTCTCCATTACTAAATACCTATAGTACCACCTTCCACAACTGTTCTAGCTAGCTCGCTTGCAGTGATTCCTGATCGGCCAACCATGCGAAAGCTGTAGAGGTTGCTACAAGCGCGCTCAACACTTACAAGGAAGGACGAGCATCTCTTGCCCATGAGCGACACCCCAACGCCAAACACAATTATCATCAAGTAAAAGTACTGACCGAGCTGTTTACCACTAGTCAGCAACAGTCTAGGGTTCGCACGTGTTTGGCACGACCATAGAAATTGATTGCATTCGTGTGGTCAAGGACGGTCAACGCCTGGCGTGGTTCGAACATTGATATGCCACTGCGAAAGCGCCGCTCTTTCATCATTCTTCAGTCCTGCTATCGTTTCCGTTTGATGACCCTTTCGCCGTTGCGGACCTGGCAGTCAAGCAGTTAATCGATCATGAATTTCCTCACAGTAAAAATCTTGCTGCCGTCCACATCTTCGCAGCACTCCCTAGCCCGACATCGACGTGCGGCATCTCGTGAGAAGTATATATCATCTGAACACACTCCACTGGCAGTACTCAGGACAACAAGCAGCCTACTTCAATGACCACGATGATGCATGCACCTTCGGTGAGATTGTTGTGCGGCCCTAGATCCTCGTGTGTGAACACAATCTCATGTCTGAGTCTCTACTTTAAGCTGGTGTGCAAGGTTTAAGAGCAGAACGATGAATGTAGCCTGAGCGAGTCCTCGTGCATAACGGGAGACAAGTCACTCGTTAGACTCGGCCGACAGGGCTATAGTGCTCAGTATGCTTAGAGGCGCCGGCCAGCTACTACTTTTCGGAGATGTCTGAATATGAGGACCGAATATGCTACAGACTTGGTGGGGTGCTAATACTTGATATCTCAGATATCAAATTTGAAATGCTGGCCTGTGTGCGAATTTTCGGCAGTACTAGTATTATAGTATAGTATAGTACTGCTCCTTCCTTCCTTCTCCAATCTACATCACCAACTCGAACGGTTACGAGCAGATTCGTCCAGGCGCTGTGGATCCTCTTAGCTAAGTACGCCGAGCTCGCAATTCTCCGCGTTCTCTCATATGATCGAGAAGGTAAACCCATCGTGTTCATGACCTCCGAAATACACCCATTGGACGAAGGCATTACGAGCTACGTGATTACCCAATCAGGAAATATATGGCCATTTGGCAATATGGAAAGGACCTTACTACTATATAGCCAACTTGCCAACGTACAGTACCCAATGCGGTATTGGCTCTGGGCTATATAGTATACTGCTTCCATAGCATAGTAAGTTCTCATACTGACCTCGTATCTAATCTGAATCTCTATGCTCAACCTTTGAGTACTATTCCACCTTACTCTTCAAGTTCCGTTATTGACTGACCTTTACTACAGCTAACACCAGCGATCAGTTTTTTGGCCTCTCTAGGTTCTGCTCTAGGAGTGAAGGAGCATCGCGAAAACAAGCTAGAAACTACCTAAGGGGGTAGGGTAAGCAATAAGATCGTCTTACTAGCAGGTGACCTAGGAGCGTGTGACAAAAATCTTGCTTAGCCGTTACGACTTCGGACTTCATCTTGACTGCGAGTGTAAGGGACCTATGCGGTGCTACAGCACGCGAGATAGTCACTGAATGCACAAGTCCGCTAGGACCATGCACCGCGTACTAGACAGCCTACCGGAACGCTATAACAAGCAATACGATGCTATCTAGTCAGCGTTACGGGGAGAGCGGAGCCTTCACAGTCAGGTCGTGCTAGCAATGAGGTTCCCGACAATACCAGATGCATAGGAATCAGGCTCCATTTGCACAAACGGAACAGGCTATTGGCCCTAGTCGACGCTGTCGTGTGGATCTGAGAGACTTCAGAATGATATTCAACAGGGAGGGACAACCATATAGAGTTCCACAGCCAGTGTTCCCGCTGCTCAGGCAAGTAGTATGTAGAACATGTAGAACATGTTGAAGAAGTCAGTGTCCCAGTACCATCGCTGGGGGCCCTTGTTACGATAGCTGAACCCGAAGTTCGAAATACAATTGTCCACAACCGGTCTCGATCCCAAATCCTGCCATATAGTACGGTAAAACTCTGGGCAAATTCACCCGTTGCAACGGGTCAAACGGCGCATAAGTCATATTTGGGCAGCTGCGGTAAACTATTCTACTGCAACCTCAGACACTGGAGACTCCAGTGGAGATCATGCCTGAAATGTAGCTTGGTCATCGCCCTCGGCTGATTGCGACAGGGCCGGCCCCTTCTGGGCACATCTTGAGGACTGACGGAAGATCTCGCGCGGCTCACAACTCCGGATACATACGCCCGTAGACGGAACCACCGGGGGATTCCAAGGTCGCTATTGCTGAAGTCTTGCCATCGTGAATGGTTCCCATGAAACCAGTTGGGGCAGTGAGTCGAGCTTGTTTGGCTAAGAGGTCCTGCCCGTCACCTTCTAGCGCATTCTATTTACCCAGGATGGCCGAATTACTAGTATTGATGTCGGGGGGAACCTGGAGTTTGCAGAGGTCACGAACATGCAATTTGGGAATGCTATGAGATGTCACCTCCGTTCGGGACTGTCGCCACAGCCGCTTCGGCCTAAAGGTTGTACTTTTAGATCGTGATGGCGTAGAGGATTCTCGAGACCGACTTAAGCGGCTTGAGGCTGGAGTCATGCTGAATACGCGCTCCACACAATCTGCTTGGCCGCATAGACAAAGCACACTAGCATAGTCATCAACGTGGCAGAGCCAATACTCTATAGTCGACAATTTGACGATAGACGTACAAAACACTGGTACTATATGTACTTCGCGCCCCTTATGGGCATACTTAAGACTGAAAAGTCTGTCCATCCACATGGCTGTTCTGTCCCGCGGGGCAAAAACGGAACGAAACAAGGACTCAATGTTGTGATTTGCATCTTCGGGTAGTGGCTAGCCTCAAAGATACGATCGACCGTGCACGCATGCATCCTTCAACAATTCGATCATCTGCCGTAAAACACGCAGAGGAAAATGTGCTTGCGAAGCTTCAGATGGATGGGTGTCTGTTCGCTTTCATCTTGGATCTGCTTTCCGCTCAGCCAGCTCGGCTCCCCCATGTCCACCAGGCAACACGCTCGCTAATGGATGACACGAGATAGTAACACTTGAAGAAGGGGCTGAAAAACTTTCGTGGAACAAGCCTAGGGTATTGAGCACGGAGCATGATAGCCAGCCAGCCGAAACCCCCTCTACTTGCGACACTGAATCCTAGCTGATACATCAGTTCAAGATCCCCGCTTTAGAGCTATATAAATAGAGAGAAGCGCGAGTAAGTAGCAGTTCCTATCATATAACTGAGTACCATCCTGGAGCTCTTAAACAGATTGTATAGCGGCCTCGCTGTAGATCCAGAGGCATAGCGCTTATGCACATCAGTGTGGAATTCCAGGAAAACCAAGTATGTAATTGGTGTACTCCTGTACCTGTAACGGCAGTAGCGGTGAATTACTCACGGTGGGAAGTATAATCTAACCCACTCTAACCACTTACGTGATGCTTGACTGTCACCAGGACCTGGAACTCTAGACTGGTCGAAGTTTGATTTTCAATAAGATAGCGCAAGAGAAGTTGAAGTTGAAGTTCGACCGGGATAAAGTTCTGGGTCCCGATGGCAAGTCGTGGCCGGACTGATTTGACCTCATCGATCATATAGGTTGAAGGCTCCACCGAGGCATCAAGATCTGACCGGTCATAGATGTAGGTGGCGGTACCGATGAACAACATCGCGCGTGACACTTTGATATCTGCCGGCGGGGTAGCTGGTCTACCAGCACAACGAGGAGGACGGATGTATCTATCGTCAACAGCTAAAGTGACATTTTCATCTTTAGAATCGAAGTGAGACTCTCGAAGCAGGAGAACATGCCCATCTCTAGACTTCACTTCGCCGGCCACCTTCAAGCAACCGCTTTGTTGTCCCCGATATGGCTGGCCCGCTCGACACCACTGGCAGCAGTCGATCTCCTGCGCGCAGCTTGCTTCATCATCTCCTTCTCCTGCTGAGCAGATGCATCCTTAAATACCGCGTCCATCTCCTCCAGCGTTTTCCCTTTGGTCTCGGGCACGAAGAAATATGCCCAGGCAGCGGCTAGACCACACCATCCGCCATAGAAGATGTAAGTTCCGAAACCAGCGCCCTCGATCATCGGTGGAGTGATGACACCAACAATGAAATTGCAGATCCAAACAGTGGCGGTAGCGATAGCGACACCTTTGGCTCGAGTGGTCGTACTGTAGACCTCGCTGGGCAAGGCCCAGCCGAGGGGCGAGTAGGATACACCGTAGAAGAGCATGAAGAGGAAAGCCATGGCGACAGCGACCCAGCCGGCTACCGCGTTATTCGCCCAGTCGTCCGAATATTGACCCACGAGGCCAGCAATGACGACATAGGCGCAGCAAGCGAGGACAGCACCCCAAATGGCGAGTGGTCGACGACCGAGGCTGTCAATAATGAGGAAGCAGATCAAGACTGCAACGAGCTGGATGATGTTCAAGATACCCGAGAGGATCAGCGACATCTCGTAGTCCGCACCAAGGGACTGGAAGAGGGTAGGCGCATAGTAGATAAATCTGAAGGGAGTTAGTCCGGTGCCGATGATCTAAGGGGTCCGAGAACTTACGCATTAATGCCAGAAAATTGTTGGAAGAACGCGACGCCTACAGCAACGATCGTTCTTCGCCACATCTTCTTCTTGAAGAGATCGGTCCAGAGCAATAATTCAAGTTTGAAGCCGGTCTTGCCCGGATGAGCCCGCTCCTGCATCGCCATCTGTAACTCGATCTCTGCTTCGATACCTCTGAGCTCTGTCTGTACACGATCATCCGTTCCTGGGAGGCGTCGCAGCCTCGATAGGGCTTTGAGAGCATCGTCACTTCGGCCTCGGAGGCAAAGCCAGCGCGGGGAATATGGAAAGAAGTGGATCATGACGCCGAGAATGGTTGAACTGACGAGCTGAAGTCCAAACGGCAAGCGGAAAGCAATCTCTCCAGACATGTTGCGTGTACCGTAAGTGATGAAGAAAGAAATGACGACGCCCGACACAATGCTGATGGACTGGAGGACCAGAAGAGTGCCACGGAGGTTGGGTGGAGCAATTTCGGAGATGTAAAGCGGCGCACCCAGTGCCAGGGTGCCAGTGCCGAGACCACCGAAAAATCGACCAAAGGCTAGCGTACCGTAATCATGTGCAGCAGTCATAATAATGCCTCCGGCGTTGAAGAAGCACACCATTATCGTGATAGCCCATTTGCGCGAATATTTATCGCAAAGCCACGGCATGAAGAAGCAGCCTATGAAGCATCCCAATTCCAGTAGACCTGTGTTGAGGCCCTTCCAGAACGCGCTTTGAGGATCTTCAGGCGAGATTCTCGGGAATTGCTCGTGGAACTGAGGCATGACGTTGATGATGGAGATAACGCCCTGGTCGTACCCGAAGGAAAAGCCGCCCAGTGAAGCAAGAAAGGCAGCGCCGAGAATATACGGCGAGCCGGTAATTCCAGCAATTCCATTTTTGCCGTAGGAAACTCCCTCAGCCATAGTCAGGGGTAAATCAGCAGTGTTCACGGTGTCGACATGTTGTGTATCTTCCTTTTCAGACGAAGAAAGATCCGCAGTGTTGACAGTTTTGACGTGAGCAAGCTGCTCGTCTTCGATGTGCTGTACTCTTTGCTCGTCACGTGCCATGGTTGCAGTCGTAGAAAAATACAGCTAGTGGAATGGGATGCCGAATGATCAACAAGCTGGCCTGAGGGTTTCAAGAATGAGTCTGGCACAGCTTGAGCCGCATCTTATACTTGATTGAGCGCAAATGGCCGCCAGGCCGACGATGCAAGCCCAAGCCGGTCCGAAGATGCCGGAAATTGCTGTAACGATTGGTGTTATTCTACTATCTTGCACAAGAATGGAGGGGCTTGCCACGGCTCTAAGCTATTGAATACCTGGGGTCCCCAGACGAGCAACGCTGATCAGACACATTCGCCGAAAACATGCCTGTTTGAAACAGGCTCAGGGTGGAAGCTTTGACAGAGCGGACTTCTGTCGTGGAGCACGGTGCCAAGAGAGCTGTCCCTTGGCTGATGTCAAGTCCCATACCAACCTCCCACGCAAATAACAGTCTTGATAGCAGCGATCGAATCTCGAGTTGTTCTCTCGAGCTGGAACCGACAACACAATGTTCCAGGCTGCCAGCGCGTGATATTCCATAGCGAGTGTGACTGCATCCAGCACGAGGCCGCCGACATTTGTGCATTGTGTAGGCGGAAGAGAGACTTCGGCTTAGTTGATCAGGATGAAGCCGCGGACGCGGAGCCGCATCGTGACGGGACCCTAAAAGAAGATCGGAGGCGTAGCCTACGAGGACGCCTTCGAGGACGCGTTCGTAGACGTTTGTCCTTTATCGTGAGTTGATGCATTGTCGGCAGACAACTTGGTGCGCACATGTCGAAGTGGGTAACATTGTAATTGAGGAGATGCTTGTTGTACTACGGGAGTCGGATCTGGGTGTGAGTCAAAAAGCCTTGGCGATATTTCTACGGTAAGCGCGTTACGGTAACTCCGCAGTTGACTGGCGGGAGGAGCATAGATCAGCACTTGCACGGCGCTAGACATGTCTCCGCGAAATCATGGCTCTGCTTGTGAGAAGCCGGCGACCAGTCTCTTCTTGAAACAGAATTGAGTATTTGCAGCAATCTACCGTCGTCGCCCTTGGACTGCTTATCTGATGACCAAGCCTTGGCGGATGAGCACGGAGTGAGCCAGTCTACGAATGAGCATGGGCTAACCCCGATGCTGACGTGGCCAGTTAGGCTTGAGCGTAAGAACTCGTCTGTGCGATCTGACTTACCCCTCGTTCATGCCTACGTAACCGGTATGGGCTGAGGCAAGTAATAGCCAACAAGCGGCATGTTTCTAGAAAGGATTATCTACTCACGTTTGACCGTCTATCTCTAGAATCCAGTCTGTTTGTAGACTATCATTCACCTACTTCGATATCGCCATGATACGTTACCTCCTACCTCCCCGAAGTTTTCGTCCTGCTTCATGTGACAATGCGAGTGTACAGATACGCAGCACACTGATAAATTTGACTTGTACTCACAAGTTTGCGCAAACAGCTGCCTTTCCTGTAGTCTTTCGAAGCGGACTGAACTATCAAGCCATAGCACTCGATCCCGCTTATCAATCTGGAGGGTTTGGAACCAAGGTGTGGCCTGCGCTTCCAACTTTAATGCTTTGACATCTTTCCGACATTGCGAAAGCTATCTACTGTTATGAGAGACGCTGTTGTGTAGGCGGCCTCGTGACTCTTCCAGGCTGCCTTTTGTGACTTCCTGGAGCAGGAACATTATATTATGTCTTGCACTTGGCGTACACGTTGAGTGGCGTTGAATCCTGGCTTTACCACGTGTGGCTTGCTATCTAGAGAGCATGAGCTCAGCTATAGTCGAATACATGATGCTATATGACTGCTCGCTGACAGGGTGAAACGTTGGTAAAGGTCTCGGTGCTTGTATTGGAAAGTCGAATTCTGACCGTGAAGTGAGAAGTGCAGCAGATTTGGAGGCGAAAGAGCTGATGTCGCGGAAGTCGGTTACCGATCGTACGTGATAGGAGGTGCCTACATCAACGAACCATACCCACAGGTATCGATAGCAGTATCTCGAGGCTCAGACACCATGTTCTCTTGAGCTTGTAAGGAAGTTGCGTTACCCGTCGCTCTCCGTCAGTTCGTGCACAGGATCAACAACAACAAGCACGCGCAGTGGTGATGTCCAAAGGCGATATCATCAAAGAGGCTGTGAAGAAGAAAAGGATATGTAAGCGGTTCGCTCTCTACTTAATAGTTGAATAAGCAGTGCTTCCGTCAACCTACCAACATCTATGTTGCTGTGCGCAACACCTGAGAAGTCCCTTTGGCGTCACTCAGCAGCTTCCCAGCATGTCCTGCTCACTACAGTACCTCCACCGCCGTTCACGACACGCTGAACGCATTGCTGACTTGAAAATAATACTATCATCCAGAGCCGAGCGATCTGTTGCATGGCTTATCTCTTCTAGCCTGGGCTGTCTCCACAGTATGTTGGTAGAGATGGCTGGGAGGAAGGGGTCTTAACGACAAGCAACTTTCGAAACTCGCGTCATAGGCGGCTTGAGTATCTGTTGATCGTCACTGCTACATGTAGTGTGATAACTCATTGTATAGTCGAGACACTAGCGCCAGTGACTGGAGTCATGTCGTGACGAGGTTAGGCGAAATATCAGGTATTTTGCTAAGCATTGAAGAGACTGGACCATCTCGAAAATTGTATAGTAAGTCATACTAAAACGGAGCGATATAACGTGCCATTATACACATTATCTTGTCGTACAGTATGTTTATTGCTGCACAGTTTTTTTCCAGCTGTACTACACACAAGATGTGGCCCTTCCCGCAGTAACATTAGGAACCGGGCTAAGAGCAGTGGTCGACGCTGGAGTATGGAAATGAGTTCATGGACTAAAGATATAGGAACATCTCGTAGATAGTACTATTGGATGCACTGCCCCCTACTGCGCGCCAACCGCAGTTTTGTGCTGATATGGGCAAACAGCGTTCCGGCTTTCCAATGTGTCAGTCGAGCCTGATTCTCTGCTTCGTCCAACGGCCAAAGCATTTGTACGATAAACGCGTGGGAGTCAAACCACACGAGGGAGGGTTGCGAGAAGCTCGGGCCACACACGAGGCTCATTGTTCTAGATGTGAGGCACCTTGGGTTCATGAACGGCTGAAGTGCAGCATTTACCACTGTATGCCACGAAAAGGAAATTCTTCGTAGAGGCTTGCAATGACGCTGTATACTACTATGCCTACTAAAGATTGGTTTTCTAACCTCCCTAGGTTCTGCCCTAGGTGCAAAAGAGCATCTTAACATATTGGATTCTATACGAGACCCTATAAACTACTAAATCAGCTCCCCCAGCCACGTCTAAGACCCACTATATCTTCTAGGCGAGCGCCAAAACATAGCGATATACAGCAAGGAACAACACCTACCTGCTACTTAGAGGATTTACCACTTTTACTGGCCCTACGTAACCTCTTTTCGTACGGCAACTCTAGTTACCTGTCCTGTAATACTCTTAGTTCGCTTCTAAGCATAATCAAGACGACTGTATGTCTGTTTACATCGTACAAGGTCCTGTCAAGCTCTAACCGAGATAAAGGTTGCTATATAGATCTGGAAAAAAATATATAGTAAACAACCTCGCGTGGTAGCTTACTCAGACTAAAGATCAAAGAGGAGATAATATACAAGCAAACTAGGTACTACCGTGAAGTCTATGAGTTCTAGTCTCGACATAACGATATGTAGTATGGTAACTTAGTGGTCGAGCCAACTCGCTGCAAAAGGCTGGATGATTCACAATGTGAGTGACTGCTTGTGTTGTTGAGATATGGAAGAACATCGCTTAGCCGTGCCCACCACACTGCAGCCAGCCACATCAAGGTCAAGGTTCTTCAGGACCCTCCGTCACCCTGTGCTCCGAATTCGGGTTCTTTTCCCAGACTTCCCGCGGCAGAAGACGGACATTCACTCCCAACGCACCTTCTACTCTGGGGTCGTTGGGATCCAGTCCCTTCCAGAAGATCAGATTGTGGCAGGTAGGACAGAAGTGCATACCCAAAATTCCGTCCTTCCTAGTGTAAGTCTGCGTGTCGAGTCCCGAGTCGGTCTTAGTTCTGACATGAACGGTTTCCACAGGGTAGTATGCCCACAGCACACCGTATCGGATACAGAGTGTGCACCTGCATTCGGAATACCATTCTGGCGCGGTTTGGAGGGTGTAGCTGACGAGACCGCAGTGACAGGTACCGGTGAGGTCTTTGGGTAAAAAGTCCTGGCTGGGAGTGGTGATGCTCATGACTACTGATTGCGAGATGTGAGTCGAACGTGCTTGACTGTGAGACGGTCGAGAACAGCCACTGCTGTGAGCTGGAGGTACTTGTATACAAACGCACGAACGATACTGTTCGGACGGTAGAAAACTCTCGAGCTCCCTGTGAGATGAGTCAGACGTTAGCATGTTACCGCAACGCTTTGTCGGATAAGTCGGAGAGCACACAGAGATGCTGACTAAGCGACGACTGCTATACGGTCCATGCCGATGCATGACCCACTTGACCAGATACTAGATCGGAGGACGCCGCTTCGTCAGAACGGAACAGATACCACGGACACGGGAATTTTGCGGATGATCCGAGTTCAGAAGGCCGAACATCGCCTCATTTTCACCATACTAGTATGCAGACGACTTATGCACACTCGGTGTGATCTGAATAGCATCCTCCTTGACGAGTCATTCGTACGCGAGTTGCAAATGCTACTACTTGTCGAGCTGCTGCTCTACAGATACTGCCACGGCAACAATAAGCACATGCTACACGCGACATCGTTCTCATCTCCAGGCCACAATCTCACTAGGACTCACCCCTTCGAAGATTGCAGTGTAGGTAGGCGAGTACTTGTGATCTTGCTCATCCTGCTAGGTACCCGAATGACTCTCAACAAAGAGACACTGAGATGACGTTTCATTACAAGCATGGCCAGATTTTATGGGAGACAGGATTGCAGGAATTTGCATTGCATCCTTGCCAAAACGCGCGATACAGGCACTTTGACAATGCCGTGGTAAGACAGTGAGTGAGTGACTTAAAGCTAGCTAGACGAAAGATCATCAGTGCTTGAACTCATTCGTCTTTCCCTCTGATCGTGCCCTTACGGTCTTTGGCTAAAGGTTCCCCAGAAAGCTGATTCCAGCAAAGCCTCGCGGCATACCTGCTTGTGACGAGCTGTGCCTGCGTACCGATAATGGCCGAACTTTGTGCCACCCAATCAGTTTCGGCGCTGTTTTGACTAGCCAACAAGGCACAGACAGCAGCAAGCGACATGCTTCAACTCAAGCTCGACAGACCTATAACCGTAGCGATGTGCCAGGATCATAACCCCGGATGGTCTCATAGACCCATGAGGCACGTTTTGGGAACAACACATGAAATCGCATGCCGTGCTGGAGGTGCTTAGTCTTGAGGACTGTGATCAAGAAGACGAGTCGCCGGCAGGATGAAAACGTATCGAGCCACGAGGGACGATGCCGCTAAATAACAGGAACAGGTACATCCCTATCAAGCAAAGAAATTGGTGCCACGGTAAGAAATCACAACAAAAACTGCTTACAGGATGGTCACCTTGCCAATGGCCAGAAAGTCAAACGTTGCTGCAGCTGTACTCTCTCGCCCGTTGAAACATACTAAGCAGTGCACCAATATGTGTCCTATGTATGATCCACCGGTGCTTTAGGTAAGCAGCCTCGTATTCAAATTACGATGTGACCCCTACCTAATACACAGCAGTAGTTCATTCGATCTTTGTTATTGATTATTCTAGCGCCTTTTCCATACTACAGATGTTGCTGCAAGGCCACTGGTTCTCTCCTTCGGACTTGTCCATGCTAGCGCAAAACGCATCTACATACAAATGTTCTTCTGGTCACTTACTGCCTTCGCCTTAGGTTGCACACCACACCTTTTTGTTGAGTGAACCAATGGTTCGTCACCGACCACTCATTCTTCGGATCTGTTAGCTCGATTGTGTACCGCCGTAGCAGCTCAGGTATCACTTTCATCATCTCGATCCCTGGTAGTAGTGATTAGCAGCTATACTCACGCCTATCGAGCAGTGCTTACAGGATATGTTTCGCCCGGTGCACTTTCTAGCGCCTGCACCAAAATTCAACTCCCACGCATTGTCCATGGCTCTCAATGACGCGGATGCTTCCAGCCACCGTTCGGGTCTGAATTCATCTGGCTCTGGGAATATCTCTGGATCACGGCATACCACCCATGGGTTGATCCCAACAATAGTGTCCGCCTTCAAGAAATATCCATCGACATCGACACCCTGCGCCGGTACATGCCTCTCCATCAGTAGTCCGACTGATGGATGTAGACGCATGGATTCCTTGAGGACTGCGATCAGATAGGCAATACCGTTGGACTCCTTGAACGAGATTGGGTTACTCAGTTTTCCTTCTCGATCGGCGTCGTCGATATCCTTGACGAGCTTCCCCATGCAACGAGGGTTCCGACAGAGGTAGTAGACGATTGCTCGGAGTGCAATAGCTGTAGTATCTGAGCCTGCAAACACATTGCCGGACAATGCTACTACAACATCCTTCGTACTCATCTTGTCTGGGTTCGAGTCTCTCACTTGTGCCCATCTCGAAAGCATGTCCCTACCTTCACTGGAACCGGCTGATAATAGCTCGCCGTTTGAGTCAATCAAGGATCGGTTCCTGATGGCCTTCGTTGTGAACACAACCACCTGATTCCAGGTTTCCATGGCTGGCATTAGTAGCGTCAACAGTGGGTTACCGAGTAAGAGTCGATGTAAACCCGGTACCTGGCCGATTATTGCGGCATAGCTCAACATACCCTCAATCGAATGCATCATACCGTCTACATCTTCCCCTCTTCCAAGGAAACCAAGCTTGGAGGCGAAAGTGATCTCGCCAACGACGTCAAACGCGTAGTATTGTAGCCAAAGGCCAAGGTCCACCGGCTTTTGCTGACTCGCAAATTCGTTCAGTCTGGACATCAGGAGATCGACAGTGGAGTCAATGGGTCCTTCGCACTCGAGGAGACGTGGTAAGGCATACGCGTTGCCGACTTTGCGCTTTTGGGTCCGGTGTTGCTCTATGTTGCGCTCCGAAAACAGGTTGTGCGCCGGCTTTTTCTTCCACGCGATTGCCTGGATAGGATAAAACGCAGTCTACGTTCGGTCAGCTAAAGGTGTGGGTCGTGATAGCCAAAGCACCTTTGTATATTCTTCTTTGGACCCGTAGAATACAGATATCCACTTTGGATCTGCCACAGACACGTGGTTAGGTCCGATGCGAACCTTAAGAAGCTGTTAGTCATGGTTTCTAGAGCCGTCTTCACCAAGCCACCCAGTAGCTCGCCAGTCACTAACCAGGTTGCCATGTTTTCTGTGCAATTTGATAGCATCTATATGAGCCGATCCTTTCCAGACATTCCAAACGCGCCACAGCTTCGTGTATGCGGCTACAGTAGGCCCAGGTATTTGACTTTGATGGATTCCGAGCTGGAACTTGTTCCACAGCAGATTAAGCATCACGAGTACACATATTGTCTGCACTGGATAATGCTTGACCAGGGACCGTGCTTGTTGAAAGACCTGCTGGAGGACGCTCGAAACGGTAGCCATATCTTGATGACAGAATTAAACGAGACAGTGAATGCGTGGAAGATAGAGTACGGCAACTGTGTTCGTCTACCTCGCCCTTGAATTGTCCAAGTACAGAGGCGCATCCGTTCACAGAGAGAAAATGTGAGTGACGGCCTTTCATCTCGTTCGCTGCCTTCCCTTTCGTCTAAAGAGCAGTGGGTCCAGATACGCGTTAATTGTAATGACACACACATAAGGCAAACCTCACTTCGAGGTCTTATCCCAGTCTTCAACTCTGGAAGAAAACAATACGACTAAGTCACTTCGTTCGTCAGCTTCTTCTCAGGTTCATGGATTGCCAGCCACAAACCTTAGAAATTATGCGTTGTACGAACGTCTTCATATCAATACATCGATCGGACGGGGACCACGGGACTGCTCCGCGGTTCATATCAAATTACCCCGACCACGCTGTATAATATGAGGGAGTCTTGTGTCCAGATCCACATCGAAGCTGTAATGACAGAGTATGCCGGGTCCTACACAGCACCCCGACTTCGAGCATTTCTAGCGAGGATCTCCCCACTGTGGGACCCGTTCTCCGCCTTCGCGGGGCCGCCCACGCTGTCTGGGGTCGCACGGAAACAGTCAAGGTTTGTCTTCGAAGTGGTCCACTACGACGACAATTTGCCTCGGCGACCACTCAGTCTGGTATGATTCTAGAATCGTGCTAGATATTCTTCCGGAGGGTACAGGTGCCTGATTGCCTTCGAGTACTCTTGGCGTTTGTCCAGTATCATAGGATGCCCGCGTATGCTCCAACATCCATTAGTAGTCATGCAGGCGGGTCACACGCAAACTATAGCGCGACAAGGTGCACTTGACGGCTGCAACGCTACAATATTATGTATCTCTATACGTAACCCAGTATCGAAGCAGTCTGGTCGAACTCGGCCCTCATAAAACATGGTTGACTTCGATTCATAAGGTTGGCCGTACATTGAACTAGCGAACGACTGGCACCATTACGATCGCATTCAGTACGTAGCTCTGTCTGAGTTGAAGCAGCAGGTGTCTGTACATACATGACTTCTGGCACATCCTGTCCGACAAAGAGTGGGCTACGGAATAAGGTGGCCTTACCAACTTCATCGAAGGAAGGACTGCCCGCCAGTGCCTTCGATCGCAAAATCGCTCATCGTGCGTAGCAGTTGCGAGTACCTCGAGCCTCGCCACTTACCCAACTCATCGAGAAGGTGTACGTAATTGATCATAATCTTTCTGGCAGTATTCGTTCCGCCATCTAAACTCTCCCCAGCAAATGAGACACACCCACCAAGTCGTATGAAGTCTAGTGCCTCGTTCTTCGGATGTTGATGAGACTGATCGTCTGGCCGCCAAACAGATGATTCTGGGATCTGCAGTACACCCGCCCCACCAACTGCTGCCCAATCCACCTCTTGCAGCAGCTCGAACGGTGGCGATTCGTTGTCTTCATCTTCCTTGTCCACGACAAAGAGATACATGCTGAGCACAAGTGCTGAGGTGAATAAGAGCAGATCTGGCCGAGCAGTATTAGACTCTCGAAGCCGTGTTGAGGACAGAACGCTGAAGATCTGGGCCGCATGCAGTATTGCCCGTCGCGCGCTTGCTGACTTGGCCCATTTTCCCACTGTCGCCATGGCCACTTGAGCGGCCTCAAGTCCTTTGCGACCAGAGGCGATCTCCATCAGGTCTATATCAGCGGTCAAAGAGAGGCCTAGATTATTCCATGCAAGTGCGTTCATTGTGTCTCCTCTCTGTAGCTGTTTCAGATACAGGGAAGGGAGTAGCAGGATGTTCTCTACGACGCACGAAGTTGTGCTGTCACGTACAAACGCTTCGGCGGGACTGAAGGATTGTGATTCGATGGCCATGGTCTCGTTCACCGGAAGCCTATGACGAGCTGCCGAGATACGCAGGTAGAACATTGTGAGTACCGTTTGCAGCGATATGCAGTCGAGACTAGGTGGTGCGGTCGTTCCAAAATCTCGGAAGGCGATGCATGGCATAAGCAGGCGCGCTGCACGCTCACTAGCGCTTCGAAAGCGCGCAAGATTCGGCGCCTCAAAGAGAACAGCTTCGCATGTTAAAGGAAGCTCCACTGTATCGATGTTGACCACTCCTGCAGCACCCTGTATACGAGCGTATGCTGATTCGAGTAAGAGGAGATAGTGAGAAATTCTATGCCTTTGTTAGCGGCTTCTCACGCATGCGGTAAAACTGGACACTTACCTTTTCGACGTCTCGACACGAGCCCAGGCCTTCCATGCACCGTCAGTGCCACCAGGAACTTTCCGCAACTCTTCAGCTAAGTCTTCACCGCGGCTGACAGCAAACAGGCCATGCTTCTCTGCAACCTTCCGACATGTAGTTAGTCTTGAGTTGTCTATCGTGTCGGCTCACTTCAACTCACCTGCAACACTTGAGAGCAAAGCATGTGCGCTTGACCTTGTTCGACCTCATCCTTTTGGCCACACGTTAGCGGAATGGATTTTGATAGGATACAGGTCGCACATACAAGAAATCCTAACGCCAGGTACGAGGTTAATAAGGTCGAGGCGATCGAGATAAGGAGCGACCACGGCTCGCAGTGGCCGAGAGCTTTGGATGACAGATCACTGCGACAGAAGCGCATCATTTTCTGTATGCCGGGTAAGCACATGGCAACGAAATATATGTTCTCAGTCTGGGAACCCACCTTCAGATAGCGGACCACAAACACTTTTGACCGTTCAGCATAGAGCGAAGCCAGACCAATAAGGCACATTGGGAACAAAATTGAGCTTGGCGTGGCGCTCGCTTCGAACGTCGCTTTGTGCACGAACGCAAAAGGAAAGTATTGGAAGTAGATATCTAAACTGGCCTCGAGAGTCTCTGAAGAAGGAAATCCATCGCCTGAGAGTCCTGGAAGGGAGCTTGCTTCTGACGAAGCTGGAGACCGGGCAGGAGCAGACTGCGGTGTCAGGTCTGATTGATCTTCGCGGCATATCCTATCATCGAGCTCTCTGCAGAAATCTATGAGCTCCTTCCTGCACTGCTCCTCAATGTGCCACCTCCCAGCTGAAGAGTCTCTCTTGCTGGAGCTATCAGTGTCGTCAGGAGGCTGTGAAAGAATGTTGTCCGCCCGATGCTGCACCGCCGTACTCCAAAGAGACCGCATAAGTTGCACGCTTGGCGCGGACCTTTGTCCCTGCCACAGTTGTTGGATTTGATTCAATTGCCCAACGGAGAAGAACCTTTTGGTAGAGCCGCGCACATCATTGGGGGGTCGTGATGTAGACGGCATCGGGGTATCAGTGAAATCCACAAAATCCATTATGTCCGGACTGAAGAATGAATTGGCGCTGTCTGATCCAGGAATTCTGAAGCTTTCTGTTTCAAGACCTTCGGTCTGGGGTGACTGAAGCCAAATTGGTAACCTGCTACCACTGGATTGCTTCTCCGACGATTGCCCAGTTATGTGTCCTACAAGCTTGTCTGAATTGGACTTCTGACGATCGACCTCGTCGATGTGGGCTGTTGTTTCTACACCGCTGTGTGACTTCTGCTGGAATTGTAATGAAGGATTGCTCGTTCGATGAAGAAGAATCTGGTCTGCTGTGATATGTGCTTCCCTGTTGGATATGGCAGTCTCGTGACCAGAGTCGGCTTCCCGTCCTGCTTCGCTCGTTACGGATAACTCAGGCCAGCCTTGCTGATGCAGCTCGTTCGGTCGGTCTGGCATTGCGTGATCCCATATGTTCGAAAAGACACTTGGACAATGGTGCGATGCTGAGACCTCGTGGTTGGAAGGTTGTCCGAAGTTCGACCGTGGCTGAGTATGGGGCATATCTGTCAGGGTGGTAGTGGCGCTGGGGAATGAAGACCAAAGCTCTGGTGGGTTCCGTTGGCTTTCAACGCTGTTTTGGTGACCAGAAAGATGGGCCAGTGACGTATCGTGTCTTGACAAATCACTTGCAAGCGGATGAAAAGTGCCAGCTGAGAGATTGAAAGGCTGGTGCCCCGCGAAGGCGCCCCGAAGGCCATTGCCAGAGACTCCATCTAGCAGCTCAAATTCGTGCTGTATGGTATCTTGCCTTGGCAGGACTGCCACGTCGGGCTCAAAACTGTTTGGCTTAAGCCGTTTTGCAGGCTTCTCTCCGGCAGGGTGCGTCTGCAGATGCCGAGCAAGAACGTCGCTTTGTGATCGTCGTCAGCCAATGTCGTTGCCCAGAAGGAGCCGGTGCACAGATGAGTCCGAGGACAACGTACCTCCTACCATATTGCCTGTCACAGACATGACATTGAAAAGGTTTTTCTCCCGTGTCTGTAGACACAGGTCAACGTGAGTTCGATGTGTTGCGCTAGTCGCATTCCACGAAGAACACTAGTCGAACATACGGGTTCTTTGATGGCGCTTGAGGTGCTCTTCCTTGGTGAAAGTGCGCTCGCAATAAGCACATTGTTTTTCTCTTTCTTTGGTCCGTCCCCGCCCTCCATCGACTGCCATTGCCATTGTCAACCAGGAGCTATTGCGCCTGGACATGCGACTATCGGCATACACTTAAGTTGGAAACATCTGGAACAAGGTGCGTGTGTAATGCCGATGGGTAGGGAGCAGGATGTTCCGAGGTCCCATACGTCGAGGTCGTGGCTCTCTCGCGAAATGCAGTCTTTAGACACTGCGCAATCGATAGACGCAGAGAGGATTGCTAGGTAAACCACTGGCTGTGGGCATCTGCGTCGAGGATTCAGGTCGACTGCGCCATCGAAACGTACAGGGTGTCTTCTGGTCCGTGTGGCACGATCCCGAGGCCGAGACTACTGGAGAAAGCCCAGAGTCAGTACGCGTTCGGGGTCTAGCGTTGCGTGGTGAACCCCGCCCCCAGAGCCTTCTCAACTTGAAGTGCAATCTTTCGGCTGTTCCTAGATTTCAGCTATACTTCTGCGATTAAGAACGAGTAAGCATTCCAAAGGAGTGATACATATACCACACGTGTCCTAGTTAGGTACTGCTTGTGGAAGTATTGTCCAACAATTCCGCCAGGCGTTCATGCATATGCACTCTAGGCACTGAGGTTGCCAACTGCGGGGAGGGCCCGCCTAAAGCTGCTGACTACAACACCGAGCTTATGGTACGAGTCCAGTAATTGGCTACTTGTAGAAGCCCAAGTCTCCAGTGCCTACCGTACTGTACCTAGGTACGTCATCTACTGTAGAGCACGAAACTCCAACAACAGTAACGAACTTTTCGATTTGATGAGGCGACTAAAGACGGTGCACATTCTCGTAGACTACCCTGTTGACACAGCTGCCTAGTTGTTCTATCGCGACCTCAACCACATCGCCATCTCTCAACCACTTGGGTGGCTTCATTCCCGCAGCAACACCTCCTGGTGTTCCTGTCATGATCACCGTGCCTTTCTCCAGCGTCGAACCCTGACTGAGGAAACTAATAAGAGAAGTGACTCCAAAGAGGAGATCATCCGTGTTGGTGTCCTGGCGGATTTCACCATTCACTATAGTCCGCAATCTTAGGCTGTCCGCTGCACCCACGACCGACGGCGAGACCAGCATTGGACCTAGTGGCGCAAAGGTATCGAACGATTTCGCAAAGCACCACTGAGGAACGTTCCCAGCGTACGCCGGGTCCCGTTGCCACTTTCTTGCCGACACATCATTCGAGGATGCATAGCCAGCAACGTATGATAGTGCGTCTTGCTGAGAGATGTCTTTGCCTGCCCTCCCAATGACTACAGCCTACATCCGTTAGTCAAAATGTCGCGTACAAGATATTGGCTTCTCAACGTACAAGTTCGCCCTCGTAGTCAAGATCCATTTCTTGGGCGACCTTGGGGATCCGGACGTTGTCATCGAAGGCTGCTATAGATGGCGATGGTTTCATGAACAGGGAAGGGTAAGGCGGGGCCTTACGACCAACCTCGTTGACTGAGTCTCATCAGCAAGCGTCCAGAGTCGTCGGTCATTCCTCAAGCACCACACGCGTCGTTGGAAAACTCACTGTGCTTGATATAGTTAAGGCCAATACATTTGATCACTGGCACGTCTTCTGCACGGAGTACCCCCAAAAGGCGCTCAACACGAACTCGCTCCGCCGTCCTTGTAAGCGAGAAAGGACTATCGCCCTCTAACCTGATGGCATGGAGCTCTCTCCGCTCGAGCAAGGACATGAGGTCTTCGACCTTCTCGATACATGGTTCCCCAAAGTTTGTCCTTCCTAAGCCATCAGAGAACCTGATCAGCCGTGACCACGACATCGATCTTTCGTAGCAACCACGAGTAGTCTATCTTGCCGAATTGGCCAAAGTGTAGTCTAATTGGGTGCTGTCTTGTATTGCACTGTGCGATGGCGCTAGGGTCGACAAGAGCGTGGTGGAAGACAGACAATGATCACTTGGTATGCTCAACTCCGAATTACAGTCATTGGGGAGAGGTATCTGAAGCCCATATGGAGGAGGTATCTCTTGGCGAATAGTCTTTCGGTACTACCCAGGTTGACAGCGTGGGCCTGGCCCCGGTGGGTCTAGTTTTGGGGTCGATCGGGTTGGGGTTGGAGATTTGTAACTCGTGGGACATCGACATGGACTCGGTGAGCATCAACCATACGCTCACAGCCTACTGAGTATTCATGCTATTGGTCTGATGCATAGTTTACGGCAATCATTCATCAGGCCTTTCGTGTCCTGACATAGCATACAGTTCTGTCATGGAGGCCAAGGATAAACGTCTCTCAAAGCGCTTTGATAGCAATATCTATAGCTAAATATATGTATCCAAACAGCATCGTCCATAGACCTGTAGCTCCCTAGATCAGATACATCGTTGCCATGGAGAACAGTCTCACCTCACAGGATGCGGAGCATCTGATCATCCCGGAAGCTCTTCTTGGGTATAAAGTACCTTCCAAGTAGCAGAATCCTTCCCATGGGTGACTGCCATCGACGCGTTTACCTTGGGTAACAAGGCGTGCGATGAATAGCTTGACAACGTTGCAGAGTGATGCAACGCAAGCAAGGATTCCCCATTCGTAGTTTAAACAGGGGATTTACATAATCGACCTCCACTAGGAATATCTCTTGGAGCTGAAGTTTCAAAGGCAAATGCTTGGCGATTGGCACGATAATGGACTTGGCCGAGTATGCCCCACGGTGCACAGAATCTCCATTGTGCCTACTGTGCAGATCTCGAAGGGTGGGGGAGTGTCGGTTCTGTTATGTACTACTAAGACGAGCACGACGAATCCAATGCGCGGATGCATGCTGTGGCGGAAGGCCCCACCAGACGCGACGTTGGACTCGAAGTGCTCGTGGGCCTCGGCCAGAACTCTCCGACCCATAATGTACCGGGCTCCCCACCAGATTGACTCGTGACACTTATTGATGCCGAGCCCCTTTCCTGCTCCAGTACAGTTCTACAGCAGCTTCTAGATGTAAAGTAGGCACAAGAGGTACATTGGCATCATCCAACGAATCCTGTACCCCAAAGATAGCCAACAATAGATACCACCATCTTCAATTGTCCCGTGCCTCCAGTCCAGAACATGCCACTTCCGAAGGGCAAAGTAGCCTTCGTTGCGGGCTGCAGCGGTGTCAGTGGCAATGCCATCGTCGAGTTTCTCATTCGTCAACCAAAGGAAGAATGGTACGTCTTATAGCAGCGCGCGAGAGAAGCAATTGTGTTGGTTAACGACAACACCTAGGTCGAGTATCATAGTCTCATCCAGAAGGCCACTCAGAAGTTACTGGCAGGACCCTCGCGTGTTTTGGGTCGCGATTGATTTTCTGGAGTCAGTCGACAAGATCATGTCAAAGCTGCGACCTCTGTGCAACGATGTTACCCACGCATTCTTCACATCCTATGTACATGACGATGACATCTCGAAGCTCAGAGATTTGAACGAGCCTCTTTTCAAGAATTTTCTTACTGCCATTGACACCGTTGCTGGCGATTCACTGGAACGGATAGTCTTGCAGACCGGAGGGAAGGTAAGAACCCAATTGACTTGCACTTTTCAACATAGAAACTAAGCTGTCGTCGTAACAGAATTACGGAGTACACCTTGGCCCTGTCCCAGTGCCTCTAGAGGAAGACATGCCACGCTACGATGACAAGGGGCTAAATTTCTACTATGTCCAAGAAGACTTCATGTTCAACCTACAGGCCCAGAGAAAGTGGTCATACAATATTATAAGACCCAATGCGATTGTGGGTTTCACACCTGGCAGTAAGTACGAGGCACGCTTCTAGAAAGGGGTTGCTAATAAGTTCAGGCAATGGCATGTCTCAAGCTCTTACACTTGCTCTATACATGATCACGTGTAAAGAGATGGGAGTGATACCTAAATTTCCCGGAAACAAATTCTTCTACAACTCTACCGACGACTGCTCTTACGCTGCAGGGATCGCCGACCTTTCAGTGTGGGCTGCAACGCACGAGCACACCAAGAACGAAGCTTTCAATCATGTGAACGGTGATACGTTCGTCTGGAGATATTTCTGGAAGAAAATTGGTGCTTATTTCGGACTTGAGGTTAGTTAAGAAAGTCCTGATAGCAAGCTCTCAGACTAACGGCTGCAAGATACCTGAACAAACTGAATGGGAAGCTCAGGGGTATGATGGCGTCTTTGAATGGAATTTTAAGATGGGAGATTGGGCAGAGGGTAAGCGGCAGTATTGGGACAAGGTATGCGAAAAGTATGGCGGTGACAAGCAAGCCTTTGATTGGGGTACCTGGGGCTTTTTCGACTGGATGATCGGCAAGGCCTGGCCAACGACCTCATCGATGTCCAAGGCACGCAAATTTGGCTGGCACCGACAAGATGATACATATGAGACCTACGTCGAGACGTTCAGGGCGTTCGAGAACGCTGGCGTGCTGCCTCGAGCTGACCTGCTTCGGTTAGGGGCTGCTTCAGGCACAGATTCAAACGGCGCTGTCAATGGGCATTAATCTATAAGGTATGCGCTTCCCCCAAGGAACGTGCTCTGAACGGATCAGCGTGAATGCGCTGCATTCAAGCAAATTTCTGGGTCCCAATCATGAGAGCAACATGAAACGTCATACACGATGCGACCCGGCGAGGCATAGTCTCGGCTCTTGAATCGAGTACATTCCTCGGTGTCTGGCATTGATACTGGAAGAAAGGAGGTAGTAGTATTATTCAGTTGTATACATGCACCATGGCAGCATAAGCCTACCCATCACTTTGCAGCGCCTCCAAATTGTTTGAATGCGGCTATGATGCTAGATTACGCTATACGACTGGCTCACATCGACCGAAAGTAGCCATTCTTGTTCTTCGCCGCACTCTTGGTCCTTAGCCGATGTCCATACTTGTGAACCAGAATAGCCGGGACCACAGACGCGGCTACAATAACGGCCTGTATGCCGAAGCTGACATCATATCCGGATGCGTTGCCCCAGGGTTCCTGAAAGTAACCAACAATGAAACCTCCCATCGTCCGGGCCATATTCAGCCATGCTGCAACCTCGGCCGGGGCCATAGGGAGAGCATCCAGCGAGTAGGCTATGACTGCCACAGAAGTTAACATGATGCCCACTGAGAACACCGCCCAGCCAGCGGCGACTCCAATCCAGTGCCAGTGGTGGAAGATTGATTGGCCGAATATGACGAGTCCCGGTACAGTGAAAAACGCTGCGATGTACACTGGCCATAGACGAACCTCGGGCTCGAAGACACCACGGTGCTTGTGGATATATCGCCTTGCTGTCCAGTCGTTGAACCAGTGACCAAAGACTTCGGCTATGACTGTGCCAACGATAGGCGAGAAATACAAGTAGCCCATCTGGACGTTGTTGTAGCCATATCCGCCATACTCAACGGGTGTGCCGAAAATGACACCAGTCGCGATATTGATGCCAACACCCCACATGAACAACATGAAACTGTCACAACATTAGCAAACATGATCGGTATCGCGGTTGGATCGAAACTTACTAGCATACACAAATCAAGGCAAAGTGTGGTTGCAGAACGACCTTGAATAGCGCTCGGTAACTACCTCGCACAGTGTGAAAATACCCATGATTTGCGATTTGCCAGAATCCAAGCACGCGTGACACCCGCCCAGCAAAGGTCCGAGGACGTTGAGGTTGGTCGTGACTGGAAACGCTCCGGTCGAACCATGTTTCATCAATGAAACAGAGGACGAAAATCACCTGAACCGCAAGCAAGCCGGCACACATCCAATACACGTCTTTCCAGTCGCCAGTTGTGCCAACGACAAAGTTTGCCATCATAGGCCCTATGTATGGCGAGCTGATGTATAAGCATGCATACAAGCCGATCTTCCTAGCCCTCTCGTGGAAGAAGAACATATCTTTGATGAATGCTAGAGCAATGGTCTGAGCCGACGTGATGAAGATTGCAGTAAATATTCGAAGAACGAAGAAGGTTGCGAAGTCGTTCGAAAAGGCGGATGCGACGGTGAAGACAAGCCCGAGAAGTTCGGTCCAGAATAGGACAGGAGCTCGACCCCAGTAAGATACCATTGGAACCCAGACCAGACCAAAAATGCCACTAATTGTGTGTTAGCTAGTGCACTGTCCAAAAAAAACCAAGACTCTGCGGTGCGTCCTACAGGAAGAAGACCACAATGGCAGTGGGCTGGTTGGCAACAAAGAGCGATAGGTTCCATTCGTCAGACTGGGCAACGATGGTAGCTGTGCTGACTGTGCCGACAAAGTCGGCGCACAAAGCACCCCAAGCGACAGTGAAGAGCACAAGGTGCTTCTTTTGCCATGACCAATTCAAGCAGTCCCCTTCGTGCTCGGTAGGCTGGGGAATCAAAACAGTCTGGGATGGTAGTCAGTTACAAGCCATTTCATAACTGGCTTGAGAAGACTTACGCGGCCATCCCTTGCTAGCTTGAGGCCTGATATATCGTCGAGACCCTCGGTACCAACGACCAAGCCGCCGTCTGCCTGGATAGCGCCTGGAAGGGGGTTGACGGTAGGGGTACGCTCAATCTCGTATGCACCTGTGCCCTCGTTGGCCTGTTTAGTCGTTACGGGATCCTGTGGCTGACCCATGGCTAGCAAAGTACTTCGACGTGAAAGTACCCCCAGCGCAGGCAGTTCTCGAGGTGTAAGGGTGGTCAACGCCAAAAATTTCGAGTACCGGAAACTTGGGGCCCCACGGGGTACTTTATAGACCGGGCACATTGTTTAGTGTCTGGAAGCTGGCTGTCTTTGGGACCAGTAGTCTCGGCGTGGGTCCCGGATCTAGGCTCCCTCTTCCAGGCATCTTTGCGCAATCGAGGTCAGTATCATTGTGTCGATCGTCAAGCTTTCTCCTTTCGTAGCGAACCTGCAGTCAGTAGTTTCGAGTGCCTTTACCAGTCCCATGAACGTTGACCCTTCGTTGCAAGTTGCTAGCCTCCGTGTTTGGATGCTAGCTAGCTAGCTGTTACTGGAGTAGTACTAGAAAGTCGCAGCGCTCAATGTGGGCCTTCGAAGCTCGCCGCACGTGGCACTAGATCATGCTGCACGCCACATTTCCAGCACCTCGATACCGTAGCGTCGGTACATTGGCGGGCATGGGGCCTTAGTAGTGCACATGAGCCTTGACTAGATGACATGTGTGATAGCGGCTCGGCAGCGCAGTGCCGAGATTGATAAGAGAGAGCCATGCAAATACACAGATGGAAGAACAGAGTTAAGCACACTACATACCAAGTAGTCACCCAAATCGGAGCGCATCATCTAGGTTGATAGGGCTGTGTCGCAGCACTGGTGCCTCGTCCGACAGCTACAGACTGTTTATTGAACATTACAGCTCTTCAACGTTATTGATGGAGGCCATCATCTTTTGCCAGTACATCAGGAACGGACAAGCTGAAGAAGTGAGATCGAAGACTGAAAGGAACGTCAGGAAAGAGTCGTGCAAGGGCCCAGAAAACCTTTGATGGAGTATCCAGCATGAGGAAACGCAAGCACACAGCGACCAGACGCTCGGAAAAGATTATCATCCTCCCCTGCAGGGGCTACTTGGTCGACTCAGACTACTATTGACGGACGGATTGGTCAAGTGTGTGATGCACACTACCTCAGTACGGTGCGCAGATACAGACCCACACACGGGACGAGCTCACTGCGCTTGAGCTGCTACAAGTAGAGACTAAAGGTGCACCAAGAAGTGGGAGTAACGAGGGGGCAAATCGATGTGGAACCTAGCCAGCGCGACGCTAATGCAGACGTTCAGTCCTGGGGAACACACTACATCTCACTCGACCACTCAAAGTCCGATGCCTTCTTTGATTCAGCTACATTGTGATCTACGAGTCATTCGTCTTCTGGTACTGGCTTCTTAGTGCCTTTTGCTCTCGAAGCTTCGTTCTTAAGCGAAATGCTCGATTTCTAGGACCACACGCTCCAGCCTACTGACTCCATAGGTGGTGGGGCCACGTGGGGACAGGATACCATTGGACAAGCACAGTTCTCACTACACATCCAGATACACCCTTTGCAACGACAACACAGGCTCCAGCAAAGGACACTGGAAGCGCAAGCAAGAAACCTGGGGCCTCATTGCCCACAGATGAGATGACAACGATGGTGCACACGAGGTCTCGTACGGTCGCACCTAGTATCTTGAGCAATCTGCGGCCAAAGCTCAAAAGTTTCTCCGAATCTCTTCAAGAGGCGTGATAGTCTGTCCGTCCAGCCACACACACATCAATTGATTGCACCCAACTCTCGAGAACAGGTTACAAAATGAATACAAGCCAACAACGAATGGGATTTCGTGAATTTGTCCCGCCACAAGACGTCCAAAGGAGCAAAGAACTTGCGGCATCAGACACCTACGAATGGGCCAAACTAAGATGCAGCGACTCATTTATGATTGGCTGGATGGAAGTTTGGAGGACTCTGTATGAAGAGCCTTATAAAGGCATCACCATCACCGGCGAGGTCATTCCTAACCTATATCATCTCGCCAAAAAGACTCCACCATATAGCGCCCCTACAGAGGCTATGACAAGATCAGCGCAACGGTTGCTAAGCCTAACATCGCCAGAGGTACGCAAGTCCCTGATCAAATCTCTAGACGCACCCGAGTGGCGGGCCTGGGCGAACCCGGAAATCTACATTTCGCGGCATGGCATCCGTCTCGAAGAGGTGACTGACGACCTCGTGAGCGCGATATATGACCTCATGAGATCGAGTTTGTCACCTACGGGATACGCGAAGGCTCGGGGTTGCATGAAAGTGAACCAATTTCTTGGCAAGATCGTGAACGGCACGAAGGTACTGAACGAAAAGTCTTACAATTTCTGCATGTTTGGTACGCCATCAACTTCTGAGCCGTGGGGCTGGCAGATATTTGGCCACCATTTTTGCATGAATTGTCTAGTCATCAAGGGCCAGACTGTCATCTCACCCGTTTTCATGGGTGCCGAGCCAAACGTGATTGATGAGGGACCGGATAAGGGAACCGAGTTGTTCACTGACCAAGAACAGTTAGTGCTTAAGCTAATGCGATCGATGGACGATGCTACATTCAAACGTGTACGCATATTCGAACAGCTGAGTGGCCCAGAGTATCCACCAGGAAGATTCCATCGTGCTGACCAGCGACACCTTGGAGGTGCTTTCCAAGACAATCGAATCATACCATACGAAGGTGCAAAAGTGTCGACACTATCAGAGGCCCAGCAAGACATGGTGCGGGGCTTGCTCACTTTGAGCCTCAATTACCTTCCCAACGGTGCCTTAGAGGTATACATGGCACAGATCGCGGAACACTGGAAGGACGACACATATCTCTGCTGGATCGGAGGACTGGGAGGTAAAGATGCATTCTATTACAAAGTGCACTCACCTGTCGTGATGATTGAATTTGACCATCACTCCGGTGTGTTTCTGAACAACAAGACTGCTCTACCGTTTCACATCCATACACTGGTTAGAGTACCGAACGGAAACGACTATGGAAAGGCGTTGCTTGAGCAGTACTTCCGGGAGGAACGCGCCAGTAGTCAATCAAAATCGATAGAGGAGCATGAAATCTAATAGTATGCCTAACGCTTTGACTGATGTCCCTGTGAGCACAAAGGTAAATATCTTCATATGTTGAAGCAGCGATACAATAACAATACGTGCTGGCCGATACCAAAGACCATTTTCTAGGCTCATACATGAGGTTAGATCTAGACCATTCCATGCTTGTTCTCACGATCATGAAATCTTGTCAGCGTGAACCCAGCAGCACGAGCCTTAAACTCCGAGTTAGTAAACACCGTGGCAGAAACACAAGTATTGTCTTTCATGGTTAGATGGGTTTCTTACGCTCACCTTCGGAGACGTGATAGTATTAATATATCGCAAAATATCGTGTAGGTACAGTTGGAACAGAAAGACGACAACGATTCAACTGGGCGGACGCAGCATCAGATCTGATCGATACCAAATTGTACAATGCATCCAAGACATGTAGAGTCCGAATGATTTAAGAATGCTCACCGAATTCGCGTCACTAGCAGATGTGCGTGTACGGCCGAGGCCCTGAACAGCATTTTATGCTCGAAAGAGCACGACAGGATTGGTCCCTACAGGGTGTTCCACGTGCACGTAGATTCAGTGTAGATAATCCAGAGCTAGTATTTCGATCTTGTCATAAAAGTTCTCCATGCTCAACCTTTTGAAACCCCTGCCTCGATTTTCGAGCTGTTCTACCGATGAACACGCATGCAGATAATCGCTCCATAATATGCCGGCGTTACAGTGCTGCGTGCAGTGGTTGACGACCCAGGACGCTGGAAAACGCTTGACTTAAAGCACGTTTGGGATCAGATGGGCAAGTAATGCTACGCCAAGCGATATGGCGATCAGGGCGGACGAGGAGAGCGCCGCTATCTTTTACTTCACGTAGTTTCCTCCAGTGGCCGAGAACATCATCATAGGCGCAACGGTAGCCGATACAGTAGGTCAAGAGCTCGACACCAAGCTCACTGCTTACAGTCTCTGCTGCAGACACCCAAGGGCTGCCTCCGATGCCAATAATGAGTCCAAATTTACCACAGGGGATAGTGTCCAGAGTCGAGATTTGACGGCCTTGATATTCAATGAACGCATGAGGTAGATAACCTCCAGGATGTGTTGTCGGCTCGTAGTAGAGAACTGGATCTCGCTGGTGTTCCGGAAAATCTGTCCCGTCGTTGTATACCGCACATGAGGTGGCGTAGCGATGCCCTAACTGGACACCCAGGGGGTTTGAGCGTCTATCCTGAAGTCTTACGACCTCCTCAAGCTCTGCGCGGCGCTCTTCCGCGCCAGGTTTGTCAGAGAAGAGATGTTCGAGGGAAGCAAATCCGTCCTCCACCGTTTGGCCCTTACGAAAGCCGAGTGTTTGAGGGACCTTTGACATGTTCTCGAGACACGTGATTGCATGTGTCACCACCTGCTTGCCAATGGGCTGACGTTCTTGGGTGTAACTGTCGAGCAGCTTCTCTCCGGCCTGTCCAGACACTACTAGTGCTAGCTTCCACGCCAGATTGTAGGCATCCTGCACACATGTATTGCTACCAAGACCGCTGGCAGGCGGATGACGATGAGCGGCGTCTCCCGCCAGAAAGACTCGATTGTGCTGAAATGTCTTAGCCACAACGTTGTTGACTTCCCATTTGCTGGCATCCTTCACTTTGATTGGTAGATGTTCAGGAATGCCGAGAACTTTGCGTGCGTGTGCGATGATACTCTCTTCAGAAGTGTCCGGCTCGCCATCAGCTGGATCGTACTGACGGTTGAGCAACCATTCGTTCCACGGTTGGACAGTGACACATGTTCCGGAACCGACCCAGTAGGAATTCCCTGGCTGCATCAAGAAGTAGATACCGGCAGGCCTGTGAGCTACATATTCTGTCAAATCGACCTCCAGCCACATGGTAAGCATGTTGAGCAAACCATGCTGCCCCTCGAAGCTAAAGCCTAACGATTGAGCGACAAAGGACCGGCCGCCATCAGCAGCAACGAGGTAGCGTGAGCGAACAACATATTCATGTTGGCTCGTTCGCTCCCGGATACGGACTACAATGCCCTCAGGATTTTCTTCCATATGCACGACTTCATTGTAATAACGGATATCACAACCAGCTTCTTGTGCGCGCGCGAGTAGCACCCTTTCCAGAACGTGCTGTGGCGCGTTGACCAACTCCGTCGGGCTTGCTCTCGTGAAGTCAGATAGCTGATCAACACCAGCACCATAGCAACTGTAGCGTGCAACCTCCAGTCCTGTAAGGCTGGTGGCCATGACACCATTGCCAAGATCTTTGAGCGGAGTCGACACCTCCATGACCCGTTGCTCGATGCCCATGTCCCTAAAAACTTCCATAGTCCTCTGATTGGTGATGTGTGCTCGAGGTGACGGTGCTGTACCACGGTGTTTTGCAACAGTCAATGTTCGTACGCCAAGGTCAGCCAAAAGAGCTGAAATGGTCAGACCGGTAACACCGCCGCCAACCACGAGGACATCTACCTCTACATTTCTGGCAGCCTCAGAGGTGGTTGCTGTTATGGAGCTGGCAGCCATGTCGTCTCTCGAGGTGGTCAAGAATGATGTCTCGCGGATATCGGGCCCGTCGCTGGATCTCTGAGTAAGCTTTGCGGACTGTAGACAGTAGGACAATCGTGTCTGCTAGGCGTAGATGTCATCAAGAAGCTGATTGATCAAACAATACGCGGCGTGTTGGTCAGAGCAATCGCAACACCTTAGCGTGCTAGAGGTCTTCATGAAGCAGATGCTAGCAAAATGAGCGGCACAAGTCGGCACCATAGCGTTTAGCTGACATGGCCCTAAGCTACCTCGTAACCCATCGCGCGGTGCGTGGAGGAAGCTCCTCTCCGACGACGTAGGACGGGTATAACTTGCAGCCCACAGATCATCTGGAGTTGTCTGGATGAACAGTCTTTCAAAACTAGTGGCGAGATGCAGTGGATTCATTCGTAGACCCACATTGTGGACATGATACCCCAGCCTCGGCACTTTAGAAAGGGGAATGGTCCGCCCCACCATGGGGGACTTGCGATCCCCCACCCCCACGTGGCTGCTTTTCGCTGGACGCTTCCTTGCAATCACGGAGTTATGGGGGTCGTAACTTCCTTGGTCCTATTCTCAACCTCATTTGAGCTTGCCTGCAGACGCTCCCTTCAACATGACAGAAGAGTCCGCCAAACTCTTGTACCCAGGTGCGAAATCGGAATGCTATTGCTACCTGGAGATAGTCGTCTAGGCCTGCCTGCGGATTCATAGTCTCACAGATAGGCAAAGTACCGTGTCAACGAGCATGCGCAGTATGCTCGAAGAGGTAAACAGCTTTGCACAAACGATCCACACTTCGTAGAATCATAGCAAGTTTCTGCTATACGCAGCAAATCTGGAGCCACTATCGCCCTACGTAGAAACCTTACTACTGGTCTGAACGCTTACATAAATTATGTGATATTCACGCTGTGAATAAAATGCGACAGCAATGACAAGTCACAAGGGACGACCTGCGCTGCTGTGTTCTGCTGCCTTTTGCTGCGTAGATGGGTAACTTGTTGAATCCTGGGAGAGACGCCCTACGACCTCTGCAAAGCTCTCTGGATCTGCGTGGATAGCTCGTCCACGTCGAACGAAGCAATGGGTCTGTCTGCCCACTTAGCGACCTTTGTCACAGTTTGAACGACGGTCTTCACGCACTCAACCGAGTTTCCAATGCCCAGTGTAGCTTTGATATGACTCTTTGTTTGCCGAGTCGCGCCGAGCGCCATGATAGCACTGGCAACGATCAGATGCGACTGTTCTGGCTGATATACCTCTTCGTTTGCTTTTGCGATGAGATAACCCCATGTAACAACGGTAGAGCAGGTGACTAGTGAAGTTGTCAGAACGAAAGAGAATTTCCCTTAGTCGCATTCCACTTACACATATCCGTGAAGTACACATTCATTAAATCGAATATCTCCGAATTGCCTACGCCACTGTAGATCCGTGCTCGAAGCTCCTTACCCTTCTTCACGTCGTCTTCATCTACTACCTCTTTCCGCAAAACTCGAGTAGAAGCAAACTCCTTGCCTTTTCGCTGCACAACGCCGATCATACCGTAGCATGCTGGTATGCAAGTAGGCATTCCTAGATAAGGGAAGATAATGGTTATGGCCTCCCGAAGCTTAAGGAAGACGGCTTCTGATTCAGCTGGTGTGGAGTTGGCGGTGACATGGTCAAAGAACTGCCCGACAATGTCTGCACGGCCTACTGCGCAACATGCCGCGGCCTTTCCATGTCAGTGACGGCACCATAAGAGACAAAGGCTAAACCAAAGCACTTACGACAATTGCGTAGCTATAAGGTTGTAATTCAGGCTGGGCGGCCAGTTCTGAATTGATGGAGAGAAAAAACTCCTTGTCGTATGCCCGTGATCCACTTTTTAGGTTCGTTGACACGTATTTCGCATCCCACTGCGACATAAACTCGTTGCTGCCCCAATCAGTCATGTTGACAGACTGTGCTCAGCTTGAAAGGTGGTTGTGCCAGGATAACAGTATAACAATCGAGGAAAGGATGCGGAAGCAATTCAGAAGTAACTTTGTCCAGTGAACTGACAGTACAGTCTAGTCAAAATCAATGGTCTGCTCTGCGGTATTCAAGATTTGTGCCTTCATCAGTGTTCTGATGTGCATAGCCTTTCTAGTTGCCAAGAAGAGGGTACTGGTCGACAAGTAACGGGCGGGAATTACATCGTGAGCATTGACACCCCACCGTGGGACTACTGGGGTGCAGTGCGGGACGATGGTGGAGATCATCTTGAAAACTGCCTGATATGGGTCAACACTCCCATTCGTCAAACACAAGGGTTCCTCACCACATGGTGCTAAGAGAAAGCTGCGTACGAGTGCATATCCCGTGACGATAAGTAGTACGCATCTTGTATATGTGTACACTTTACCCTCTCGAACAGTACTATCTGTGAGCAGGGTCGACGCGTCAGCCTAGAATCCTTGGTCGGCCACTTTTGAAAGCCTCACTAGCCTGAAAAAAGTCGCGAAAGGTGCATCCCCCAGGGACACGGTTGTACTTGAACCCTTATACCTTGTACCTCATACCACCCTGAGATTCCATCGACCATTTTGCAATCAAGTCTACTATCACGCTCAGTACAGACATTTGTCAGAGCTCTTTTGCCGGATATCTACCACAATGGCCTCGCCTTTACCGCCAATGCGTCGGGTCGTGACAACACACAATGACGAAGGACGTGCTATAATATCTCGGGACAGTCACACCGCCACTGAAGTTCTTCCACACGGTGTTGGAGCCCTCATCTGGAAGAGTGACATGAATCCTGCCGACGTGAACTCGCCTGAAGACCAAGGTTTGGTGGAAGACGCTTTTGTGAACAACGGCTCGACAGTTCGAATCGTGGATCTACCGCCGCGGACAGCAGGCAAGCTTCACCGCTCTCTTTCACTGGACTACATCATCATTCAGAAGGGTGCAGTGGTGCTGATACTAGACGACGGGTCAAGGACAGTAATGAACCAAGGCGATTTTGTCGTCCAGCAGGCTACCATGCATGCATGGAGCAATGAATTTGATGACTGGGCTCGAATGCTTTGCATAATGCTACCATCAAACGCTCCAGTGGCCGGTGGAAACGAACTCCAGTGGGATCTGTCTTCCCTGTTCGGGCCTCAAGACTAAATGTCTTCGAATACGTGTGGATGCTGTGAGGCCTAGGCATTGAAGATCTACTAATGCATTAGTCTGTTCATAATACCACAAACAGGAAGGATTAGCAAAACGCCTGCTGGCCTATGATACCGCCTTGATCGCTTGTGCGCGCTTATCGCCTGTCGTGCCGCCTTTGTCGCGGACATCCTGAGTGAGTAGTATCAGCTCAGGAGCTGCTCTGTGAAGGAAAGGCGTTGCTATGTTCGTATATGTCAGAGTTCTCGAGAATTTGAAGCCGTTGTGTCTGTTCGATCGAGACGAATCCTAACTATTCCTCAAAGTTGTGTAGTTTTGGTATCCAGCTGATAGACAGAACTTGGAATCAACTCGAATGTCAGTGATGAGGTTGAGGGGCCACATCTATGGAGGGTGTTGGCGCGCGACCTCCCTCACACCAGCTGCAAGCTCAACGCTGCTGGTCCGCGCATGACAAAACGACGTTCATTACCTTGAGACTGGTACCATGGTGGAGTCATTAGCGGGAGCTTGCATCTTGACCTTCGCCCGGAATGCCTGCTTGGCGTCTGAATAATGCCCCAGGCCTCCTGGTCCCCCGTATCCAGCCAGCCGAGATCAGGCCCCGCTAATCTCCCCTAATTCGAAAGTCTCCAAATAGGTCCGACACACGAACGATGCATCGTTTAGGGCTGCGTTCTGCATACTGATTAACTATGCTTAGCGATGTGACTCTTGGAGATTAGCGCAGCAACAACAAAACGCCTTGCTAGGGCACCGACGAACGAAAGAGAGATCGCTGAACCTATGCTTTGCTGAATCATATTCGACTACATGCTGGCTCCAAGTACCTGGATTGTACAATGCGTACTTCACAGATTTGTACTGTTGCTCAAGCGTTCTGTGCTCAGACCCATAACCTTTTGGATCTTTGAAGGCGTTCGGTTCGTCCCGAAGATGCAGAAAGCTCCTTGGCTGTCGATACTTTCTTCAAAGTCACCATTTCTGCACCCTCCTCAATGCATTCGTGGGAACAGAGAGCTTCGAACGCACGCCATCTGAATCGAATGCCTGAAAACATTATTTCAACAGATGTTCAGTTCAGAGTTACAACAAGTTTCAAGCACTTCGCCAGTTGGATTGCCACGTGCCACCAAAGCATCCAGTACCCTGGAAGCATGATTCTTGGTAAAAAGAGCACCTCGTCTCGAGGGGGCCGCAGCTCATGCCTCGAACGTAGCTTCGTGACTATACCTAAGAGGGCAGGTACTAGTAGCGAATTCTCGGATGAATGCTATACCCTACCGCTTACCACATGTCAGAGTGAGTGGTTGAACCCATGTATACTTGTGCCACCAACGTTGCCACTAGTCAAACGATCGGCAATGCGACTTTACGAAGATTGGCGAGGCCGCTATCAGCGGACTTCTAGCCGGCTATTTGAGATGCTGGTGTACCGGTATGTCTTTGCATGTGGTTCCACGGATCACATATGACCTTGACGTTGCGTGTAAATGGACAGTCCAAGCATCGACCCAAGTATAATTGACTCAGATGCAGCATTCACCGGGCGATTTCAAGGTCGTTGTTGGTGCAGAAGCATTTCTTGCAGTGTTGCGGCCAGCACGTATCAGTCGCACAGGGTGGAAAAGCGATCGAAATCCACCGGTGGACGACCGGCCGGCCTGACGCCGAGACGTGCCAAGAGATAGTCGCAGAATCAAGCTCCAGGAAGTTAAGCCCAACCAACGGTGATTGACGGATTAAAATGACAGACTTGGCAGCGGCCAACTCTCCGTGCGACATTTAGCCAATGACTGGACGATGCGGTACCGTTTCGGCTCGTAGAACTCCGTTTAATGTTAGCCGATCAAAGTTGACCATGTTGGTATTGAAAGTTGTGCAAACCAACCCCATGCTATCGACCACGCACCCCACAAGCCCGGTCGCGGAATACCATGTGGGGTGACCATGTAGTTGGGTATAAGTAAGGCTTGCCAGCTCCCGTCGTAGCTGTTTGAAGACTTTCTCAGCTTACAGCAGTACGCTTCAACCAATCGCCAAGATGCATAGGCCTTCGATGGAGAAAGTGGACGACACCGTCATGGTCGAGATGTCCGACGACCTGAAGAAAGACGAAGAACTCGCCGACACCCGTCCCAATGTTCTTCGAAGCCTGTCTAAAGATGATATGGACCGGCTGGAGAAGCGGCTGGTGAGGAAGCTCGATGTGCGACTTTTGCCGATCCTGATTCTCCTTTTTATCCTCAACATCCTCGACCGCAACGCAATAGCAAATGCCAGGCTTGGCGGACTCGAGGAAGAGCTAGGTCTGACGCAGACACAATACCAGACCGCTGTGATGGCAGTCTGGCCAGGATATATTTCGATGATGATACCTTCAAATATGTTATTGTCGATTCTCAGGCCGAGGATCTACCTGCCGATCTGCGTTACAGTCTGGGGCGTCGTTGCAGGTTGTACCGGTTTCACCCAAAACTTCCCTGGACTGGTCACCGTACGTCTTCTCACAGGTGTGACCGAATCCCCTTACTTTGTTGGATGTATCTTCCTGCTCTCCTGTTGGTACAAACGGAATGAGCTTCCTGTCCGCATCTCGATCTTCTATGCTGGATACACGCTATCTTCGGCGTTTGGCGGGTTGATCGCGGCTGGCATCATCGGTAACATGGACGGTGTTGCAGGTTACGGCAGTTGGAGATGGTTGTTCATCATTGAGGGTCTCGCGACGGTCGTCTGCGCACCGGCAGCATATTTCCTGCTCCCCGACTACCCTTCCACAACGAAATGGCTGAGCGAGCAAGAACGTGCCATTGCCGCATGGCGTCTATCTATGGAGGCGGACGGCGAAGAGGACACGGTTGAGGGTTCTGTTTGGGTCGGCTTCAAGGAAGCCTGTGGCGATCTCAAGGTCTGGCTACTGGTCGTCATTGAGACAGGTGCCGTGGTCGGTATGAGCTTTGTGAGTGCTTGCCATGCCAGCTACTGGTGTGAACTGATTTACTGACCTTTATAGACCTACTACTTCCCCAGTATCGTGCAGACTTTGGGATATGGACGCGTGGTCACACTCCTGCTGACTAGTCCACCATACTTTGGCGCTTTCATCTTCTCTATTGCGAACAGTTGGCACTCTGGCAAGACACTCGAGAGGGGCTGGCATATCACTGTCGCTTGTTGCATGGCAATCGTCGGGCAGATCACTGGGATGTCAACCCATATCGTTGGTGTCAGATACTTCGGTTTTTTCTTGTGCGCTATGGGAGCATTCTCCGCGTTCCAAGTCATCCTCAGCTGGATATCGAGCACCATCCCAAGACCAAAAGCAAAGAGAGCAGTGGCCATCGCAATGGCCACTGCAATCAGTAACGGGATAGGCAACATCCCGTCGGCATACGTTTACCCGAAATCCGATGCTCCGTAAGTACACTGATCGAGCGCTGTGTGCTGTGACTGACAATGTGTTCAGGTTGTATCACATAGGCGGCAGTTATCTCACTTGTGCTATGGCGGTGTGTGCGGCGGCTTGTATATTGCTGAAGTTCTGGTTGAAGAAATTGAACCGTCAAGCCGAGCTAAGGGATGCCGAGTCCAACACATCTCTAAACACCTTCAGATACGTAACATAATAGCCGCAGCACATGATGTAGCCGAATGTGTAGCCGAATCAATTAGAGATGTACTGAGCAGCAAGCTTGGTGACCTCATCAACCTGCAGCTGACTTGCTCCGAGGTAGTTCAACGGATCACACAGTTTTTCGAGGTCTTCCAAAGCCACTTTGTCAGTGACGTCTTTGCTCGCCGCAAGGACATCAAAAAGAGCTTGATCAGTCTCGATCGCCGTTTTGCAGGCTTCGTATACCAGGTCGTGGGCAGCATTACGTCCCATGTTCGTTGCCAGACCCATCATAACAGCCTCTCCGACTATGAGGCCCTTTGAAGAAAGCAAGTTCCGTTTCATGATATCCGAGTTGACGACTAGACCTTCGAGCGCAAAGTTTGCTTGACGAAGGGCACCCACAGCCACAGTGAATGCTTCCGGCACAGCAGCCCATTCTAAGTGCCACGCTGTAGGGGTGTACTATTAGCAGGCTTCGCGTGTATGCTTGGGTTTTCACTTACGCCCAGATTGTCGCTCGAAGTCCGCCACCATCGAATCCAGTCCTAGACTTGCTTTCTCCCGGAGCAATTTAGATGCCGCCAGCATGATCTCGCTCGAGATAGGGTTGCGCTTCTGTGGCATAGTCGAGCTTGCCCCTCGATGAGGCACGAATGGCTCCGAGATCTCTCCAAATTCGTTGCTGGACATGACAATAAAATCTATCGCGATCTTACCAAGAGATCCACCGATCAGGGCAAGAAGGTTTAGTATTTCAGCAATGATGTCTCTTGTAACATGCCAAGTGATCGGTGGTTCCATCAGTGCTAACTCCCGCGCCAAGGCAGCTCGTACTCGCAATCCTGTCTGTGGGTTTGGGCCAAGTGACGCCAGAGTGCCTGCAGCACCTCCAAATTGTACAAGAAGATTGTTCTGCTCCACGTTGCCCAAGCGGTCGATGTGTTGTAGGAACGGGAAAAGGTAGACAGCACATTTGTAGCCGAACGTGACAGGCAATGCATGTTGAAGACCACGAGATAGTCAGCGCAAAAACCATAACGGATACCTAGCGCATCAACCTTGGAACGTGAATGATCCATGCCGGTAATCAAGGAAACTTACTGAGTACGGCCAGCCATAGGACTATGGGAATGTTAGACACTCGTCGTGAGGGAATTGGTGGACTCACGTGTCCCGGTGTGTTTGAGCCAAGTTCACAAGATGACCAATTAAGCTCAGCAACTCTTGCCTCACAATCTGTATGCCTGATCTGACCTGTAACATCATCGCATTGTCCATGATGTCTTGTGTTGTAGCCTGCCCTGTGTTGGTAAGCATGTCTCGTCAGTGGAACTGAGAATGACTGACACCCCAGTGAATGTACTTGGCCATCTCAGGCGGCGTCTGCTCAGCTAGCTGACGTATCAAAGGGAGTACAGGGTAGCCGACCACATCTGTCTCAGCGCCAAGGCGCTCAAAATCAATGCGGACGTTAGTCAGGCTATCTGTAATGGCATTACCCGCCTCATCCGGTATCACACCGGTCTTCGCTTCTGCCCGGGCAAGGGCTGATTCAACTTCGACAAGGCTTCTCACATATGCCTCGTCGCTGAAGACATCTCTAATCGCTTGAGTTCCAAAAGTGTTGCGGAAAATCCTTGAATCCAAGATAGAGACAGCCATTGCCAAAGGAAACAGACGCTAACCCCGTTGCAACGCATAAGTAAATCCGAAACTTTTAGACATTACGAACTGAAGTTCAGAAGATTGAAAGATCCTGGTATTCGAACGGCTCTGGAATTTGTAAAGTTGGAGTAGGCTCGCCATGTACCTACTAGCATATGCGGGGTCGATCTGGCCAAAAAGGACGATTTCGGCAGCTTGCCCTCTTTCACCAGGACAGCTAGGGCAGGTCTGAAAGGATGATAACGAACGTCATAAAACGGTTCCGCACTTTTTTGCTTCAGCCTCTGTCTACTGTCAGATCTCGAGACTCATCAGCACATGAAACGTTGCGAAGCGTCGTCTCAACAGGAAGACACGTCTTCAGACAGTCCGAAGTTTGGTGACACCACCTCGAATAACATCTTCGGTAACCCAGCGACAAGGGTGCTGTCGTGTTACATGGTCCATTTCGACTTGTGCTGCACGAGCGCTTGCCTTGTGAACAAGCAGCTAGTAGAGAAATCTCAACCGCTGTGCTACACCGAGTTATGACTCCTCGAAGCTCCTGCGTCACCTGCATGACTGGTAGTCCGAGCATGACATCGTCCTCAGATCGGCTGACGACGAGGCCTCAATGGTCGATTATCAAGCAAGGACAGTAGACAGTGATCGATCCGTCGCATGTATCGAGTTACGTAGCTGACACTTCAGACCTCCAGACAAGATCTCTTTGCCCTGCAAGAGGCAGTATCTCAGGTGAGATAGACCATCTGTCACTGTGCCTTTGTATCCATGGGTTGATATCCGTCATCGTACTGCAGCGTCGAGGGGAAGGGCAGCGTTGATTATACAAGGTTTGGTAATTCGCAATCCCCCATTCGAACCACAGAGCAATTTCCTCGTCATCTCAACGCGTCGGACCATATGACAATTGTGGTGGCGGACAACTACGCGGATATCAACAGAGTCTCATTTAGTTGAGAGGAACGTGTCGTCGAGTCGAGCATGTTATTGAAGAGTTCACCGCTGCCTGTGCTTTACATCACGTGTATCTTGCGTAACCGTACACCACGACGACAGCTTCCGCGGGGACTTGTCTTGGAACCGCCTACTGTCCAAACACCCAACGCCCAATCTTGGCGTCAGCCTTGCCGTCGCAGATCAGGCTGCCATAGTACGTTAGGCGTTGGGCACTGGGCGGTCCGGAGTCAAGTCCTTCCGCGGGCTTACGAAGTACCAAAAATCACAACATGGATTTCCAGAATTTTTACCTGGTTCTTATTGCAGACCCTTACTGAGGAGCCAAGCCTGCAATACCTTTGAATCTGTCAGAAAGCTCTCATGCGAGGCGCACGATAATTAAAGACCACTTTGCCCCCTTGTTCTCCAGGTGCCAAACACGGACAACAGCTTCCGGAGGAGGCATAGAGCTCTTCTGGGAATGGATCCTCAGCTCAACGCGTGGAAGTCTTAAGTGGCGCTCAACTCGTGATCGGGAACTTCCTTGAGCTTGCATGGCCGCGGGGGTGGAGTGACACTCACGAGTTTGCCAAGATTTCTTTAACATGTAACAAGATAGCCCGTGGTATGCACTCATGAGTCCGTCGGCGATCAACGTATCACCGATGAGTAAGCCACCCTCACTCTTTGTTGGTCTGGACGCAGAAGCAACGCATGCCCCCGGCGGATTCGCACGCCTAGTCCCTTGCGGGCACGTTTCTGGACACCGATGGATCCATCAGTACCGTACGTGCAGCGCCAAGCTCTTGGCGCCGATCTACCCCGGAAAAGTCTTGTTCGCTTCCATGTCGACTGATGCCAGAGCACCATTCAAATTCTTTGCAGACATATCCACTTTCAGGCAGTTTGGCTTGGCAACCCTCCACCGTTCTCTGGGCGCTCGTCTCTCTTGGCTACCATCCCGACCTGGAATTTTATCACTAGCGTCAAGATATCTGTCCATCAGCAGTTTCGTGTGGAACTAAGCCTACTGCAGCTGGCACGAGACCCATCTTGTACCTTATAGAGTAAGGTATAGTAGGTCTTATTGGCTCTATCATCCTACTCAGACCCCTGCTTTGCCACGCGCTAGTCATAAAATTCCAGGTCGGGATGGTACAAGTCCACCATACACATTTCAGCGTGTACCGGATCGAGCACCACCTGCATATCGAGCCTGGACCTTTGAGTTAATGCTGTTGAAAGCACATCTGCCGAAAAGCCACAATGGTCATCCCCCGGACAAGCAACATGGCCGCTTGCCGCGTCATCTAATTTGGCTAGCACCGGCCGTCTTGTATGTCCGGAGGGTGAATGGTCTAAGATACTTAAGCCTCCCTTTCCCACCCAGGTGGCTCTCCACCACCCCGAGTACCACCGTTCTGCGAGTTGACCACTGTACCTGGGCGGCATCGTTCATCATGAGTTCAGAACACGGCAAAGCTGCCATGAGCGAGATGAAACATATCGAAACGTCATCGCGCAGCAGCGATGAAGAGATTACATGGACCGAAGCTGAAGAGGCCACCATCCGGCACAAGCTCGATCGGCAGATAGTGCCGATTGTTACCCTCATGTATTTGCTCTGTTTCTTGGATCGGTAAGCATGATCTGCGTTGCGTGTCTTCACCAAGTTGACGTTTCTGGAGGGCAAACATCGGGAACGCACGAATTCAAGGCATGGCAGAGGATCTCAACCTCATTGGCTACCGGTTCAACTGGGCTACGAGCATATTCTACATCGTTTATTTGATGGTGGAGGTTCCTAGCAACATCATCCTGAAGCGAGTCGGACCGCGATTTTATTTGCCCGGGCTGGTGGTCGGTTTTGGCTTCATCTCCATGTGCACAGCGTTCGTGGACAGCTTCACACAGCTATGTGCTGCTCGGGCTGTCCTAGGTATCTTTGAGGGTGGGGGTAAGACGAGCTGTATATCCATGTTCTTGTGGACGAGTTACTCACCTTCACCTTAGCAATGCCTGGCTTCGCCTGGTACCTGTCTTCGTTCTACAAGCGCAAAGAATTGTACTTTCGGATCGGTATCTACGTCTCTGCAGCCTCGATGGCAGGTGCATTTGGCGGTCTGCTCGCCACTGGACTGGCGCGTATTCCCCGCTGGGGCACCGACTCGACTCCCATACACACATGGCGCAACATCTTCTTCTTTGAAGGCTTAATCACGATGTTCGTTGGATCCTTCGCTCCATGGATTCTGCCGTCAAGTCCTGGGACATCTACGAAGCTTACAGAACGAGAGCGGTACATTGCCATAGAACGCCTGCGCCTCGAGCACAGAACAGACCCGAACGAAAATGTCACAAAGCAGCACATCAAAAAGGCCATCTTCAACATCAACAACTATGTCTGTGCTGGAATCTTCTTTTGCATCAACGTCACCGTCCAGGGCCTGTCAATCTTCATACCGACCATCCTCAATGATTTGGGCTGGACCGCGACGAAAGCTCAACTCTACTCCGTACCCGTCTATGTCAGCGCTTCAGCAGTTGCCATTTTCATCGCATTCGTCTCGGACAAGACAAGACTGCGAGGTGCCTACCTTGCAGGCTTTACTTTCCTCGGAATAACTGGCTTCTCCCTTCTCAGGTGGAACCGTAACGAGCACGTCCGATATATGGCCGTGTACTTTTGCGCCGTGGGTGCATTCCCAGGCGGTCCTGCTGCTCTGTCTTGGGGCCTCAACAACAGCGCCGGCCCTGCAGTTCGAGCAGTCACTTCTGCTTGGATCGTAACACTTGGAACCTTGGGAGGTATCGTTGCAACATGGTAAGCATTTTTCTCTCCCAACACAGTTCTTGTCACTACAGGTTACTAATCTGCATCTAGGGCATACCTCAAAAACGACGGTCCGGAATATCCAATTGGTCATTCTATTAACCTGGGCGCTCAGTGCATTGTCTTGTGTCTGGCGCTTTTCGGCATCGGCTACTGCGTCTGGGAAAATCGAGTCAGGGCACAAGGAGGCCGAGATCATCGGCTGGAGGGTAGGAGTGAGCAGGAAAAGATTGATTTGGGTCACCACCATCCCGAGTTCAGGTATATACCATAGATGCCTGCGTCCATCTTGGCATTGGGACCGGTGAAGACATGAATAGCTATCCATATTGATCACCGCCACTAGAAGTGTCGCGAAACCTAGCCCTTATCTTATCCACATAGCCATCTTCGATTCCGTAGGTCAATCGCTTCGCGCGGAAGACTGCAGTCACATCCTTCGCGCTCTACTCAGCATGCGATGTGTTATAACTGCACGTTGAAGCGAACGGAATGAGAGATAGTTGAGAGTCCAGTGCTTATTAACATGAGTATCCCACGGAGCACCAAAGCACCATTGTAGACTGAAAAACCATGAATCAATGCTGAACTTCGGGCAATGACCTCACCAATCATTTAACTGACACTCTAACTGGGCGCCAGACTGGTTTCAGATTTAGGGTTCGATCAACCGCGTTCCGGGTGCCACATGGCTTGTTCCGCAAGATGCCACTGGGCTGGTGCTTCCAAATTAGGCCCACGCCAGTCTTTGGCTCTCGACGCGTTGATGACAAGCGACCTTTCGAGCTTCTTTCACTTCGAGTTGCCTTTATCACCAGCTTAACCAAGCTTCATTCATTAATTCCATTTCTCGCGTCACTCCTTACAAAAATGTATCAGCAATGACAAGCTGGCTGAAGCGCACACAAGCCGGCACCCAATCAGCACCAACAACAGCAGTTCCAGGCTCGGCTCTCATCTTCAACGCTAATGCAGGTCATCAACACGATCCAAACGCGCCAGACGTGAGATTGGAATGTGAGTCGAAGTGCATCTACGAGCGCCGATTGCCAGGCAACGCATATATCACAGCGCACGTCACCCGTCTCCAAGATGGCTTCTACGATAGCGTGAGCAGATTCCTTGTCTACGTCGCTTTTTCCACTGACCACTTTAAACAGCCGAGCACACATGGCGAGACGATCGAGAACGTGCGCTTCTTAGCTGTTAGTCTCGTCTTCCATCCAAGTGAAAGCATCAACCGGTTTCAGGCAGCGACTGTGACTATCTCGTTGCATGATGATACCGATCAGTCATACACAGATCCTGGTGCGCCGGCGCATCGTTTCTCCGCGCATGGACCGTCTGTACCCAGGCAGAAACCAAAGTTTCTGCGATTTGCACCACATGTCATGTTCGGAGGCGTGAGTCCGGAGACGTTAGATTGGAACTTCAACCTTGCCGGTTCGCTCGGTGTTACACAGACACCTGTCAGCGCATCACTTTCGCCATCAGGCGGGATGAAAGGAAGCTACAAGGTCTACCAAATGATGCGAATCCAGGGTTCCACGCGTACGGCACGAAGTCATCTCTTCGACGATCCGAATTACGACCTTGAAGATGGTGAGGTGGTTTGGACGATGGAGGAGAATCAGCTACAACGATCTGGACTACCGCGAGAGATGACATTCGTGATGCTGATCACCAAAGGAGATGTCGAAAACGTGGTCTTCGATATCAACATCGAGCCAAGGATAGCGTCAAGGCTCGGCCATTATCCGAAATGGTGGACAAACCTGCTGAGATATCAGCCGTTCCAGAAGGACCACATGGATCTCGATCGAGAGCTTGGACAGTGTTTTCTCCCCACCGTGCCGGGCAGGGGTTTTAACTTTGCCAACCTTGCGGGCACCTTCAACGAATTTGTCAAGTTACCGGGGACGACCTATAGTCTGACGGACCCAGCTTTCACTAATCGAGCTTTCACGGACCGACTACCCGTGAACGATGGTAAGAGCACTCAACAGTCAACAGTTGAGATAAGCAGAGTTCAGAAACAATCCTCAAGGCAAGACTCAGGGATGGGACAGGATGTCCAACCCCAACCCTCAGCCAGATCTCAATCAGTGCCACCACAACATCCAACACAACAATCAGCTACTTCGGCCGATGAGGCGATGGACTACCACATCTACTTACATAACCCGCGCAGTATTAATCTTCATGCAACACCACCACCACCGTCCAACTCCGCACCCCCAGAGCTCCCCTCCATCACAAGCATATCAAACCCACTTAATGCCACTAATCAAGTATTGAAGCCACGAGCGACGGCACCAGAGCGCACAAGATCACCTTCAGCAAACACAAAAATGAAGAGACGTAGCATGACGATAGGCCACAAGGACACGTTGCTGTCGCCCCCTGACGCGCAGCAAACGACCCGGAGTACTAGCGGTAGCAGTCATGGAAGTCTTCGCCGATCGCCCAGTCGGACCAACCTACGCGATAGTCCATTGATGGAAGATTCACGTAGCGATGACTCGCAGAAATCCAACACATCTACAGCACGCAAGGATCATATCTCATCACCAGTACCTGGCCCCATCCCTCCGATATCAATACCATCACCGCCTGTCAGCTCGGAGGACGTGTTGATTCCAATGACTGCGCCTAGCCCGCCAAGCAGCTCGAACATGTTATCGCCGCCTCTGCCCAGCTGGAGGGACACCCGAGGTGCTGACAGAAGTGTCCTTGGAAGTGGTGGTATGACAGGAAGCACACGCCAGAACCTTCCATTCGAGCTCAATAGGCCTACACGTCCAACAACCAGCAGACATAACAGCGGAAACAGCGCCCGAAGCACTCGAAGCAGCAGCACACGGAGAGCACCAAGGGCGCGAGATAGTCCCAGTCCGCTTAGGAAGCGGCGGGAAATCACGCCTAGCCCGGACGGTGATCGGGACGACGAACTTGTCGATATGAGCGGTGGACCAAATTCTGAGACCACGCCGGAAGAGGGCGAGGCAAAGAGGCTAGGGTTGAGGAATGCCCCGAGAAGAGAGCGAGATATAAGTCCTTATGCTGCTCTTGTAAATGGAGCGGCTGAGGAGGAGATTAACGAAGCGAAAGGTGATTTGAAAGCGTTGAGGGCAAGGAAGAGGTATAGCATGCCCGCGCATCACCATTATTCGTACATCACGCATAGCGATGCAGATAAGGATTGGGACGAACGTTGAAGGACGGTGACCTAAAGTTGGGCGCGTGGCCACTTCCTTGTCACATTTGCGATATGGCGTCTGATCTTTTGTATTACTACCATGTCTCTATCGAGATACCCATACCATATACTTATCGTCTGTTCAATCTATATTTACCACCTGTAGAGCACTTCTTCCACCCTGCAGTTCAGCTTGCCATAGTCCTTTCGCTGTGTGTGGCATTGTTCTTGTGAGGAGGAAGAGTGCACGGCGGACAGCACTCGATTCACCTTCCGTGACCACAGAAGACTTTCCCTGATCGAGCTTCGCCTCCGAACAGCAGCAACGTTCTCTGGTGCAAGTTCGCGCTCATTCTCATCACATCGGATCCAGCTCGCTTTTCGCTCAGTGTTTCTCTACTCAATACCATGCCTTGCAAGTTGTGACATCCTAACAGCTGAGCGAAGAAACCTTTAATATTGGGCTTGTACCAACGCTCACCATGTCAAAGCATACTGCTTGGTGCACAAAATTCCGGCCCCAGCGAAACTTATGCTTATGATTCACCCGACTTCATAAATGCGTCGTCCTTACAAATCACCGCATTCATGCATCCGCGCCTTCCTTACCGAGAAATCGAAGCACCAGCGACAATTGCGAGAAATGAAGGAAAGAACGCACGTCGAAGCCTCCATCTGCCGACTCCACAACGACATTATGCTGTCACATTTACGTCATCCTGGTCGATGTCATCAGTGAGCCTCATGGCGACGTGGAAATCCTTACATCCGTACCTAGCGATTTGAACGACACATAGAGTAGCGTCAACAACCATATACTCCGACAGTGAGCAACTTCGACATCGACACAAAATCATACCCCGAACCCTACCTATCAGAATCAAACCGCTGCGAGACCATTCTATTCACACATAATGTCTAAACAGCACAGTGCAGTCTACCTCGATGGCGCCGGAAAGCCTTTTCGTGTCGCGCCAATCGACACCAAGAGCCCTGGAAAAGGCGAGGTCTTGATTCGCAACAAGGCCGTCGCTATAAACCCAGTCGACTGGAAAGTCCAGGACACCGGCTTCTTCATCCAGTCATGGCCAGCCATTCTAGGTGAGGATTTGGCTGGTGAGATCACAGAGGTCGGGGAGGGTGTCACTCGGTTCAAGACGGGTCAAAGAGTGCTTGCGCACAGCCAGTTCCTGCAGAACAAGACCCTACAGCACGCTTCGTTCCAGGAGCTGGTGCTCGTGCCTGAATCATCGGTTGTCGCCATTCCCGATAGCATGAAGTTTGAAGATGCCACTGTATTGCCACTGGCAGTATCCACCGCTGCTGCAGGCCTTTACCAGTCGAAGAAGGAAACCTGTCTAGAGCTGGATCCACCAAGCACCAGCCCGAAGAAGTCTGGTAAGACTATGCTTGTGTGGGGTGGCAGCTCCAGTGTCGGAACTGCTGCTATTCAGTTGGCCGTCGCATCCGGATTAGACGTTGCTACAACATGCTCGCAGAAGAATTTCGCCATGGTTGAGAAGCTAGGCGCCAAGCCTTTTGATTATAACAGCCCGAGTATCGTCGGAGATCTTGTCGCGGAGCTAGGAAAGGGTGAATTCGCTGGTGCTTACGATTGTGAGTGGGTCCGTCGTGCACCGGGAATATATGCTGACATGACTAGCGATTGGTACTCGTGAGAGTGGCATGCAAAGTGCTCAAGTCATCGCGCAGTTCGGGGGTGGTATTCTCACATCAACACTCAGCCCACCAGAGGACATTCCCGCGAGCGTGCAAGGAAAATCAGGTGAGTGGCCAGGGAAGTATCGCATGTGTCACATGACTAACACATCGCAGTATTTGCTGTTTCGATCTTTTACGGTGAGAACGCACATGCCGGCAAGGCTGTGTGGGAGGACTTCCTGCCGGAAGCATTGGCGTCGGGCCAGTTCAAGACCGTGCCTCCGGCTGAGGTCATTGGGCACGGACTCGAGGCAATTCAAGATGCATGCAAGAAACAGAAGGCTGGTGTCTCAGCGAAGAAGATCGTGGTGACCTTGTAAGTAGGATAGCCTCGAGGACCACAGTCCGGGACAGCATGTAAATTCTATGTATTCAAACATCTTTTAGAATGTGGCCCACTCGTGCGGCGGCTTAGTCCGTGGGTATCTACTGGTGATACCTCTATTCAGGCCAGCATGAGATGCCTCCAGAACACACCTGGGACTTCCAATGGAGGGATTCATAGACGTGCAAGCCGTGCCCGTTCTTCGCTCAAAATCGGTCAATTCCAATTTCCAACTCTGCCCCGGCCTCAAGCTAAGCTTTCGGGAGCGACTGCAAGGAGTGGAGCTGTGTCCGTAGGCGTCGTGTGTAGCAGGTTATTGTGTAGTAGAGATTGCGGGACAACTCGTCACGGGACCCGTTGCGTGAGCTGTCTGCAGAATTTACCAGAAACACTCTCCGACCGACCAGCGAGCGGCGTGACAATGCAGAGCTTCGCCACCACTCGGCAAGGAGCAACTGCGTGCGGCCTCTTCATATCTGCGAGTTGCCTGCGCCATCACCAGATGTACCTGTATCTCCGTACTCCCGTTTGCTCATCAGCAACAGTGTTAGGCGCCCCCTGGTACGTGTCCTCCTCGCCTTTTCTCGGTATTAGCCCTTCGCTCTCCATCTTCTTGTTCTCGAGGAACAAGATCGTGCTTAGCAGTATGGCCAAGAAACAGCACATCAGACACATGCTTGCGCTGATCCACATGCCTTTGCGGTAGTAAGGCTTTTGACTCTCGGGGAACACGTTCGTGCCGAGAAGGGGGCCCATCTGCCCGATGGTGAACATGAGGACCTGGGCCCCGGCACGTTTGCTCTCGGTAGAATGGATTGTGGCAACCCATGTCAGAATCAGAGGCACCCCAACGAAGATTTGAATCGAGAGGAAGACGCCGGCGTAGCGTGGTGCGGCTCCCGTGGTTGTTGCTAGTAAGATGAAACCGATGGCTGCGACGAGCGTGCAGAGGACGATGAAGGGTCCTTTGAGCTGGAGTCGGTCGGACAACCAGCAGATTAGCAGCATGGTGAAGAACGTGAGAAGGTAGGGTGGTGCGGAGAGGCCGTTTGACTCGATGCGCGTGAAGGTGCCCATCTCCGCAATGATGGTAGGGACGAAGAGTGGCAGTGAAGCAAACGAGACATTGACCCCGAAATAGAATATGGGTGGAATGAGCGACTTGGGCTCTTTCAAGGCCAGTAAAGCCTCGCGCCACCGGAATCCGCTCTTGCCCGATGGGTCGGCTTGTTGGTTCCGAGCAACGAAGACGCTGGCAACTTGCTTCTCGCGCTCGGTGAGGAAGCGTGTCGATTGGATACTGTCTGGCAGCCACCACCAGGTCACAAACGCTAACGCGACAGTGGGAAGACCTTCGATGATGAACAGAATTTTCCAGGCTGGGATGCTGCCTTTGATATGAGAAATACCGTAGGCGAGCGCACCGCCGTAGACGTTGGCCATGGCAGCGCCAGCAAGGAACACCCCATGCCGGAAGCCGACTCTCGCGCGAGGATAGAAGAAAGTTAAATAGAGCGGGATGCCGGGACCAAACCTGCGTCATGTCAGTGTTCAGAGCCTGCAACAGTACGACTGGTGGTATGAGAATAGAGTCGGACCACGCGTACATGTTTCTTCACGTTGGCTCTTTGTGTGATCAAACGATAGGGGGCTCCGGAAGGGCAACAACTTACATGGCTTCGAAGACAGCAAGGAAGAAACGGCACACCATCAAGGCTGCCCAGCTGGATGCCGTCGCTTGGATGGTCGCCACGAATCCCCACATGAAAACGGCGAACGAGCAGAACCGATGTGGTGGGAAGACCTTCCAGCCGATCAACGTCCATTGCGAGCAGATATCTGTCAGGGTTGTCAGCTAGATCTGGCGTTGCGAAAGCGTCGCACTCACAAGAGATATAGAATATGGTCCCCAGCCAGTTGTATCGGAGGCCACCAAGGTCGATATCATCCTCCATACCAGCAAGCTTGGCGTTACCGAGGTTGGACCTGTCCAGCACGGAAAGCATATACAACAAGAAAATGTAGGGCAACAGGTGCCAGTCGAGTTTCCGTATCACTGCTTCCTCCTCCTCTGGTGATGCTGGTACAAAGTCTTCAGAGACATCAGCAACTTCTTTGGCTCCATCTTTCTCAGCTGAAGGTTGCGACTCAAGCGAGTCAGTTTTGCGGCCTAGAATAGCCATGACGGTGGCAGTGTGTGTCGGTTACAGAAGGAGAGAAAGCTCACATCAAGTGGCAGTGGTTGAGAGTATGAGTGCTAGACAACAACGTGGCCATGTTTCGGCACGTGCGGGGAGCACGCCGATGGCGCCCTAGTACCGCGACCGGCAATTGACCTTGCTGCCAAACGCAATGGCAGGAGGCAGGTGTTGCGGTAAGTCGCAGGATGCTGCAGATCGGTCTCCAATCACACTCCACAGATGTGCGAAGCTCGCATGCAGATGCAGATCTGCCCCGCATTAAGCGTGGAGAAGCTTCGTTAAGATTTTACAGCGTCTTGGCTTCTGGCTTGATGTCAATCATCGTCTGAGGGGGCGGCCCGCAGACCGGTTGTAAACAGAAGTACGCTGTCCTTGAGTTTCATTACTTCCAGAATATTGAGCCACTACACCTGCCTTTGAGACCCCGTCGGTTCCACCTTTCAAGCAGTCCTGGCAAAATTGGTCTTGCGATTGCCGAGGTAGTATTTCAGACCTTGTCAGCCTAGTATGTAGGTAGCTTGTTGGTACCGCCAACGAGACCACTTGTTCCGAGGTCCGGATATGCCAGGCCAGGTCCATTCACAACATCATCATGCTTGACACTTCTCTCTCTCGAGGTATGCCCGTTGAGCCCTGATTCTACCAGAATGGCCATGATCTGAGGCCGTGATAGCAACATTCAGGTGCGGCTTCTGGTCTTCACATAGCGGCAAGAGCTAGGGCAGGCTGGAGAACACTTCGGACAGAGAGAACTAGTCGCCCGAGACTGGCACGAAGTCTGTTCGGCTGTGTGGGTTGCGCATTCTGGACAGTGTGTTCGCTGGGCGCTGCCGATGTCCCGGGCTTCTGTGTTAGTGTAGATATCTCATAAGCCGCTTGAATGATTATCAGCGTTGCGAAAAGGCATTACCAACACCACCTGTTCTTTGTACGTGCAAGGAAGACGATTGAGTCGAATTCACTTCTCGAACCAATTTTACGTCGTGTATCGTTAAGGACACTCAAAGTTAAGCAGGTGTTCCAGCTCTTTGAGGGACACGATTTCGGCTAGCATGTACCCGTATCGAGACTAAATCCCAAGGTACACCAAAGCATACTAGCAAAGGGCAGAAGTATGTCGATAGATAGAGGTCCAGGAGGAAGTAGATACTTATTTCACAAGGTTATGGAAAATTGACAACTGCTGTTTATAACATGAATCACATAGTCGAGTTGCTTCCTGGTGCGCTCTGGGTCAATTTGGTACCACCGTTCGGCAGCTGAACTCTGAAGAGCACGTATGGCTTTTGTCTCCGGTCAACACCACCATTGTATGCCGGGCTACGCCACAATTGGTTCTCCGTGAAGTAGAGGTATCCATTTGCCACGGATAAAGTATCTGTCCAACTGAACCGCGGATCTCTGACAAAAGTTTCGAGAATGCCGGTCTCGGGGTTGTAGCTCGAAATGCTGTTGTCCTCGATATTGCCGGCGTAAATACGGTTGTTGGTATCCGTCTCCATGCCATCTTTGAGTCCAGTCTGTCCGAGATAGTTGGTGGCACCACGAGCCAGAACCTCGGCGTAGGGACTTCGATCTCGAAGGCGTTCGGTTGGCACACTGTGGAGCTCTCGGCCACCAGTGGTGGAAAAGTACAGTGTCGCAAGGTCTGCCGAAAGGGTGATACCATCAGCACCGAAATTGATGTTGCCTATAGGCATGCCTGTTGTGCCGTTCGTGTATACTGGTTCACCCCAGATGGTCGGAACGAAACCCTCGGTTGGCTGGGTGGCTGGGATATTCACGAGGCGTCTCCATGCTTCTCCCGTCCCGAGATCAACCACGACGATGGCGTTTCGGCCTTGGGAGGAGCTATCGGTGATGTAGGCGACGCTTGGCCAGCCTCAGTAAGCGAAGGGGTCAGGTCAAAGCGCACGTCGTTCAAGTACTGTTCGAATTAGCGCAGTCGGTTAAGAGTGTTTAGGATTCCTACCGAGTCGGCTGGGGCGGCCATTGGGTCAAAGACAATGGTCTTGAAGACGGAATTAGTGTCGAGGTCAATCCCAACCAGCTTTGGTCCTCCATATGCCGCATTCAGTTGTGTGCCATTCTCGGTTGCAACTCTTCCGGTATCCAGCACCCAAAGACGATCGGCAGGATCGATCACGACGCTCTGCACACCAATGAAATAGTCAGCCAGACCTTTGGCCGTTGGTGGAAAGACAGTGTTGTTGATCCTTCCTCCTGGAGGTGAATTGATCTGAGCGCTAGGGTATGGTTGTTCAGTGTTGTTCGAGAAGATCTCAGCAACAGTGTAGGCTGTGTTCATGGGATCAAGAGCAGGAGGGTAATTTGAGAACATGCGACCAGATCGGGACACAGTGATACCTACATTTGTCAGCAGATGCTGAGCTGGCGGTAACAGACATACCTGTAGGCCATTGGTCGTAATACAAGTGGACAATTTCAGCCTGACGGACTGTATGGCCCGGATCAGAAAGGACTCCAGGATCCTGTTGTTGAGCAGCAGTCAATGCCACGAGGGCTGCGACGACAGACAAAATTCGAGTCATGGCGGATGCGTGCTTGTTGCGAAGGACATTTCGCAGCAGCGGCGCCGCCCATATATAGAAACCTGGACCAGGCTCATGTTGTCATGTGTCGGAAAGAGCATGCAAGAGCTTCCATTTCTCGCATAGCTCTTGCTTTCCGCAGTCCAAACATATCCGGAGGTGAGGACGTGCAAGGATGATCATCGATCAGAACGTCATGAACTGCACTTCCAGTCCTTTTAGCTTGCAGATCAGGAACACCTTCCCAGTCCTGTTCCAACCTTGCTAGTCGGACGCGGAAGGGCGGTATATCCGACACCCGGAGCTAACTCCAACTGAATTCTCCAAGCAGGAACCATGGCGAGCTTCAGAACGACCTAATACGATCACCTTTGCATACGACATGCATTTCTCGATGAGAGCCGCCTCGTTTCTACTAGAAGCATGCTAAGGTGTGGTATCCTGGGGCACATCTTGTCTAGTCAACGAGATAAGATCTCCTGCGTTGTGGTGCTGACCGACACAGTATCGCTGGCAACCAACGATTGCCTAGACGTGATGATCTATCCTCGAGAAAAAACTCGAGAGCTCGATGTCACCGGACGGTGACTTTCGTGTTTATACGTGAGATGAATTTGGTGCTGAGAATGTATTCACACAGCCTTCGCCGGACGCCAACGAGGTCGTGGACGGATTGAGTCGTGAAACAACGCGTCAGAACGCGTCGCTGGTGCTTGCACGAAATGCCTCGGCTTCCTTCTTCCCCCACATTTGCCGAATCATGTCTCGCTCATGCCTCTACCACCAGGTCCGAGGAGAACTGAGCTAATGCCTTTACTCATACCGCTGTCGTCGTATGCTGAAATTGTGGTACGATCAAGATGGCTCACTCCGTGCCTGTAGTTATTGGCGTCGGCGACATCGTGAATCGCTCTCTGAAGCTGGAAGACGCTCTCGAACCATCTGAACTGATCCTGCGAGCAATAAAAGATGCACTTACAGATTCCGGGCTTTCTAAAGCTGCACAGTCGAAGCTTCAAGCTAGTATCGATAGTATAGCTGTGGTTCGGACCTGGACATGGCCGTACCCTGATCTTCCAGGCCTTCTCTGCTCGAAACTCCAGATCAGCCCGACACACAAAGAATACACCGAGCATGGTGGCAATTCCCCTGGCAGAATATTCGATGAGGCTGCTCGGCGGGTATCTCAGAATAGATGCAAAGTCGCCGTGGTGACTGGTGGAGAAGCTCTAGCATCATGTACGAGTTTGCCTTATTCCATTGACAGGATCTCTGACCCCGAGCAGTAAATGCTTTTGCCAAAGCGCGGAAGTTGCCACCACCTGGATGGACAAAAGTAGATACAGCCGTGGATTCAGTCTTCTCCCCAACAAGTCGAGATCTTCCCGAAGGTAGTGTGAACGCCATGGTAGGTCAAGCTTGGGCCGCTGACAACACTGGAGGTCTCGGCAACATACACGAAATTGGAGCACCAATCCATATCTACCCCCTGTACGAGAATGGCTTTAGGGCTCATAGAGGCCAATCCATCGCAGATAACAACAAAGAGTCCGCGAAGCTGTATGGTGAGTTTGCAAAGGTCGCCGAGAGTAATCCCTATGCCTGGAACCATGGCCAGCCTGCTGCAACCGAGGAATACATTGGGACCATCTCAGAGAAGAACAGAATGATCTGCTTCCCATGTACGTATCACTGCATTGTCCCAAGAAGCCACTGACGGAATAGATCCGTTGCTGATGAACGCCTTCAATACTGTCAACCTAGCGGGCGCCTGTATCTTGACCTCAACAACGTTTGCGGAAGAGCTTGGAGTACCCGAAAGCAAATGGATTTATCCCCTTGGTGGTGCGGGGACGCGGGACAGCTATGACTGTGAGTAGTCTGGTACCATGTGAGAGCTGTGCTGATGCTCATAAGTCTGGGATCGACCAAACTTCTACTCGGCTCCGTGCATATCGAGGTCGCTTGATGCCGCCATTGAGGTGTCGAACTTGAAAAAGGAGCAGGTCGACTGCTACGACTTCTACTCGTAGGTAACTCCTTCCATATTGGTCCTCGCGGATACTAATCGCTGTCAGCTGCTTCCCAATTGTGCCTAAGCTCGCCTGCCGACATCTGGGCTTGAGTCTCGACAAACCGGAAAAGCCTATCACTGTACTCGGTGGCCTAACATCCTTTGGTGGAGCCGGTAACAACTACTCTATGCATGTGAGTGACGATGTGCAAATCCGTGTTTAGAAGCTGATCTTCATAGGCATTGCCTGCCATGGTGCGCGAGCTGCGAAAAGGCAAGATGCAAAACGGCCTAGTCCTAGCCAACGGTGGTGTGGCTACCTACCAATACGCCGTATGCCTCTCGAGCGAACCAAGAAAAGACCAGTCTCCATATCCCGAAAAGAACCCACTACCTGCTGTAACCACCGACGTCCTGGCCCCAGAAGTCGATCCTAGTGCCGAAGGCGAAGCTGTCGTCGAGACATACACAGTCGAGTTCGATCGCAAGGGTAAGCCGCTCCGAGGTCACATCGTTGGTAGACTGAAGAGCAATGACCATCGGTTCATCGCGAATCATGGTGATGATTCTACCCTACAACAATTATCGAGCTACTCAAAAGAGCCTATCGGGCGAGCCGGTTATGTCAAGAAAGACGACAAGAAGAAAGGCCGCAACTTGTTCGTCTTTGCTGAGTCCTCTAGGTTGTGACGATCCGGTATGCACCTTGGAGGCTGCTCTGTGTGTACCTACGGTCTACGTAGGAATAGCTGCAACACCATCCTAAGGCCTACCATCTATGGAGGCCTCGAGGAATCGCAATGAATATGCATGAAGCTCGGATTCGGTGTGTAAGTCGGAAGTGAAGAGAGTGTCAGAATGCCATCCTGGAGCCAAATTTGACTTATTCGCAAGATCAACAGAGCAAACACTTTCGCTTCTTGAGTGATATGCACTCACTGGTGATGGCTCACGAAGACCCCACCGTCTTCATTTATATGCAGCACATTCCACCTGACAAACCTGGCAACCCCTCTTCGTCAAGGCACTCTCAAGTCCCGACTTTCGACCTTAGGCTGAGAGCACGCAACATCTCTCAGGTTGCATAAGTGTTAGCCGCGACACAAGCATGGAGTCCACCACCTGGATCGACCTCAGCTCTACGATCACCGTCGTCGTTGCTAAGACCGGTACTGAGTATATTGTTCATAAGCACGTCGCATGCGAAAAATCACCCTTCTTTACAGCGTGTCTGAAGGAGCATACCAAAGAAGCTCGCGAGCAAAAGATCGAGATACAGGAGTGGGACGATGACGATTCTATGCGAACCTTGATCGTTTGGATGTACCAGGGAAGGTCCGTCCTCCGCATATCATCTTCGTTGTTGAAGTACCCGACGACCACAAAAGAAGACGAACGAGCTGATGCCCTGCAAATGCGGCTTACAAAACTCTATCTTCTAGCAGATCGTTTGCTTATCCAAGAATTGAGGAACAACATCGTCGACTGCTTTGGTACCATCTATCAATCACACGAGCTAGACGCCATGGCCGTAAGCGTACTCTTCGACAATGGCCCATCCGATTGCCTGCTCAGGTCATACCTCTTACTCTTGATAACCCTTGACATGAGAATGATGATCGATGGTCCCCAGGAGTTGTCGGCAACACAGCTGCAATCACAAACAGAATTTGCTAAATTGCCCGTTGTCGCGCATGCGGTCCTGCAAAAGCTCCTAGTTGGAGTAGCGGAGACACCGCACCTTTGCGACTACCACGAGCACGGCGCCGACGGCGAAGCTGAAAAGTGCAAAGGAACTTCTGACTGGGTGAAGCTCGAAGATGAGAACGCAACCGGTAACGAGGCAACGGACGAGGAGAGCGACACATCGGCATAGACAGGACCAGGTACCGTCCCCGAAGCACGCAGAGAGCTCAGAACGACCACAATATGGTGTCAATGTCTCTGATGAGATCATGGGACTGTCCGCGGTTTCTGATATGGGGTGGTGGTCGAAAACGGAGAATTTCACAGCCAACATGTCCGACGAGCCACCTGAGATTGGACAGTCTCATGGTTTACATTCACATCGACAACCAAAGGCGATAGGGTTCCCGCGAAGTATATAGGCTAAGGAGCTCCCACAGGATTTTAGACGAGCACAAAAACCAGGAAGTCAATACCGCAGGTTGACCGTATCATCATGACATTGTAATCTCTAGCCCGACTCTGCTCACAGGCGCGGACAAGCATAATGACCAAGAGATAGAACACCAGTGATTGACCGTATCTTCGTTCCAATGATCTTAGATTCACGGAACATCTACCAACCCCGTACACCATAGCCTCTTTATTGTCCAGTGTGCACGCATCACAAGGTCTATGAGAATACAAAACAAGCCCGAAAACTTGTTAGTCACTCTGTCTCGTCGGCCCACCAACGAATCGTGCAAAGCGCCTTCAACCACTGTACACGGTAGAGGGTGTCAGAGAACAAGGCATTGGGGATATTGGGTTGTGTTGATATCTTGTTCTGGTGCTTACTGCTAGGTCTTGCTTGAGAGGGCTTGTCCACATCGGCATTAAGGACTTGAACACTGAGCTGCCGCTCGCGATTTCTGGCAGATTGCCCGTAGGCCTTTGGCACCGCTCGAGGCCTTGTGCTCGGCGCAATTGCCGTGAGCCTTGCTATCGGAGAAAGTTTTGTGGTGGATGCCTTAGTCTCGGAGAGTGGCTTATTATCCCGTGAATCACCACGAATGCTTCGTGTAAGCGCTGTGCTGCTTGCTGTCTGATTGCCTTCGCTATCTTGACCTCTGCCTCGGTCTTCAAACGTGAGAGAACCTCTACTGTCCATGTGCCAGATTCAGCGATGTTTTGATTTTATATCGATGACTCGTGTTTGGCATCCGTGTTCATTGAAAATCGGTGGTGTCATCCGTTGTCTTTGACAACATGAGGACCTGCCTGATATGCCGGGCACATCATCGACCTCTGGGTGCCGATATCATCGTAGTGCCGCCTGCGCATCCCCCATGGGTGACTTTTCCTTGGAATCTCTGAAATCGGTGTAGTGTCTCTTAGTGGACGATGTCTTCAGCGGCACAGTGTTTATCCTATTCGCCCCAATTCGTTGTCCAGGGGCCAGCATCCTCTGAGACTGCATGGACGTCTTCTCTTTTGCTGATAAGAGACGCATTTTGTGGCTTCCTTTGGGAAGAACTGGTCGCTTCCCCTCTCCCTTGGGTCTCCGAAGTCTCGCAGACTCAGGTTCTGCGATCCATCCATTGGCCCGAGAAGAAAGGGTCGATACTGGCGGTGTAGTGTTATTGACCATCGCCTTTATCTTAAACGCCGGTCGTATCTCGTCATCATCCAGTTCTGCGCTTTGGGCTATGCTGGGAGTGTCTTGGACCTCATTTTTCGCCACGCCTGTCTTTGGCTTCTGCTCCACTATCATGCTCGAGATCCTACTTCCGACGTCTGCCAACCACTTCTTAGGCTGGTTCATGAGCTCTTTGGTCAGTGAAGGCTTTCTCATCCCCGCAGGGACACTCACGCCGCCAAAGGGCTCGACCTCCTTCAGGCGCGCAACATCTGTAGGGAAAAGCTTGAAGTGCAGGTTCTTCTTGACCCAGAGAATAGCTCTCGCAGGGTTCTCGATCGAAAGCAGCCAACGAATGTTGCCCAGATCCTCACCAAATGACGTAAAAAGGCGATAGGCTGCCAGATAATTCTGTGTATCTTCGGATTTCAATGCTTCTGTTGTTAGAACCCTGTTGTGCTCCCTCTGCAGACTGAGGTTGGTTATTTCCCTACGCGTAATGGCGCGTACAAGACCAAGAACATCTGAGTCGGGCGACGATGCACGCTCGAGACTCTCCACGAAAGACAAAGGCCACATTCTAGACTGCGCTGTGCCCTGTTCACCCCATAAAAGTGGGCCCAAGGTCAACTGCCCGTCAGCTTCGCTTCGAGCCTTTGTGCTCAGCTCTTCTCGGGCCTCGAGGACATCCCGTTGCAGTTTGAGGGGCAGCTGCTCCAGGATGTCCGGACTCATGGCGTTTAGAAAGGTGATCAGGTTGTAAGCTGGAAACAGAGCAAGACCTGAACGCTGTTAGCTGGTAGCACATGACGGGGCTACGACTAATTACTCACGACACAAGACCTCGAGCATGCTCTTTTGTGCGACTGACTTCCAGTGTCTCGTGAGAGAGTCGACTAGGAACAAATCTTCCTCTCCCGAATGACGCGGCGCTACTCTTCGGTCGGCATGCCTTAGCCCCCGCCCCTGCGATCTCACTGACCCAGCAATGTCGACGATACCTCCGGGTACGATACCGGAAGCGATGAGGAATCTTCGTCGAACTCCAAACCCATGCGTTACCTTGACAATATTAGAATCCTCCAGAAGCGGTCGGAGGATGCGATGAAGCGAAACACTCATACCGGCTCGCTGCCGTCTAGCCTCGCACTCGAAAACGTAGACTCTCCGCGCACTGGCAAATGTGATATAGTGCGGCGGCCCGTCGAAGCAATGAACCATCTGCATACCTATTATGCTACATTGCTGTAGCTGCTCAGCAGCACGTTGGGCGTGCAGCGGCGATATGACATATTCCACAGGCACAGGATTCCTCGAATACAGCTTGGAGTCGCCTAGCAAAGTACGAGGATCGATGATACTTGCTATTTTCTTGGTGCGGTGGAAGTCGAATATGCCCGTATGGTTTGACAAACCCGCTAGCGCCTGCGCTGTTTCATGCTGCTGAGCAAGCTGAGCATTTAGTTGTCTCATCCAGACGGCGCTATAAGCGACATCTGGGTTTTGCAAGCAGTGAGTGGCGATGCCGAGACCAAGTTCGTTATAGCTCTGATAGAAGTCGCGAGTATCATTCGCTAGAGACGCAGCGTGTTGACCCAGACTGATGGCGAAGTCCTGTAATGCTGGCAGCTGTGTGGACTCGCTGAGAGCTCTCAGCGTATACGATACGCTGGCCTTGAGGCCGGTCATGACCCTCCTGTAATGTACGAAGGGAAGCAGGACAGCATACTTGTTTCCTCCATGAGCGTTCTGCAAGGCTGGATTCTGCAGATGTAAACCGTCTTGTAAAATGTTGCCCAGATCACCAACAAAGTCGAAAATGGTCACGAGCATGTATTCAGACTTGGACTCAATGTCAGCACATTGCTTTCGGTACCTCCGGTCGGCACTTCTCGACTTGGTCAATATCTCCAGATCTCTGGCTAGGGCCCAGATGGCATGGGCAGCCCGTACACATGGCGCAAGATAAGATTTCATCTCCTCCTCGAACAGATGGTGGTTTACAGCCTGGGGCAGGCGAATATGCGTTTGAAGCAGACGGTTCACGTGGCGCCAATTGTGTGCATCGGCGCTGAGCACGTTTATGGTCACGTCATGGAAGCATGGCAGTAGGTGAGTGACCCTGTGCCTAAGCTCGACGAGGTCTTCAGACATGGGCTCGGTAGGGGAAGTTGGCAGGAGTTGACGAATCAAGCTCACCAGCCTCTCCGAAGAAGTGGCGACTTGGTCAAAGAGTCCGGTGCTTTCGTGCTGCTCTGCACCGACAGCCTTAGTCTCCGTCAGGGCAGACAAAGCATGATCGTGTTGTAGATCCAGCTGCTTTGTCCGCCAAGCCCTCCAGTCTATGCTGTATTTGAGCTCCCTGCAAGTTTGGTCGACTTTATCCAATTGTTTTTCGCAAGCTGCCAGTTTCTGGAAGGAGCTAGCCCAATGCAATGCAAACACTCGAGCGTAAATGGTGTCCTCCCATCTTTGTAGCTCCTCTTCGGTCTCGCGAAGTTCAATCTGTGCTCTTACTCGCCTTTCACACACACGGTCTATGACCTCACGCATCCTGTCGTGGAGCTGCTTGATTGCGTGTTTTACATGGTCTCGTTGTCCTTGTGAATGAGCAATCTTTCGTGCTTTGGCCTCGAGAGCCGGGAAGCGGTTCAGAGCGGTCTGAATGGCTTTGGAGCGCGCGTTTAACTGGCCCAGGTATGTATTGAACGTCTCGTGTAATGCATCAGAAACCTCGGACTTGGCGGAAGGTGGAGGATAGCGGTCAAGAGAACACCTTCGAGCCTCATCTTGGACCATGTGCAATCTCCGGACCCATGCGTCGTGGGCTTTTGAAACCTTCAGCTCCTGAGCTTGTTGGATTTGGCGCTGCTTCTCGACCTGGTGGCTGGTGAGGATGTTGGAGGCAAATATATCGTCGTCATCGTCTTCTTCTTCTTCTTCAAATGCTTGATTCCGCCCACTCGGTGGGTAGCTCTGTCGTGGATAGCTAGGTGACGGCGGGCCGGGTGGTCTTCGGAGGCCAGGCTCTGCAGCCTGGCGAGTACGGAGACCCGGTGGATGGGGCGGTCGTCGTGGGGGTGGGGGTGCAGGGGTAGAAGAGGGAGGTCGTAGTCTGCTCGCTTGGGTGGAGAAGGAGCGACGGAGAGGAGTTACCGACACTCTAGACATACTCTGCGCGGACCTGGTGTGCGTACACAGGCAGACGGCGGGAGCAGCATGGGGACTGGGCCGTGTCTCTCTGCAGACGTGGCGGGCATACGAGCCGTGGCGAAACGGGCCATGCTCGAAACCACGATGTCGCTCGAGATGGAGCAGATGGCTGATGGGCACATCGTAAGGAAAGTCGTGGTGATGCGTTGAGTCCTTGACAATGCCCGAAGCAGTCGATGCACTTCGCTTGACACGGAAAGCGTGCATTGAAGGGAGGAACCAGTCATGGGCAATGGGCAATGGACAATGGGCGCCTCGATCTGCGACCTGCACGCCTGCAACCTTGGACCGCGGAAAGCACGACCCCAAAACATTTTAACTTCGGTCGGTCTACGGTGAAGACCGCCACCGCTTCTGATCTACCTAAGTTACTGCTTTGGGCAGGTCAAGCGTCCCGCGCGCGAAGCAGTCGCCTACGTCCATACGGTAATTAGGTGCTTGGGTGCTTGGGTGCTTAGGTGCTTAGGTGCTTAGGTGCCTGGCCACTTACCCAGGTATCTGGTAATGGGTCTCCCTACGTACTAGTTAGGTAGGCAGACGTGTCTTGTGCCAGATAAATGCCAAACCTAGTTTATTGCAATAACACTACAAGTACAGACCCTCTGGTTCACCCTCGGTCTTGGTCTTCATCACGCTCTCCTTCGCATCGCGGAAATCGGCCATGTTGACCCTCATTCTCCTCTCCCGTAGTGCCCTCATACCGGCCTCGGAGCAAATGGCCTTGATATCGGCACCACTCAGATCATCCTTCTGAGCAATAAATTCATCCAAATCCACGTCTTCCGCCAGGCTCATCTTGCTCGTGTGCAGCGTGAAAATCTTCTTCTTGGTGTTCGTGTCGGGGTTTTCGAAGAGAATCTTCCTGTCTATTCGTCCCGGTCGGATGAGGGCCGGGTCGAGTGTCTCGATCTTGTTCGTGGCCATGATCACCTTGACGTCACCACGGTCATCGAACCCATCCAGTTGGTTGAGCAGTTCGAGCATGGTCCGTTGGATCTCGCGTTCACCGCCCGACGTGGACTCGTATCGCTTCGTGCCAATGGCGTCAATTTCGTCAATGAACACAATCGACGGTGCATTTTCCGCCGCGGTCTGGAAGAGCTGGCGGACGAGACGAGGACCGTCACCAAGGTACTTTTGGATGAGTTCGGATCCGACGATGCGCAAGAACGTTGCCGATGTCTGATTGGCAACTGCCTTGGCGAGGAGAGTCTTGCCAGTTCCTGGGGCGCCATACAGAATGACTCCTTTGGGTGGTTTGATGCCCATCTCTTCGTAGAGTTCGGGATGCAGCAGCGGGAGCTCGACGGCCTCTCGAACTTCTTGTATCTGTTGCTCGAGACCTCCAATGTCTGCGTAGGACTCCGTCGGGGCCTTGTCCAGCTTCATGACCGACACCAGTGGATCGGAATCGTCCGTCAACACGCCCACCACCGAGACGGACTTGTGGTGTAGGAGGATCGACGCACCGGGCTCGAGCAGGTCCTTGTCGACAAACGACATGATGGAAACATAGTACTCGGGACCAGTCGCGCTCGACACGATGGCATGATCGTCGTCGATAAGCTCTTCCAGGTTGCCGACTCCCATAGGACTGCCTCGCATGTCGTCGACTCGGCTCCGTTCGTCAGCGTTGCGATCGACTCCTTCGCTCTCTTGCGTCGATGATGGCGCTTGTGTTGTGGCAGCTTTCGCCTTGCGGATTGCCTCTTGGTTCTCGACGTATTCCTCCTCCAGTAACAGATGGTCGTGGACTCTTTGCATTCGAAGGTATCTCAGTTTACATCGTGAGGTGGGATAGATAGAAGGCAGCTTTCCCGCAGCGCTAGGACCTTGTTGCTTGCGCTTCTTGCGGCCGATTCGAGTGGTAGGCTGTGGTGGCGGCTCGTACTTGGGCTTGTCCTTCTGCAGAAACAGTCAGGAGCAGGTATCATAGGGGCCGACTGCTGAGCATACCTTCTTGTCCTTCTCGTCCTTACCAGCTCCTCCTGGTGGGCCACCGCCCATTCCTGATTGCTGATTGCCCTTCGAGGTGTCAGTTCATGCCTCCTTCCTGACTCGTAAAGAACATACCATGCTGGTTGCACTGCAGACAGGGAGGGATAATGCTCAATCAGTAGTGAGTGCTTCGGTCACAATGGTTGGAGGGATAGGGGAGTGTTGTAGGATGTCGGATGACAGGGTAATGGCGACAAGAACGAAACGGCACACGAGGCTGCAGTGCATTACGATGATGAATCGCGCCTGCCAAAGACACTGCGGCGAAAACCACGCTAACTGTGAAGCCTTAGATGTGAGGCAGCTAGTCGGGCCGACGCAGACTCAGGCACACGTCACTCATTCGAGGTGTGTACTCGGGCTACTGTTTCGGTTGTGCAATGAGGCTCAGCTGCTGCATGCATGTCTGTGTCTGTTCGTGCCTGTTGGTCCTGAATATCTAAGCTGCTTCTTCGGCCTTCCATCTTTCCACATCTCGGTGACGATACTTGCAAACGGTTTCAGTGCTATCTGGTTACTAGACCTGGCCAATTACTTGACCTCATTTACCCATTCAATCGTGTACCAGCCTGGAAACCACAAACAAGTACCCCAGGCCAATCGCCTGTCGAAACAAGCAGCTGTTGCACGCCTAGACCAATAGTCTTCACCACCGTCTCTACTGTCTCTACTGCACATCTTCGCCAACTTCAAGTCATGGCTGGCCATAAAGCTCGGAGGATAGCCAAAGAGTTGGCCGATATTAGATCCGACTCCTTGTCCAAGATCCACGCTGAGACAGTAGGCGACAGCTTGACCAACCTGAAAGGCTCTTTCTCGGGGCCACCAGGCACTCCTTACGAAGGCGGCACATACGAGGTCGCCATCACAATACCCAACGAATATCCTTTCAAGCCTCCCGTAATGAAGTTTACCACCAAGATATGGCATCCAAATGTTTCCAGCCAGACCGTAAGACCACTTCCTGATCCGGCTCTAATACTCACTAACACACAACCAGGGGGCCATTTGTTTGGATACCTTAACCACTGGCTGGTCTCCAGTCCTTACCATCAAATCTGCTATGATATCGTTACAGTCTCTGCTGAGCTCGCCGGAACCCAAAGATCCGCAAGATGCCGTCGTGGCGAGAGAACTGATTAAAAACCCAGAACAGTTCAACCGGACAGCGAAGGACTGGGCAGTGAAATATGCTGGCGCTCCAAAGCACCTGATAGGAGAGGGAAGTGGAGGTGCTACAGCCGAATCCATCGAGGAGGCTGAACGGCAAGAGAAGGAACGAGAAGAAGCTGCCAATCTGGCCGTCTACGATGGTTACAACAAGGAGCTCGTCGACCAGTTTGTCAACATGGGCTTCGATGTACCAAGGGTTGTTGAGGCTTTCCACTTTGTGGGCATCGATAGAAATGATGGCCACTACTACGAACTCGAGGAGGCGTACATCGGAGATATTACTGCTAGGCTCTTTGGCGAACCATGATGCCAATTGTTGGACTTTTGCGGAGGTGCTCGGCGTTCATACTGACTTGCTCTTGCCGCGTTCAAGGCGAGCAAATCTTGGTATCAGATCGACACGTGAGGGGTTTCGATTGAAAGATGGACATAAAGTACCGGTTTGTAGTGACTGCTCGATCAGTGCTAGGTAACTTGAATTACTAGACTCGCTCAGGCAACAAGGCGTAAATAACATTCGTTGCTCAACACGAGTTGCATCCCTGATCGACAACTTCGCCCGCCCTCAAGGCAGGGTCTTTTGAATTGTGTAGTCGCTTGCAACTTGGTCGGTTTCTTAGCGACAGGATCAGTAACCTGAGAGATGCTGTGAAATGGCTAAGCTGGGAAATCGAGTCTCATGATTGCGGCACAACTTCGTGTTAATTGCTGACACCATCTTGTCACCAAACCGTGCTGTGTGAGCAGAGCCTGAAACCGCACGAGCACGCTCCAGTCGAACTCAACGGTCCTCAACTCCTATCTTTGCAGTCCACCTTCACCTTGCCAGATTTATATTTCAGCCGTAGCCAAGATGATTGAAGACGACGGGTACAGAGCGTCTAGCCAGTACAGACTATGGTCTTTCACACAAGGACAGCTCCACGACCAAAGAACAGAGACCAATCGTATCGCCTCAGAGAAAGTGCGCAGGGCCTTCAATAGGGCGCAAAGCGTGGCCTCCAATGGCGACGGCGAAGATGGTATGCCTCACCCGGACATCAGCACCCTCACCGTTGAGGAGGAACAGCGCATCGTACAATGGGGATGCGAGAAGATCCTTGAGATGAAATCCATCCTTGAACCGTCGCCTCCTTCACAAGTCATCGCCACCGCTATCCAATATCTTCGTAGGTTTTACCTCTACAACTCACCCATGACATATCATCCCAAGTCCATCATGGTCTCGGCTCTCTGGATGGCTACGAAAGCAGACCATTTCTTCTACAAGCTCGACAAATACTGCCATAATCTTGGCGTTACGGAAGACGATGTCAAAGCACCGGAATTCCTCATCATGCAGGCTTTGCGCTTCACGCTGGAAGTGAGGCACCCGACGAGGAGTCTCGAAGGAGGTGTAGCTGAGATCCGACTGCATTCTACCAACCTGAAGTGTTTCAAGGATGTGCCCACCGCCCAGGTCAGAAAGAGGATCGATACGGCTGGTGACAAGGCCCGACGCCTCCTAGTAGCCGACACCCAAATGACCGATGCGTATTTCCTTTACACACCCGCACAAATGTGGCTTGCTGCAGTGCTCATTGTGGACGAGCAACTTGCCATCTCGTACATTGACTACCTATTCGATCGTCTGGGAACAGCAGTCGCACCCATCAAGCAAAAACTCAAGGATACCGTCGCCGAATGCGCGGAACTCATCATGTCCTACAAATCGCCGGATAACGACAAGGCTACAAAGACCGAACTGGGTCGGATCGGAAAGAAGCTTAGGAAGTGCCAAGATCCAGAGAAGCTAGATATCGTACAAGTCGCACGAGCAAAGGCTGCTGAAAAGCGAGAAGGCACTGATAGCGATGTTGAGAAAGCAAACAAGAAGAGAAGGTTGGAAAGGGAGAGATTGGAGAAGGATGGTGAGGTCTTTGGTCCGGATCTGAAGAATGTCAAGAGCGGTTGAGGAAGTGAAGCAGAGTCATCCTCGTTGCGCCACAGAATGCAGTGCGGCCATGTATGGTCGGCACTTTGTCGGACACTCCTGTTGTAAGGCCGGGATACCATAATGCACCACAGTTGGCGCCGTTCGAAGTGTCGTGGTAACCTCGACGCTGACAAGGAACAGCAAGCGAGACACGACCAAAGACTTAGCCTGACTCGTCCTGGTGGACGGGGTTTTCTGTATCTTGTTACAACCATTATACACTCCCAGATGCAAGGCTACAATGAATGCCCGCCGAACAGACACAACTCTGTCATGAATGGGAAAGCACTACTCCGAACGAACAGCACGTCCCTTCGAAACACGGCAATTTTCAACGGAAATGCCCCACTTGCGGGGAAAGAAATCCGAATGGCCAGGGATTGACTACTACTACGTAGTACTGCTGGACTTGAGCCTCAAAAATCCGTCCTTAGAAAGCAACAAGTATCCAAATTTTCTGCCAGCCCAGAGGCCTCCTAAGCCCCCCAAGATCACCTTGACTCTGAATAACCATCTGCCATATTGCAGACCATCACGACCTAACTCAACAACCGCGAAACCACAGCCACTCCAGCACTCGACCATCATGTCTAAAACCTACAACGTCGGCGTGATAGGCTACGGCGTAAGTCTCTGTCCCTCAGCAATCTGTCACGGTCCAGCCACATCATGGTCACCGACCAAGTTTCGACACTGAGAAGCACTGTATGGTACATGGCAGTGTGAATTCCCCAAACAACCAGCATCTAGGACCCAGTCAACAGCACTCTACGCTCCAGCCTTCACTGACCCTTCACCAGCTCTCCGCCAAGATCTTCCACATCCCCTTCATCAACGACTCCTCCCGCTTCACCCTCCACTCCATCGTCCAACGGACCCCGAAGCCCAGCGACGACGCCTCCAAGGACTGGCCCAACGCCAAGATCTACCACTCGACCTCCGACCTCCTCGCCGACAAATCCATCGACATGGTCGTCCTAACAACAACCCCGGACTCCCACTCGGACCTCGCCACGCAAGCCATGCGCGCCGGCAAACACGTGCTGGTCGAGAAACCATTCACGCCGACGTCAGGCGAAGCGTACCAGCTCTGCCAAGCCGCGCGCGACAACAACGTGCTGCTCACGGTCTACCAGAACCGGCGGTGGGACGCCGACTTCCTCACGCTGAAAGCACTGCTCGACGAGCGCGCGCTCGGCCGCATCGTCGAGTTCGAGTCGCACTTCGACCGGCACCGGCCCGAGATGCCGGCCGCGCAGTCGTGGAAGACGGACCCGGCGTCGTACTCGGCCGTGTTCGACCTCGGCACGCATCTGCTGGACCAGGTGGTCAGCCTCTACGGGCTGCCGGCGCGCATCACGGGGTTCGTGGGCACGCAGAGACTGAACAACACGAGCGGGCTGGAGGACTCGTTCACGGCGCTGCTGCACTACAACGGAGACGGCGGTGCGGGCATGACGGCGACGTGCAAGGCGGCCGTTGTGTCGGCCGAGGAGACGCAGCTGCGGTTCTGGGTCAGAGGCGACAAGGGCAGTTTCAAGAAGTTCGGGCTCGATGTGCAGGAGGACCAGCTCAAGAGCGGGTTGAGGCCTGGAGACGAGGGGTATGGAGTTGAGACTGAGGCGAAGCACGGGGTTGTGACGAGTGTGGGTGAGGGAGGCAAGGTGGAGGCGAGGACGGCCAAGCCGGTGGAAAGCATTGGGTACACGGCATTCTATGAGCAGTTTGCGAAGGCGTTGGATGCGCGGGATGAGAAGTTGGTGCCGGTGGATCCGCGGGTGGCGGCTGATGTTATTCGGTTGTGTGAGCTTATGAGGCGGTCGAGTGAGGAGGGCAAGACTTTGGAGGTGTGAGTAGGTGGGGAGTGTGCTTGTAGAGATATGATATGGATACAGCTTAGCTAAAGGGATGCTTTTTTCTGTCTGTATGTTCAGGTGCGGTGGGTTACTGTTACGGCCGTCTACCCTGTGAGGAGTGGTGGCCGCACACCCGTGGTCGGGCTACTTTGACCTGCAGTCGTCGGGTACTAATACACATCCTGGCTCGTTCTCTGCCGTGTATTGGGCTCTACCGACCCTAGCGCTGATTCAGCTCTTCGGCGTTGCTGCCACATGCATTGGCGAGCGCTGGATCTCACTCTTTACAGTCTCCTATACCGTGTCTTTGGCCTGGAAACGCCGATATCTAATCACTGACCCTGGCTGGATTCACTCGTAGAGCGGGGTCGCGCGGTCTACGTAGGCGACGCTTTCGTCATCGACTGCAACCCTACTACACGGACTGATGCTCAGCCGGGCGCGAGGTGAGCCCTGGGAAGCATTGATGTCATGGCAACGATGCTCGATGACACGGAACAGGGTCTAGAATGGAGTAGTTGCAGGTGAGCAGGCCGTACGTAGCCGTCGAGGAGGAGCAAGGTAGCAGAAGACACGCCGCAACCACGACATGAGCTGAAGTGTTGACAGAGGGACCTGCGGTTTATCTGGAGTCTGGGAGGTTGCAGAAGACAGAAGCTGTCTGGCTGGCTCGTGAGTTGAGGTGCCTGTGGGCTGATAGTGTGCTGGGACAACTATGTTGGCTGCTGTCGTCCATACTCTTGGTCTATGCTTCGTTCGGCCCAGGACTAGACTTAGACGACTGTCGTGTACCATCAGGGTATCTCGTCAGAGCTGAATTGGGCTTCGGCAACGCTAGGCCGAGCAATAGCAGTCACCGTGTGTTGGGGGACGGAGATACACCACCACTGCGTTGGCCAGTAGAACAGTCACCAGCTCGGAGCTAGCCTCACTTCGCCTCTCCCTTGGCAAGCATAGCAGCCTTGGAGCCGGCAGCATTCTCCTGCTCGATCCTCTCCCTCAACTCGCGCTCCTCGCTCCAAGCGCGCTGGCTTCTCTCCAAGGCACGGTTCCGCCGTCGCACCATGTCATTGTACTCGCTCACCCTCTTCTCGGCGAAGATGCAGCCGCCCAGTGTCATGGCCGACAGCTGGATGAAAACCTTGAATTGTACCGTCAGGCCTCTGTAGATGGGGTTCAGGCGGACGAGAGCGAGGTGGCTGAGGAGAGAGATGCTGCCGAAGCGAAGGGCGCCGCTGGCGAAGCCTTGGGCAGCGATGGGCGTGATAGCGTCGGGGGGTGCGATGTTGGTGACATTGGAGGGGGGAGGCATGGCGGCGATTGGTGGGCGAGAGACAGGAGAAGGGGTTTGGGCTAGCTGATGTGAGAGCTGGAATTTCAAGCTTTGAAGCTCGGTCGGTCAGTCAGTCAGTCAGTCGATCTTGACTTTCTTACTGTCTTACCGTCACGGTATTCATGCTTCCCAGTAGTCCCCACTAATTCCGTGCACGTCACTCCACCGCGAAATCTGCGGGCGGTGCATGTGCTCCAGGGCTTGGGGAACTTTTTTGGTTGATGGCCTGCAGATACCCAGATAGCTTGCGACTTGATTTACACCCTCGTTACGCGTGATATCTGCCAATCTATTCACACACATCCTGTCGCAAACACACCGACTTCCCTGCCGTGAGTATGGCGCCCGTCAAACCAGCAAAGCGCCTCGCGCGCAAGTCAGCGACGAGTGGTCCCTCCAAGACGGCGCGCAAAGGCAGCACCAAACTGCCGGCCAAGATGTCCAAGCAAATCAAGACCAAGCCAGGCGCTCAAGCACAGAAGCCCAAGAAGAAACCCGTCACATACACCGAGAAGCAGCTGAACCTGCCCGTCCTGAACTCCATCGTGCCCGCCAACGCGAAGACGGTCCACAAAGCAGGCGGCACCGGCAAGAAGAAGAACAAGGTCTTCGTCGACGACACCGAGAGCATGATGACCATCCTGGCCATGGTCAACGCCGAGAAGGAGGGCCAGATCGAGAGCAAGGTGGCCAAGGAGCGCCAGATGGAGGAGATCAGAGACGCCAGGCGGAAAGAGGCCGAGGTGAAGGAGGAGAAGAGGAGAGGGCAGCTGGAGAAGGTCAAGAAGGAGATCAAAGACGGCGGCAGGAAGCGTGGCAGGGCAGATGGCGAGAAAGAGAAAGACACCGAGGCGCCCAGAGGCAAGGGCAGACAGGCGCACGAAGGCAGGCCAAAGAGGAAGAGCGTCTCGTTTGCTTGAGACTTGCATGCCACTCTACATGTCTACACTTCTATCCCTGCTTGGCTTGCATCATGCCGAAACGTGCATCCTCCTCCTCATCGGGTCGAACCACGGCTTCACTGCCTCTCTCTTCGCCCTGGTGATCTTCCCCTCGGGCAATGGCTGGTTCTTCGAGTAATGCTCCTGGTCAACATCCCGCGCCATCTTCTGAAAGAACGCCGTCGTCGCGTCTGCCATCCACCTTCCTCCGCCCCGCTTGAACCAGCTGAGATGGCCCCCTAGGCTGGTCGTGCACAGAACCCCATACGGTGTTTGCAGGAACTCCTGCCGTGGGATGGCTGCATCCCACACGATCGGGTCGTCTTCGGCGCTGATCGCCAGGAAGGGCACTCTGATCGCGAGGACCGAGTCGGTCGACGACGCGTCGCGATAGTATGCTTGCTCCGTCGGGTATCCCCACGTCGGGCATTGGATGGCTCGATCGAACTCGTGAAGGAATTGCACGCTCTCGACTTCTTGTGCGTCGATGGCCGGATTCTTCAAGATCATCTCTTGGTGGTATCCGTACAGCTTCTTCAAGTTGGTACCCATGGCTCGTGAGTATACATTTCTCCTGAACCATGTGCTTTGCAGTCCCGCGTTGCTGACGTCTAGAGCCCAGGGGTTGGAAAGAGCCACGGCAGCTTGGAACTGGCAGTTCGCGCCTTCCTCACCAAGGTAATTCGTCAAGATGTTGGCGCCGAGGGAGAACCCCACCCCGTACAGAGGTCGATTAGGGAATGTCTCCCTGAGCCATTGGACCGTCTGACGCAGGTCCCAAGTCGACCTGGCGTTGAAGAGCACCGGTGTGGTAATCTTGGACTTGGCGCAACCACGAGAATTCACCACACAAGCCTCCCAACCCCCTTCCTCGGTCACTAGCGGTGCCAGAACCGAGCGAAGATACAACTCGTATGAGCCTCCACTGAGACCGTGCAGACAGACGAGCATAGGTTTCGAGTCGTCTGATCCCATGTTGCGAAAATCCTCGTTGGTAAAGTTCGTCGTTCGTGGCAGGATAGTGTCTTTAGCTTCGTACGGCTGGACCACGAAGTCCACCGCAAAAGTGCCCGGGTAGGCTGGGTCTTCTTGCTCGAACAGCCACCGTTTGTAGTAAATCGGGCTAGACTTGGACTTGAGCACCGTCCATATCGTTTGCAGATGGCCGTTGAAGAGGAATGGGTTCAGCCGGCATGCTGGTAGAACAGATTTGCACAAACCGGCCAAAGAAGTTTCTTCGCCTTCTTTGGTCCTTAACCGTATCGAATTCTTGCCATAGTAGAAGCTTGTCGTCGCTCTGCCCAAGATTCGTGACATGTTCGTGATGATCAGAAAGCCGGCCACTCCTACAAAGACCGTGCCTACCACCGTCGATGCCGTGACGTCGCTCGAGCTCGAGCTGGTCATTATTGCTATGTCTAGGGTCTCGAGAAAATTATAGCATAGTGACGAGAGAACAAATCTTTTGTTCGCAAACCGCTCTAGTACTTCAAACTACTTACGTCCGTTGGCAATCACATGCTGCTACATCACTGGCCTCCCACTACCTCGGTGGGCATCGCCAACACCGACGAGATCCAGTTTGTGCAAGAGAAATTTGGCTTCACATGACGACCGGTACGCGTTCTGTTCCCGCAAGGCATCAAGGCTGCAGTGGCTGCAAACACTCCTCTCATTGGGTAAGCACCATCAACGACACTGCCACATACTGAGTCGTGACATGGTTGCCTTCTTCGTGTCAGTGCCCTGTAGAGGACTCCAGTAATTCGCCAATCCATTTCGCAGTAGAGGGGGGTATCGGGTTGGTTGGGATAGGACCGATAGGACGCGTTCTATGACAGCGACCAAGGTTACGCATGAGATGAGGTTGGTTGGCAGGGTTATTGATCTCAGCAGTGTGGTCTTGGGACTATCTGTCACGACGTCGAGGTCTATGTTGCTGCTTGAATGCAAATAATTTTACGCGACTCGCGACTCTATCTCAAGGAAGGTACCCTCCAACGCGCCACTGCCCAAAATGCCTTACTACAATCAGTATCAGGCGGCTCAGCCGTTCCCACCCAATTACCAGCAATCATTCCAGCAAACGCAACCCCCAAATGTCGCCACACCCAACCGAGTGCAAGTCATAGTACCCCCTCGGCAGCACCCAGCTTCTTCACCACCACAACCGCAATCGCAATCACAGGCAACTTACTATCCTGTGCAGCAACAGCAACAGCAGTACTACCATTTCGAGGGGCCGCCAGCTAATCAGTGGAATCAGCAATACTTCGCACAGCAGAACCAACAAGCCTATGCCTACAGTCAGCAGGTTCAGCAGAGGTATCAACCCCCTCCACCGCCCCGAGTGATTGTACCCCCACCTCCAAATCAGAATCATCGGCCTAGCCAGAAACCGCATTCACCACCATCAATTCAGGTGAAGCAGGAGGTACCTTCGCCAGCCCAGATGCCTCCAAAGCATTCTGCGCCTCGGCCTCATGTTCTCAAGGAAACCAAACCCAATATCTCGAAACCGACAACCCCAAAGATGGAGCCAGATGTTGAACCAACGATACTCTCAACTCAATACCCCAGCCTGTTGTTGAATCTTGCCGATGAGTACATCGAAGCCTCGAGAAAGCTGGAGCACAGAAGCAAGGACTACTATCGTCTGGTATCCACAGCGCTTGGATGTATGGAAGCAGCTCTGAAGAACTTCAAACTTACTCCACTGCGCGAAGCACAGCTTTCCCTCAAGTATGCACAAATACTGCACGACGAAACGAAGAACCTAGACGAAGCGGAAACTGTTCTCACTAAATCGATCGACCTTTGCGAAAGAATGAAATTCATCGACCTCAAATACGCCATGCAACTCCTGCTGTCGAAGATCCTATTTCGGTCGAAGCCCCGAGCTGCTATGAAACACCTTCAAGGCATGATACAAGACATCGAGACGTACCGACATGTTGCCTGGGAATACTCGTTCCGACTCCAGGCTGTCTTCTTCTGTACAGAAGCAGCGGAGCACTCAAACCACCACGGAGCATTGTATCAACTTGAACGAATCCAACACCTTGCCAAGATGAACAGCGACCATGCGATATACGCCTACGCTGCAATCCTTGAGTCACTCCTCCACCTCCGCACGCACACTCTTGATAGCATATCTAATTCACAACAAGCCATGGCCAAAGCAAGGAGTCTTCAACTAAGCCCAGACGTTGAGCAACATCTGCAAATGCCTGTGTTCATGGACATCATCGACCTGCTCTGGAGCTTGAATACTGCTAATGAAGGTGAAGTAGAGCAAAAGAGGAAGAACCTGAAAGACACACTCTATAGCAAGTCCATTGACAGAGATTGGACAGCTGATGAGCTGACGTGGGTCCGTGTCAACCCAAGTTCGCTAAAAGGAATTGCTACCCAAGAAGGGGGCTTGGTACACGAGCAAGATGGAAAGTATTACATTGCTCTATCATGGATGGGTAAGAAAGAGCTCGAGGCGATTGGCTTCCTGTTAATGGGTGTATCGATCGTGCAACAGAACCACACCCTCAAAGGCAAAGCTGAGAGGTTCATTAACGAGGGCTACCTTATCCCTACCGAGGAGATCATTGAACAGCAGCGTATGCTTAGTGCCAGGGATGAACGGCTGAAACATCGCGCACATTCGCTAGGCCTACACCTTAAGATAGAGGCTGGTTTTATGCTCTGTTCGACTGGACAGTGGAACAAGGCCGGACAACTTTCAAAAACACTTCGGATGCATCTCAAACAAGTCAAAGGCGTAGCACATACTGAGCTTGAAGCAATGGTTTGCTACCTCGAAGGCTGCATCCTGCACGGCATGGGAAAATTAGATGGGGCACTTCACTACTTCCAGTCCAAGCCGCTTGCCATTCAACCAAAACAGCCCAGCTCTTCGCCAATCGGCAAGTCTCATACCCGGCAGGAAAGTCGCATGCACCAAGATCTCCGCACTCTTGCGGCGATGAATTCGGCACTCATTCTCCGCTCGACTCTCCATCCACAGCATCAACGTCTGCAGTCCCTAATGGTCGCGATATCAACACATGTCAGCTCCGCCTCGTCACCTCTCATCTCAGCCGCTTATTCTCTCCTTTCATGCACGGCACCAAACACGACTACCATCCAGACGAAACAGCTCCTCAACTCCGCCTTGAACATAGCAAAGCAGATGGGTAACAATCAGATCATCAGTCTTACTCTTACATTTATGCAGGACAAGTTCTTCCGTGGAGGAGTGCAAAATGTACAAGCGGTGAAATGTGCGAAGGCTGCAGCTCATCAGGTTAGGACGAGGTGGGGTAGTCCTCTCTGGATGGCTGTTAGTGGCATGCTTGAGGTTGAGAGTCTTGTATTGCAGCAAGATGTCAGCAAACAAGAAGAGATGGAGAGGAGGAAGATGGATGTGCAGAAGGCGTGGGCAACTGTGCCGGAAGACGTGAAGCAAGCGATAGGTCAAAGATAATGATGGAGACTCATGATTTGATAATATCCTGTGAGGAACAAAGAGCGATGGTGAGCGATGTCTCGAATGATATGCTCATGAGTCGCAGATACTGGCAATGCATGTGTCACGAAGGAACCAAGATGACGGCGCCGAACGTGAAAGTGAAGTTCTTAAGGATTACGAGACCTGAGAGCACAGGAAAACATATACAGTACATGCTAACATTGAGCCAAATGTAGCAAGATTGCAGGTCAGCTTCGCACACATCCGCTTCGGCAACTCAGTCGAAATCGGCTCAACCCCAAATGACTGTGCTGTCTCTTACTTGCCAGATATCACCTTGTGCTGTCATTTCGCTTGCCCATAGTACAACATATTACCCAGATCCGAGGATGTTGTACCACCCCTGATGTAAGCCTTACACTGGGACGCTACTGAAGCGCTTTTGAAGTCGGACGTCGAGCTCGCTACCTCCCCTATCTACTTTCAAGCATGAATGTGAAATGGACACGATGTTTCTGTGATGGGCCTGCCAGCAGCTCGTGAGGCCAGTGGCCGAAACCAAAGTCAGCAGCGACCTCTCATTGACCCTGCACCGATTGTCCCCAAGTATCTCTTCCTCATGCCCAGTCGTGCATTCTACTTCTTCCCATCAAGACAGCACAATCGCAATCGACGAGAACTACTCCTCATACTCATAACGTCCCGGATCCAGTACTCTCATACCACGCCAAAAGCCACTGCAGCCTAAACTGGGGAAAGACGACTCGGCCCCCTAGTACCGACCTCAAACGCATGCGTCTCCGACCACAATCCACGTCCACGAACTGCCACCCGAGGTCCTTACCCACATCCTCAAGTACGCCTGTGGCTGCAACCCCAACCGCGGCGCCGCCCGCACGAACGGCGTGAGATGCGAGATCGAGGCCGTGTGCAAGGCGTGGTGCGACGTCACTTTCGACATCTGGCTCAAGCGGCTGGATGTGAAGTACAGCGAGCGCGAGCGGAGAGACTGGTATCGTGTCTGGAGAGAACGCGCCGAGAGCAAGGCGCTGAGCGGGCCTGAGGCGCGGGTGGATTCAGGGGAGTCGGGTGGGGAATCAGAATCCGGAGAGTCGGAGGTGTTGGGGTCGCAGGATTCGGAGAGGTCGGAGGATGAGGGTTGAGCGTGCTTGTGAGGGGTGCTGGGGACGAAGATTTGCTGAGATCAGGGTGTAAGAGGCACGTGCGTGGTACTGCTGCTTTGGGCGATCAAGGTTCATGCGCCACAGAGCGAGTTGGAGGCGGGAGAGGTCCGAGCCGTATCCTCTCATCGTTCAGATGGCATCCGGAGGATCGAGTGCGTGACGGTTAGCTCTCGAGAGTCCCAGGCTTTGGTGGCTACGCTTTTCCACATATGTCCTGGACCAGAGCTTCTCCGGTGACAGCGTACATGTTGCCTACACCCAACAACGAATCTTTTCTTGGGAATCACGGCGGATGTGCTGGTCGACCAAAGGGTACCAGGATATAAATCGCGCGGCAGAAAACATGGAAATGTTCACTCTGGGAAATCGGCTTTGATTGGGATCGGTGGATGGCGCTAACGCAGGATTTCTGTTTCTTGTACTCCTGGTTCCTGAAGTTACGAATGGAGGGAAAGTACTGCGTGTCAGGACGCGTTGTGGTTTCGGAAGTGGTGCGTGTGCTCTGCTTGAGTTCAGACAGGAAGAGGTACTAGTGCTCCGAAGAGAGAACTCGACTCTCGCTTATTCACAAACAGAAGCTCAGATGTCAAGCTTCTGCAACTTAGCATTCACACTGGCCGTTCCACAACACTCGCCACCCTTGCCAACCTCCATCTCCACACTTCCCCCCTGCTGATGCACCACCTCCTCCGCCCTCGTACTCTTGTTGAACGCCTGCTCACTCGGCGGCACATCCAGACCCGGATTCTTGTCAAAGAAGTTCACCGGCTTCAAATGCACCGAGATCTTCTCACACGGCATGACCGGGAAATCCTCGATTCTGGGAATATGGTTGATTCCAAACTGCACGAAGACGACGAGATCTTCGCCGTGCTTGCCGCCAGCCACATCGTCTTTCCTGTCGGCCCACGACCGGACGCCGGTGCCGCCGCGGGATTGGTTCGTGTACCAGCCACCCGCGTAGAGTTCGCGGTCTGCGTATCTGGTGACGTAAATGTTGTTGCTGGAGAACTCGGCGCGCTTGTAGTTAAAGGAGTCTGGGGCACTCAAGATTTTCTGAAAGGGAGGAGCCATGATCTTGTAGCCGATCTGCTTGCCGTTGATTTTGTTCTTTTGGTTGGGATTCACGATTTTGAAAGTACGGTTCGCATCCGGCGCTAGGTCGAGACCTGACGAGTGCGTCACGAGGGTGTCGGTGGCGGTGTAGCCTGTGCCGTGGGGATTCAATTCGTTGATTGGCATGGGATGGGCTTCAGAGTAGACGAGTTGGTTTCCTTCCGTGAAAGAGCCGATATTTGGGTCGATCCGGAGCGAGAAAACGTGCTGGTGGTGTGTGGCCAGCACACCTGGATGAACGACAGTTCCCCAGGGGACACCTTCGCCGTCCTCACCGCAAAGTTCGTGATCGATTGGTTGTGTAGATAGTACGCCTGTGGCGCGGACTTCGTAGGTGAGTTCACCAACCTGGTTGAAGATGTAGGCGAGGATATATTCATAGTTGCTGACTGTGATGATGGTCTGAAGGACAAGTTCTCTGTTTCGCGTCACGGCTGCTCGGCCTGTCCGGTAGTTGGTATGCTTCCAGCCAATGCCTCCATCTTGCTCGTGGATGCAGACGCAGTTCTCGACGGGCACCGATGTGCCTTTGTCATCGGCTATTGTAGATGAAATGTACTGGATGTTGCCTAAACAATCACACCCAAGCGCAAGGTTGTTTGCACAAACACCGGCACCTACATCGCCAAGGTCGAAAGCAGATTTCCTGAGGAAAGGCTGACGAGGATCCGCGTAGGGAATGTTCATATCTGATAGAGAAACTCTGTAGAAGAGGGGCCTCCCATCGTACTGGACGTTGAAGAGGACAGGACCTTCACGAGCGTTATAATGTAGGTGGAACTGCCACTTCTGCCATGATATGGTCTGCATGGTGTTGTTGCCTATCGCCTTGACAGTAAATGACGCGCCCTCGGGTTGAACCACGTGAAGCGGTTTCAGATCCTTCCGTAGGTCTTGGTGCTCGGAAATATATTCGTTCGGTGGTACTGGCTTCCAAGCTGATGTGGGCTTGATTGTGTTGTCTTTGCCAGTCGGCAAAAGGTCGATACGAATGACCTTGTAGGTATTGCATTCTAGGACGGGTGAGATCGGCAGGGGGAAAGCGTAGTGACAGGAATCAACTTCAGATGCATTGCAGGGGTCGCGCATGTAGAGAAAGACTTGGTAGTAACGCTCATCATCATTGATACCGTCCGACCCTTGTCATGTTAGTAAGGCGCAGTAAGTCATCAGCAATCGTACCGTAGATCCATGGGTCAGCACAAATGACGCTGCCTTCCGGTAATCTGAGCTTGGCAATTTCTGCTTTGACACCTTCGTCCTCGAGAGCATTCTTCTCGATAAGCAAGATTTCTTCATAGTCACCGTTGCCGTGGATGTTCGCGCCAAGTCTAACGTTGTTCTCAACTTTGCCAGTCGAGAGATTTATGATGGCTTCATGAAAACGGTCCTGGACAGGTTAGCCTGGCCTACCACCCCTACAACGCCTGAGACATACAGTATTACGGATGTAGTACGATGTGAATGCTTTGCGGTCGATGTGTGGCAAACTCCGCCCCTCACGCTCGGCCTGGAAATACGGAAGGAGCAATGCTTTTGGTGGCTCATCGAGTGTGATCGTCTTGAATCGTATATCGGTATGCTCCGGCCAAAGCGCACGAATGAGCTCTGAGGCGTACGAGAGCTCTTCTGGTCCCAGAGCACAGACAGGATGGGCGGCGTTATATTTAGTGGCGGCGGGCGCCGGAGTAGACGATTGTTGCATTTGTGTCGCCATTTCCGGAAGTTGAAGGGTTAGTCCAGGACGGATGGTGAGCAGAACAGGACTAAGAGATATTGACAAGTCATTAAAAGTCAAGAGGAGACACTGAAGCCAACATGTTTATCTTTGATGTATCGGAGTACCCCATCTCGACCACAATAGGAACACGGAAGCAATGCAGAATGTCCGGGTATTCTTGCCTAGCTAGGTCTAGCTATATTTATCAGAAGTTGTAGCTCGGACTTGCGCGCGACAGCAGAACAAAACCACATAGCAGGCACCGCTGAGCAGGGTGTTTCTTGGTGCCATACATCTTGGGAAGAGGGAAACCTTGTTTATACCACCTGCGTATATACTTAGCTGCTTGTTAAGGACCAGACAGGATCGAAATAACTTACTCTTCATAGTCTTCGTCACCTGGCAAGTCGCTCTAAACCGGCAATCTCACGAGATATCGCGGCTTCCCCTGCCCAGCATTTCCAGCAGAGTCGGACCAGAGCTCTCCAAGCTTAGACCTGGCCTGAGGATCCGTCAACATAATCTTCGAACCTAGCATGAATCGACCACGGTCCAACTCCAGTAATTCTTGGACACCGATGAGGTGTTCCGGATATCCGTGACCTGGGGTATTGTAGGGCGGGTGCCAGTTTGCTCTCTTTCGGCAGTTGATCTGCTCAATAAGTTCTTCGAAGGTCATATCGCATGGTGCATGCTGAACGTTAAACTTGTCGTTCTGTGTCGTAACAATGTTGCAGACTGGCGGGTATTTGCTGATCACGTTGTCTCTGAAAAGATGAATGGTCACGTTTCGTCGTGGAAAGATGTAGCCTGCGCTCCGATCGGGGAAGGTGGCTAGTTGACCCTTGACTCGGTTACCCTCAAGAGGCTCCTCGGCATCCTCGTTAGTGCCACCAAAGGAGTGAGAAGCTGGCGGAGGCGGACGTGGTGGAGCCCAGGAAGGCGCAGCCGCCGGACCTGGCGCAGGTGGTGGAGGAGGACCTGAGCTGTATGGGGGCGGGGCAGGGGTACATTGATACCAGCCTGACGCTGGGGGCGCTCCAAAGGGACAGGGTGGTGCTGCGAACGGGTTAGGAAGGCCAAATGGGTGCACTGATCCAGGAACACAATTACCAGGGAACCCGAATTGAGTAGGCTGAGGCGGATCAAAGGGTGATCCAGAAGGTACGGCGCCATCCATGGGTGGTCCTCCATCTGGAGTAACATACTTGTATCGTGTCTTTCCGAACATGTCGCTTGCTGGAGGGAAGGGCATGGGCATCGGCGCTTGTCCAAACGGCATGGGAGGAGGAAAAGGGAACATCTTGACGATTGCGCTGGAGAAGACGGACTTGTAGGTTTGAATGCGTATTGCTTCGAAGGCGTGATACTTGACTTGCTTAATATCATGATGAGAGTCGAGCTCCTTTTTATACAACGTAAGTCCTGCGCAAGCAAAGTGCGCCTCGATGGCTATGACACGACCTTGGTGACACGTGTAAGGTGATATCTCTCTCCGATTGCTCAGCCTGTCTCATGAACACAATCATAATCTGTCGCGTTGGTCGTTGTGCGCAAGATTCGCCGTCGAATCAAACAGTGCCAGCTGTGGCTACCCAGTTGATTCGTGGCTCATCCTTTGTCAGTAGGGGAAGATGCGGCATCTGTCCGCTTCAACCTGCTAGGCGTACATGAGAAATAGCTTCCGTTGACACGAAGACGTGACTCGAACAGACATCAGCATGACTGCGGTGGAATGCGAAAAGAAGTGGTCAAATACTGGTTTGGTGTGGGACAAACAGGCAGCCGCACCTTTGATACAATACCAACAACAACCAAAGATGCTTTGGCTGACTGTGACCTTCAAAGCTGGTTCATAGACTTCGTGTCTGTTCAATCGTCTGATGTGCACGAACAGCACGGAGATACAATCGGAGGTCAGACTCATCCAGCAGCAACAACAGCCAAACCATCGTAGATCTTGCGTTTGACCTGAGTAAAGCTGTCGTTTCGCATGACTGTATTGACCGGTGGTCCTTCAACCACGATCCTGCCACTGGCAAGTTTTCTGACAGCAACCATCTCATCAATGAGCAATGTACCTTCGCCTCTGAAAACAGCGGAGTGACCACTGTCCCGCATAAGTCGTCTTAGATCGGCCAGACGCAAGTCACCAACGTGAATTGGTTGTGTCACTACTCGGAGCGATGCTGCTGCGCCCAAGGGTATAGCATCGAGAACAGGCTCAATTTGTGACTTGTTGGCTTCGCTCTCCTGCTCAACCTTCTTGGATCCACCATCGAGCTTCACTTTCTTCAAACCGGCCTCTTCAGTCGGCACCGGCGTTGCCTCTGCCCGGAGCTGGCCAGATATTGTTACGATCGACATATTTCTGACATTCTGCCACTGTAGCCGCTTCACCAAGTCCCTTGTCAACTTCACAGTCCAAGCATTGGTATCGACACTAGCGTCAACCATATCGCCAATCTGAGGCGCATATATCTCTGCATTCGACTCGCGCTCTAGACCATCTACCTTCACGCCGAGCAATTCTTTGCAATCTTTTGCTAAGGCTGTGGTCTCTGATGCGGAGCCACCAACAAGTATCAGTTTCTTGGGATTGATGAGTGGTATCAACATTTGTAGACTTCGTCGATCGTGCAGTCCAGCAAAATCGACAAAGGCTAGTCGAGCCTGGAAATTGATGCGCTTTTCTTCGTAAACGACCTTGCCTGGGCCGTGCTGTTCGGTCCCAGCACCTTCAGCTTCGACCTCCGAGTCTGACTCATCTGATGAAGTGTCATCGCCGGCAGCGCCGTCTGGGGCTGTCTCGGACCTTTGCTTCTTGCTTGGCCTCGCTTGCTTTGTTTTGTCCTCACTCCACTTCCTCTTCTGTCCGAGCACGGCATTGTTCTTCTCCTCAGTCATGGCCTCTTGTGCTTCTCTCTCCTCTTCCCGCAGGAAGTCCTCGGGTTTGATGAAGTCGCCAAACTCGTCGCCCCTCTTCTTGGAATGGGAATAGGGGAAGACGGCGTTTCGTCCTTTCTTGTTCCTGACATCGTAATCGAAGACGTCCTTCTTGCGCAAAAGAATGCTGACACCGAGGTCTTCGTCACTCAAGGCAACTTTGTTCTTGTTGCCATGTGTTAGGGCGGCGGAGATATTGAGCACTCTGCCTTGCTGTTCATCTTCTTCGTCTTCTGATTCCGAAGAGCTCTCGTCATCGTCGTCCATTGCTTCTTCCGCGTCAGCCAATTGTCGGCCGTCACTTGTCAACAAGGAATCTCTGATCTGCTTCTGAGTTGCCATGTATTGCTGGTATTTGGACGATTCGGCTTCGTCGAGTGCTACCCTTTTCGCGTCTCTGAAAACCAGCTCCCTTCCAGTATGGATCTGCTCAATTTGGTCACCGGCCAAGGACTTTTCGAGAGCAACACCATTAAGACGCTCTATCTGCCACTGCCACAAGGTGGAAGCAGTGGCCATGTCTTTCGTGTTCTCTGTGCTCATTCGCTCGGTCAAGATGACCACGTTGTCCCCATGTTGTGCAATGTGTTCCAGTGCAGCTCTTGAGTAGCCCCACTCACTTGATAGATCGCTGGCGATGATCACGCGTGGCCCGTCAGCCTTTAAGACCTTTTCCAGACGATTTTCTGTCTCGACAATCTTCACATGTCTGAACTCAAAGGGCCGCGAAGGCTTCGCAGCTGCATTAGCCTGCCTGCTCCTCCCTCTCTTGTGGCCCTTAACCACGGTGTTTGTGCTTTCTTCATCTCCCTCGAATTCTCGAACGATGCTGTCGTCCATCCACTCGAGCAAACTTCGTGCGTGTCGAAGGGTCGCGTGGGCAGATTTGGTGGCCATGTAGACCTTCGCGTTCTTGAGGATTTCATCGTTGCTCCCTTCTTGCCAGACCTTCTCCAGCAGCCAGGCGAGCTCCAGAATACGAGCACTGGAATCAGTTGGTATCAGTACTGAACCTCCTCTTGACAGACAGCTACGGATGTGGCCCAGAAGAGCTTCGTCTCGGGCCTTCTTACCGCCCGAGATGGCTACTTTGTCGCCGTTGACACTGCTGCACACTAGAGCAGTAGGCTTCCGCAAGGCTTCGCTGACCTCGGAACCACCGATGCCTTCGAACCATGCCGCTCCTGCGATGACATTCTCTCTTGCCTGATGCCAATCGACCGCATAGACGATGCTCTCCATGCCATGGTGTATGTGCCAGATTGTGCCACCCAATGTATGTCCGGCATTGTATGCTGTCAGAGTAAGTCCCTCGAGAGGAGCAGAGAAGTAGGAGGCGGCCGGTTGATGTGGCTGAGAGTACTTGAGAGGAGTGATGGCGGAGAAATAGGTATTGATCTCCTCGAAGATTGGCGCTTCTCGCAGGATATTGGATCTCGTGGCATCGTCGACCGCCGTCTCGTCCTCTGGGGAAGCAGAGGCTGGTAAAAAGGTCGCAGCTGCCGGTGCCGAAGAGTACAGATCCTGCAACGTGGTTCGACCGAAGGCTATCACAGGAGCTGTTGCATAGACGGGGATTTGTGAAAAGAGAGGAATGTGCTTGCAGCAGTGTGCATAGGCACCAAGATGGGCAACGGTGGCATGAGTAAGAAGGATGAAAGACAGTGTTGAGACATGCTTTTCTAATTCTGCGAGCTGCCTGGTATCAAATCTCTCATCCCAGCCAACGTCGACCAGGATCTTCACGCCTCCATCGAACTCGAGTATGGACTGAGAAGCACGGGATGTGCTCTGCGCTCCCGACAGTGCTGTGAATTGAAACATGACCGCAACCTCTTATCATGTTTTGCGGCCTTCAGACATTTCAGGTGGGTGAGCAGAAGACGCAGAGGCCGACAGGGATGGCAGTGTAAGGAGAGCCAGAGAAGTAATGGGCGTACAGTATAGCAGTGGCATTATTGACGTACAAGGAAGGAGTGGAGCGGAGGCATCGCGACTGCGCGTGCGGCAAACAAACAGTGCAAATCATGTCAATCACTCCTTACACTGCCATACCCGTTGCGCCTACCCTACCGTACAAGACGGTGATGGTGCCAGCCCACATTATGTATCTGGGTTTACCCGCATACGGCTAGCTCCCGCTTATAGATGCCGTAGCCTCTCATCCAAGACTGACGTCGCCTCGGCTCCGATGGCGTGCTGCAGAAAGTTTCTGAGTCGCGACAGCGAAGATGTTCTTGCCGGGCACTCCACTGTCGGAGAGCACTGCATACTAGTATGACTGTATGCCGAAAGTTGTCAATGGCCCTCGCGCAATACTGAAGTTGAACTCTCCTCCTTGTCGTACACAACTTGTCTGATTTGATTGATTGCTGCACGCTTCGAAATCTGCACAGCTCGACTTATTCCTCCAGAATGGATACAACCAACGGCAGAAGCATGCCCCTCCGTCAGTCTTACCCCAGAACCCCCCACTCCTTCTCGTGAATGAACGGCTACTAAATCCCGTAGAGACTGTCTCCCAGCAACCTGAAAACAAATACTCGCAATTGGTTAGCGAACAGCAATATGCCATCGTGCCTTCCTTCACCCTCGAGTCCGGCGTCACCCTACACAATGTGCCAGTCGCATACACGACCCGGGGCCAACTATCAGAGACCGGCGACAACGCGTTAGTGATATGCCATGCTCTCAGCGGCAGCGCAGATGTGGCCGACTGGTGGGGACCCCTGCTGGGTGGTCCAGGACAAGCCTTTGACTTGACAAGATTCTTCATCATATGTATGAACAGTCTGGGCAGTCCCTACGGCAGTGCGAGCCCGATGACATACAGAGACGGCGCGGGAGAAGACAGATACGGACCTGAGTTCCCTCTGACCACCATCCGAGACGACGTACAGTGAGTGCACCAGAGTTGGGGGTGGCATGGCACATACTGACATGCTCCAGCATCCACAAAATCGTCCTAGACAGTCTCGGCGTCAAGCAAATAGCAGCCGTTGTCGGTGGCTCCATGGGCGGCATGCTCGTCCTCGAATACGCATACTTCGGCAAAGACTACATCAAATCCATCGTCCCCATCGCCACTTCAGCAACACACAGCGCCTGGGGAATCAGCTGGGGCGAAGCACAAAGACAATCCATCTACTCCGACCCCAAGTACGACGACGGCTACTACTCACTAGACGACCCTCCATCTGCCGGCCTAGGCGCAGCACGCATGTCAGCCCTTCTCACCTACCGAAGCAGGGACTCGTTCGAAACAAGATTCGGCCGAAACACCCCCGACCCAAGCAAGAAGCAGAACATCAACTCGCCACAGCGCAACGGCGAAAACCAGAACGAGCATTGGAGCATCCACAACCACGGCCACACAAGAGCCAAAGGCTCAAGAACCTCCAGCCGACCAGGAACAGCAGGAGACACTCCACCCGAAACCCCCGCCGCAACCGCCCTGGTCCAAGACCCGCAGTTCAGCGGCACAACCAAAATCGAAGTCCCCATGCCTGTAGTAAGCCAGAACTCACGAAGACCCACCACGCACTACTTCTCCGCCCAATCCTACCTGCGCTACCAAGGCACGAAATTCGTCGGCCGCTTCGACGCAAACTGCTACATCGCCATAACCCGCAAACTCGACACCCACGACGTATCCCGCGGCCGCGCACCAAGTGTGAGAGACGCGCTCTCCAAAATTGAGCAGCCAGCTCTTGTCCTCGGTATTGAGTCAGATGGTCTCTTCACGATCGCGGAACAAAAGGAGATAGCAGACGGAATACCCAATGCGCGATTCGGCAAGATCGATAGCCCGGAGGGTCACGATGCGTTTCTGCTGCAGTTCGAACAGGTCAACAAGTATCTACTCGACTTCTTCAGGGAGGTGTTGCCTGAGATCATGGAAAGGCCAGGAATCACGGGAGCCGATGGCGCGTTCTCAGATGGTGCAGGCAAGCTGACCAAGTCAAGTACGTTCGGAGAAGCTGAAGTCGAAGACTTGACGGCGTGGTAGAAGGAAAGGCCCTTTGGCCTGGGAGGCTGATTTACTAAGCGGTGCGGTGCGGTGCGGCACGATGTCATGGTCAGTTCAACTCTGGCTTGATGTTGCTCCGCTTTTTAGATACGAGCGTGTGTGTACATTGTCGTCGGCTGAGGCCGCATTCACAATACCCTGGGAGTAGTTTTGTAGATATGGTAGAATGCAAAAGAATTTCTGTAATGCAGTATCTTTCCCATCTAATCTATCTTGTTTATCTCTAGGGCTATCTGGGCCATTTCAAAACAGGTTCTATGCTTCTATGCTGTAAACTTTCACGCACCGTTCCTCGCTGGTGAGCTTCCAAGACACATGAATCCATTCTTCACTCAAGTCCTCGTGAATTGCTACCTGTGCCGTCATGTTTCCTGCTTTCTCTGATTCCTTTCGCACTATGCTGTCTCTCCGTTCAGATCAGCCTCTGTTCTCCGTGGTTGATTCTTTCCTTCTGTTAAGCAACCCGTCAATCCTGCAAGTACATCTTCCATGCATGGCCAGCTATATCCGCCATCCTCGGGTCTTGGCCCGCTTCGCAATGCCTACTTGCATGTCTTCACCGACTTCCCTGACCATCCAGTCTCTCCATGTCCAGCCGCTGAGGTACTCTAATTGTCGGTCCTCTACCTGTCCCACCCCCTGCCTCCTATCGTTCCACCAAGAAGGGGCATCATCTGCGGAAAGACGGCTGTAATTGTCCACTCGATTGCCGTGTCCCAAGCGTGCTGCGTAATCCTGCGTTTTCTGCAGCAAGGACATAATGCCAACCATCCTCCTCGTAGGGATTGGCGCCACAAGTCGATCTAGGAAAGCATCGAGAGGACAAAGAGCATCGATATATCCTGTCTTGAAGGCCGGCTGGCACGTCACGTCACTGAATGACGGCTTGAGGAACCTGTTCCTTGCCAGATCGACTTCCATGCACGTGTTCAGGCATATTTGGTGCTCGGTGTACTCTCGAACAACATCGAGATCGTGCTGTGGTGGAAACGTTCGGCAATCCATCCAACTGTTCACATTAATGGCGGTTCGAAATCGGTTCCGTCGCATGTTCAGCGTGTTTGCTGACAGCACGCCGTTGGGCCCTGTCTCAATTCTCATCAAGATGTCGTTCATCTCGAGGCGGTAATCGAGTCTGAACCAAAACTCAAGGAGTGCGCCAGACACATGGTGTGCAATGTAGCGAGGAAGAAACCAGAAGTATCGGAGGTTGGCACCACGGTTGTTGACCACCTGAGTATTGGTGCTGGCATCATATAACATTGGCACGAGAATGTCAGCATTGCCAATCCTGAAAGTGTCTCGAGGCGGCTCGACCCGAAAGAGGATTGGTGGAAGATCCCTCGGAGTGAACATGTGGTAAGGGTGCCATGAGAAGTAGTCGCGCTGATTTGGGACTGGTGCGGGCTGCGGCGATCTGACAAACGTGGTGCCGTTGGGATATCCCAGTTGATACTGAGGGTAGTTGACTCGAGGTTGTAACTGAACAACGTTCGGCTGCGCCCTGTTCGGTACATTGACCGACGGAGAATTGACACGATTTCCGCTGATCAGTATTTGTGCCTTGACCAACTGCGACTGCAGATTTACGACTGCAGTCTCGTATTCGGGATACTCATCGTAGAAAGACATCTTGGTAGTGTCGTATCTTGTCTTGGATCTTGTGTCTGATCGAAGAAGGTGTCGATAGATGGGTAATTGTATAATATAGCAGTCACAAGTTGTGTTTGATGTGATGAGGAGATTGGTAAGTTTGTCGCAAGACAAAGCAAGAAGAAGAAGATCGAACTATGTCGAGCAAATAAATCCACCTGAAACTTGTTAGTGACACAGTGGACCCCGAACACGATGAAGGAGTTGTGAGTTGAAGTTGAGGCAAGTGAAAGTGGTACTTACTTCAGAAGGTACGTCAGGCATATCTGGTACAACTCACAAATTGAGAAGCTCCTGAGCATCAGGTGGTATAGATGTATATTTCCTGATGGGAGAGAACCACCGATGGCAAGAAGCTGAGTTGAGGGATCTAAATAGGCCACGATTTCGTTTGCTACATGAAATGTGAAGTTGGAAATTTCTGCTGGCACAATTGTCGAAACATGACAAACTTCGGTAGCTTGTCTGACAATATGCACGTCCTGTGACAATAACGGCAACAATGACGAGGACAAGACATGGTGGACAGAGTATGTCTTGAGCCTCTCGAGATGAAGTCGAACAAAGTGGTGCCAGAAACATCTCGTCAATGCTTCGCTGTTCCTATCTGAGACGTTTCCAGAGCCGTTTGGAAATTGTTTCCCAAGGAAACGATATGAAAGATCCGAGCATCGATCGCGGGTAACGTGGACAGTGTTTGCAAACCGACAATGGTTATTCATTGTTGAAGCCTTTACCCAGTCTCCTCTCCAAAGGCGTAGTTGAACTTCAGCAAACCATTGAGGCCGCCTACCCAGCCGTCGTCACTATCAGGCCCAGCATGGCTCCTCCGCATGATGCATGGTATGCCCCCATGCCAAGTGCCATTCTCCTGCATTATGTCCTCGCCAGACACACGAAGTTCTGCACCAACGCCAATACCATGTTCCCGCCTTGCACCATCAATGCTTACTTCAACCTCGCGACCGCGATTCTTTTGGCTAAGTCGAAGTGTGATTGGTGTAGTCCATGGTAAAATAAGAGGTCGAAAGCTCAAGCTCCTCGGACATATGGGGGTCAAAAGAAGAGATTGTACCAAAGGATGGATGATGCTGCCTCCACTGCTCAAGCTGTAGGCAGTACTGCCGGTTGGTGTGGATACAATCATACCGTCAGCCACCGCTTCAGTAAGAAACCTACCTCCAACGAAGACATCGACGATTGCTAGATGCGGATCTCGGCCTCGATGAATGAGGACTTCGTTCATGGCATGTATGTCCTTCGGTGTTCCTCCATTCGTGTTCAGCCGGTTACCATTCGCATCGAAAAGGCCAACTTTCAGTCTCTGCCTCACCAGCACTCGAGCACCGCGTGTTGCGCCCATTGATTTACCTCGAACTGAGGACCAACCCGTTCTGCTGTCATCACCGTCATTCTTCTGGTCTGAGATCGCAGTTCTCCGTTCCGTCTCGGAACCAGACATGTATGCTTCCCTGAACGCTCTCTTGAACTCCGAGTACTTCCATTCGCCGAGAAAGCCAAGTGTGCCCATGCTGAAGGAAAGGATAGGGGGTACACGACTAGCTGCGGCGAACAGTGAAGAAGCATGAAGAATGGTACCATCTCCACCAAAAGTGACAATCAAGTCAACTTTGGAGTGGTAGATGGAATGGTCATGGTTTTTCTGGCCAAGACTACATATGCCAAAGGGGATTTGTCCCTCCAGCTCAGATGCCGCTGAAGGCTCGAGCAGCACGTTGATGTCGGAGTAGGTGCTCTTGATGTGGCTGGCGAATTCCTTGAGTGCATTGGTCGCTGTTTCGGCGCAATCTTTCTTGACAAGCAAGATGTTTCGTGGTGGTTGAGACCATGTCAGGCAGAGCAGCTCGGTCCCAGGTGTCTCCCTAAGTTGTAACGGTACATGCTGCGGAAGTATCGATATGTCCTGCCAAGCTTTGATTGAAGAAGCATGGAAGGAGCGACTCGTGTTCGATGAAAATGGTCGTGTCAGAGCGTGGAGCTGCTCTCTTACCAGAACACGAGCAATGCAGGTGCGGGTAGCTGTACACGATGGATTCGTTGCTGCTCTAAGCACATGGCTGATGGACGGACAAGGTTTCATATCCGCAATGAAGTTATATGTCTTTCTTGATGTCAGGCAACGGATGGTGAAGGATGAGCTCCAGAAGAAAGACTAGCCGGAGTTCGCATCTTGTCGTACGTCGGGTTTCGGCTACCACATCTCAAAGACGTTGGATGATACACTCGCTATGTCCCTGCTTGCTTCACTCTGCGCTGTTAGATCTGGACAAGCGAAACTGAGGCTAGCGAAGAACGTCTAGGAGTCGATGACACTAGCCACATCGAGGACGTTTCAGGCTTTCAGGCTGCAGCGCCCGCCTTATCTCCGGCGCATCGGGGTTTGACGTCGCCGCAGCTGATGTGACGTGCATCTGACAACCTAAACAATCGTGCCTGCGATACGCACTTTGAACGTGATATTTCTCGCTCGGCGCCCTTCACTGCACTTTCACAATGTACTCATGACCTATTTGTAGGCTACCGAACGTCAATACGAGGTCTTCTTTCGCGTCTTCACGCTCGCTACACATCCCCGCTTCCATCAGTCCTAAAGTTTGGAAACCCAGATGCATTCATACTAAACGCGCTAGACCCCGCCTGCCCTCCTCTACAGTAGAACGTCCAATTCAACTCTACTTCCATACCAAGACCGCCATGGACAGCGAAGGACTCCGCAAGCGACCAGGTGAGACCACAGAAGAGAAGCCGGATGTGAGAGTAAGAGAGGCAGCGGTGGAGGAACTTCCACACCCTGCTGGGGAAGTCAAGCATGGCCTCCTGGTTCAGATCATCCGGGCTATAGGGTCGATAGGATGGGCTGTGATCTCATGCATCGGCATCCATGTTACTCAATTCGTTGGCGTCCCTCTGTACCTCTGGAACAAGGACTACTATTATGCGTGGATGGCATTGACTAAGCAACACTTCGTGATCATACTGTTAACACTCTCTCACTACTTCAGTCCAACTGTAATAAGAATCAGCTGGGATTCGAGCATGAGAGGACAGCTGCGCAAAACGCAGGCTGGCAGACTCGAGGCATCCTTTCCAGAACGCATGGTCCTTATGTCAAACCACCAGATATACACTGATTGGATCTATCTATGGTGGTCGGCATACGCGAGTCGGATGCACGGCCATTTGTATGTACTCCTCAAGGAGTCACTGAGGTACATACCACTATTAGGCCCGGGCATGATGTTCTATGGGTTCATCTTTATGGCTAGAAAATGGGCGTACGACAAACCTAGACTCGCCCATCGACTTCAGCAGCTCAAGACCAAGCACCACGGGCCTCAATCTGGAAGCGCTGACCTGGACCCTATGTGGTTACTCATCTTCCCAGAAGGTACCAATCTGTCGGCGAACACTCGTAAGAAGAGTGTTGCCTGGTCGCAGAAATCCGGTCAACCTGACATGAAGCATCAACTACTCCCACGAGCCACTGGCATGCATTTCTGCCTACAAGAGTTGAAAGGTACAGTGGACTGGGTCTACGATTGCACCGTGGCCTACGAAGGCGTGCCATACAATGGCTACGCTCAAGATTACTTTTCCTTGCGATCCACCTTCCTGCAAGGACGACCACCAAAATCTGTCAACTTGTACTGGAGACGCTTTGCCATTGCCGAAATTCCTCTCGACGACCAGGAGTCATTCCGGAAATGGATCGAAGCGAGGTGGAGGGAGAAAGACGCCATGCTTGACCAGTACAAAACTACGGGGCGATTTCCAGCAGATACAGATGCTAAAGACACAAAGACTCCTGCTTACATCGAAACCGATGTCAGACTGAATAGCTGGATGGAGCTACTGCAGCCATACATCGTCCCGGTGACTGTGTTTCTAATATTCAACATTGTGCGGAGGTTCTGGAAACAGTTCATGTCAGCATGAGAATACGACTTAACGTCCAAGCTCGAGAAACTCATCCCATTATATCACTTGAATCACCACCTCCCATGAACTACTCGCTGTTTCTTTGTGCGCAGTCGAGCAGCTGCAGTCTGTGCAAGTCGAGAGCCACTTGATTTCCACCAGACAATCAGCACCCTTCGGTCGCTTCGACCTTGCATCAGGCGTGACGTGCACAGAAAGCTCGGTTGATAGTCGCACTTCGTTGAATGTATCGAAGCCTATCAATTCCGAAGACTACCTCGTACCCTGGTAGTCGTACCAGCCAATGTTGGCACTGGAGTCCTCCATAGACGCCGAAATTAGGAATACCCCGTCCAAAGACACGAGCTAATTCTCCCATAACCATCCTCCCCCAATCATCCACTGACTGCTTCCGTCCCAAATCTTAGTTGACCTCCTGACAACTTTGATGACCCTGCACTCCCTCTCCGTCTCCGTCCACCTCCAGAGCCGAAGCCTTGCGTTTATTCTGTGCCGTAACGTGGGGACCCTTCACCGCTGCTGAACAGCTTCCGTCTTGAGTGAAGCACAGGTTGAAGAACACCGAATCGCGTCTCGACGCCGGATCGACATACCCCGTGCGCAATCGCACAGCTCGCTCGTCCTCCGGTGCAAGCTGTACGCCAGCTGGGATGAGTGCCGGGCGGCGCTGGTGGGTGATGTAACTTTGGTCCATGCTTTGTTTCTAGGTTGGTACAGAATACACTCAGTCGGGATTTCGGAGTTGATCTTGCTTCGGTGCAACGAGTCGACTTTGGACGGGATGGTCGTCAGTCGCTATTCATGTTGAAAGCGAAGAAAGTCGGCCTGATTGTTTGCATCAAACGAGCTATGGCACGATACCATTGGAAGCAAACAAGCATTCACCATGGCATGGCCATCCATTGTTGGCACGGACGTGGCAAGTCATCACCGTACGCTGTGCGAGAGCTCTGTATTGGCCTGCATCGGTACTGGCGTTGTTGTGTCCTCTGGGTCATGGAAGCGAGTGTCCGAAACAATCACGAACCCCTTTGTATAGCCGGGAATATCGCAGCGGGTCAGGGCAGTACCTGTACGGCGAACATGTTGACGCAAACATTTTGCTTAGGTCATGCTCACCATGACTGCCCCAGTTCCTTCCGTGGCTTGCGGTAGGGACCGTTCAGGGCCAGTCAGTAGGACCCTAAGTATGCAGCATGTCAAGCTTTCTCAAACGACTAAGTGCTGGCATGACATGACCACAAAGTATACAAGTAGAGAAACGTCCATACGTAGTAGGCGGGCTGAGAAGCGACGTGAACAAACAATGTATTGACTTGTCGGTAAGGGTATATATGTTCTGCTCGACATTCGCAGTCGCTAAAGCCGATATTTGTACACGTAGATAGTGGTATACACATGCTCCTTCAGCCAGCTGTTGAGTGGTGGTGGACTATACCTCCACTCTGATGGGTATCTTGATCTGCCCCTTCTTTCTATCCTCGTGAGGCACACCATAACGCATACCTGGAGCCTTTGTGCCTCTGCCGTCCTTGCCGGTCGCTTGACTGGACATACTGACATCAGTAACTACAAATTGCCATCTTGATGTTTCAACTCTGGTCTTTTGCTTTTCATCCCGGTCAATCTTCTCTTGACGTGCTCGTGCTCTTGACTCGGCATCATCAAGCAACCTCTGGTTGTAGCGTGCCTTGACCTCTTCATCCTTTCTTCTTAGTTCTGGGTCGGACCTATCTTTTTCAAATGCGATGAGATGTGGGTGTGGTATTCTGGCATCGGCGGGCTTTAGAACATCCATCTCGTTCTCGAATCTGCCGACTTTCTCGGGCTTGATATTCCTCCACGGTTCTACAGGGTTGCCACCCTGTGCGACATCCTGCGAATCTGGAAGTCTTGGTGCGCCCGAGAAGACACGACCTGCATCGGTACGATTGAAGGCACGGGATTCCGAAGTTGGGTAGAACACTTGCTGATCCGTGAGAGGGTGTACAGGGAGGTCATTTATAGGCTCGTGCGGTGTGACCTTGCCAAGCTCGAAAGGTGTTGTAGGGACCATCTGATGAATGGCCCGAGCGTACGGTATGGCAGTGGGCTTTCCCTATTTGCAGGTATCAGCGAGCAGCACATGGACCAAGTAGGCAATGTGTAGGAGGAGTGAGTCTTCTATCAGCGAGTTGTAATTTGTTTGTTTGAGTCACCACGGTGGAAGTCTGAAAGACTAATCGATGTTTATGCTCATCATATGAAGAGGAATGCAAGACACGAGGACGGGGGAACATGCTTACCTCTGCTCTCTGCCGTCTTTCCAGCTCGACGAGTCTGACAACAGCACCGACCCTCCTCATTTCGACACCAAGTTCAACGGAGACTGTTCGGACAGACTTCTTTTCGATCTGTACTCGACGCCATATTTCTTGCCGCAGGTCTTCTGATAATATCGATTCTGAAATGAAGTGCTGGTTGAGGGGGAAAGGCCGCAGATCTTCGCGTGACTCAGGCGTGTCTTCTCCTTCTCGTAACAGCTTCCCTCGTTTGTCATATGCAGAGAGGTAGTTTGTAGAATTTGGCAGAGGATATCGTAAGCTTTCACCAGGTCCGTCCAGCCACGCAAACATCTGCCGTCGCAAACGTGTTTGTGGGGCTTGTGATGAAGAAAATTCTCGCTTTAGACATGACGAACAGTGCGTAAAGATAGAAGGTGAGGATGTGAGCACTGATATCGAGGATGGTGTTCGAGGTGCCATGATGATTGTGAGGCAGGGTACAGGACAGAGAATTTTATTGAAACTTCATCGTAGTGAATAGGAGAAATAAATTGAAATAATTAGAGCGCGGATGGTGCAGTCGGCCGGGCTACAGGCTTTGATGAGATGAAAGTGTGATAGTGTAGCCGACCTTGGGATGTTCAAGCAGGAGAGTAGCATAGCAGCACTGGACCATCAGATGAAGCTCAGAAAACTCTTCGGCATACTTTCCTCGTTCATACTGGTGGCTTCCTCCTTCTCGACGCTCAGTATCCACGCCCCCAGCGGCTCAACACGGGCGGTGTGCTGGGTGTGAGGACCTTGCATATAGCCACTGTGATTTAGCTGGGCATGCCTGGTTATGCTACATTCTCCCGTTCGCGTCGCATGCAAACATAGAACATCACCGACACTAATGGTCTTCCGTGAGACCGCCAAATCAATGAAAAGGTGTGCTGCCTTTTCCACAGATTGCGCCATACGAGAACTTGCCGCCAATGCATCAGAACCTCGTCCGGATCCAACGTAGGACTATCTCGTAGTACAAGGCAGAGTTGTGGCTCTGAATACTTCAGTGAAGGTGATATTGAATTGACGAGGCTGAAGATCTGGCTGAACAAGGCTGCTGATGCATCCCCCCGCCGCCACCAGCTGCGCCTTCCACTTCCGCTGTCGCTCGTGCATCATGCCAATCCCAGCGCTTTCCTGCCTCGCCGTGACAGATCTCCTGCCGCCAACGAACAGACATGGGCTTCTGGTCATGGTGCTAATGACTCTGCTTGACATTTTCCGTTTTGTATAGCGCAACAATTACAGCAAAGCCCTGGTCTTCAGCAAGCGTTGGCACTTTCGGACCTCGTTTTGCGCCGGCAGGCAATACCCTAATAGAAGAGTAGAAGAAAACAACTGGCGGTGTTCATTCGATTAGGCACTCTCTATTCCACCTGTTAGCGACTGGCTGCTGTCATGGACAACTTCCTGGCTGGCAATGGTGGTGCCGACCTAGGCATCGGCAACTTCCCACTCGAGCAGTGGTTCTTTGAGATGCCGCCATGCACGAGATACTGGACGACAGCTACGGTCATCACATCGATATTGCTCCAATGCAAGGTCATCTCTCCCTTACAACTGTTCTATACGTTCCGAGCAGTTTACTTCAAGAGCCAGGTAAGCACAATCACTACCCTGCACCCTCAGCAACAGCAGTGTACTAATACACTACAGTACTGGCGCCTTCTTACAACCTTCATCTACTTTGGTCCGCCTTCGCTTGATCTCCTGTTCCATCTCTTCTTCATGTCCCGTTATAGCCGCCTGCTCGAATCGACCTCTGGCCCCTCCCCGGCCACTTTTTCCTGGCTGCTGCTGTACAGCACAGTCTCACTTCTCACTCTCAGTAGCTTCACAAGCTGGGTCCCGTTCCTAGGACACAGTCTCTCTCAAACGCTGGTCTACATATGGTCCCGGCGTAACCCGGACACACGACTCGCATTCTTAGGTGTACTGGTGTTCAACGCGCCGTATCTACCTTGGGTGCTTATGGGATTCAGCCTGTTCATGCATGGGGATATACCAAAAGACGAGATATTAGGTGTGATCGTCGGCCACGTCTACTACTTTTTTGCGGATGTTTGGCCCGGCTTATACCCTGGCTCGAGGCCAATGGACCCGCCAGAGTGGTGGGTGATGTTGTGGGAAAGACGGCGGAGGGGTGTCACCGAGACAGAGGTGAGGGACGTACAGGCTGACGCGAGGACTATGGGTCAGAGGGTGGGAGCCGTGCAATGAGAGCATATGGAGACAATTTTACGATTGCAAATTTTAGAACTCACGACAGATAAACATGGATGATAGACAATACTCATTGATCCCTGCCACTCAGCTATTCTGGACATAGTCGACCTCGGCACTAACTTGTCCACCAACAACGGGGGTACAATGATGCGGGCCGCCCCAATGTTATCCATGGGGATTGCTACATTCTTAGTTCTTTGCACGTCATCATTCCCAAAAACATGAGCAGTCAATTTGAGATGCCCTGCCATGCCACCAGTTATCACCAAGTCGCCTGCTCCTTGGTCGACTGTGTCCGTTCTAGCCATGCTTCCTCTGCATTACTGCTAAGTTCATGGCCATGCATTGCAAAACCAGGGTGGACAGTCAGAAGCTGGCAAGAGGAAGCAAAGAAAGTCCATTTTAGTCTGTGGCTGCCTCCGGGTCGCTCAGTCATTCTTGTGGTGGACTCCCCGCTCAGACGATTAGGCTCCGTGGCCAGCGACCGAGCACGACAAAGAACATTTCGTCGATTGTGAGGGCGTGGCTCGAGTGCTTTGCGTCCAGTCGCGCTGGTAAGTCCTCGTTGGATCGGTACGGTATAGTGCTTGAATTACGGTCCATACCATCACGAGTTTCGTGGTAGCGTATTAACGTCACTGCTTCATACGCTGGACACCGCGAAGATTGGAGTGGCAGCGCCGCTCCACTGCCGCGGCTCAGTGTGCTAATGACGTTAGGAAGCCGAAGCCTTCGATTCCTGTGATCGAGCTTGGGTTAACCAAGGTAGGCCAGGGCCTAATGTGTGGCGGGCGTTGTGTATCGAATACGTGGTTTCATTACTCGCGTTGTCTGCTTCATCTGATATCGTCGATGTCCTCCAAGTGGTCGAACCACTCTTTTCTTGATTGCATCGAACTGCGTGTAGCAATTCGCGCCGGCAACGGCATATCCGGTTGACCTGCCTCAGTATCCCTCCTCCATATCTCCGGCAGGGTCTTCCGTCTGGCGACCGCTTCTGACTTCTTCCTTCTCGCGTTCTTGAGATCGCCATAGATGGTTGGAGCATTTGCAACAAAGGTCGAAGTGAGCATCTGCACCGATGCCCACAGGCTTCGCGTTGGTTGAGCGGACGAGGTATCGTACACTGATGCGAGGCGCAAAGACGTGACGATGATGCAGAATGTGCCAAGGACGAATAGAGTGCCGACTCGGAGGTGTTGCTTCCAGTCTCGACCTTTACATATGAGGATCGGATATGAGATGGCTAGCAGCAAAAGATCCAGCACAATGTTTGTGGTGCACTGGAGGAGTAGCTGGGCATATCCCTTGACACAAGAGCCCGGATCAGGTTCGACCTGCCAATAGAGGCGTATAGGTCGACATTCGAGCAGAGTGACAAGGACGACGGCGACGAAGGTGATCGCAGTAGCCGCCCAGGTGAGATTGATCATTCGGCTGACCCATTGAATGCCCTGCATTATACCCTTGTAGAAGAGCAAGAGCAGGCATACTTGAAGCCAACATGAGGCCGTTATCAAAACTCGCGCTACCAGCGACAGAATACTGCCTTTCTTAATCGTGTCGGCATTGTGCTCGTTGAAGTATCCTGCATCGCGGAGCGCGTCGCTGCCGGTTCCGTACAGTAGATAGAAGTAGACGACAAGGATCCGAGCGATGATAACAATGATGGATAGTATTACTAGGAAGAAGCTGAGGCCGATTTGTCTCTTGCGTCGCAGCGAAATAGCGATTCTCGTGAGCAAGATGATAAGTGAGAGCGCGGCACAGGCATAGTTGGCGTGCTTCGCCTGTTCAGCGCTGAACCTCATCGTGGCGAGCGTTTGTGCTCATGCATACTGTTTATACACGTTCGACATGGCAGTGGCCTCAGAGAAAGACCGTGCGTCGGGAATCTGGTGGGGAAGTCAGCCATTATGATGGTGATGGAGAAAGAGAATCGAAACCCTGGGCAGCCCGCAGAAGCAAGCGCGAACGCTTGCAGGCGAGTCGAGTCCGGGGTGGACGACAATCCAGTCGTTCCAAGACTTTGGCACAGCAGTAAGTTGGGCCGGGATGGTGGGGCGCACGGATCGAGCCTATTGTGATTGGTGTGAAGCCAGAAAATCGGCCAATGGGCTGTCGAGCGCGCGCACCCCATTCGAGTTATCGGAATGGCTCGGCCCAGTTTGTGTTGAGAGGCTGTGGTTGCCGACGATGGAAAAGCCCTTGTCCGTTTTCATTCCGATCACGAATGCATCATCACTGTTTGCGGGATGCATCTTTCAGCGTCTTGACCTGCATGCACATGGTAACGACAAGCTGTTGTTTCGTTAGTCCTTCCCGAGATTGAACAGAGCTGACAGAGTCTGTTTGCCTGAAATAGTGAATTCGCGCTATGATCCTGAACATCTTATTCCGATCGCTTCCTATCAGCAATGGCCCCCGCTAATGCTTACCTATTCTGGGGATCAACACGTGTTGCCGATATGCCCACTGCTTACGCCAACTTTGCCGAACTTTGTCTTCTCAAGTCAATCGCTGAATGGAGTCTGGCAATGACTGTGTGTAGAGCACTTGCTATGCTAGACTGTACTGACATTCGGGCGCTGACCGAAGTTTTTTTATTTGGGGAACGCCAGCTTGTCAACATGTCTTGTGAGGAGCTTCCGCTTTCTCCAGGAGTCAAGACAGGTCACGTCAGGCTACTCGCCTATGACATCTACCACATCATAGCTTGTGCTGCCTGTCGTTCTCCATGATTGCTTTTAGTGGAGCATAGCTAGCATCAAGTGCTTCCTGGGGCACGGTTGTGCCGACGTCTGCGGGTGCGGGAATTTCCCAGGTTCCAAGCATCCTGACAGAACTAGTGGACACCTCAAGGCAGGCACCTCCCCCGTACTTGCCCTCCGCGACCATGTCCATCATCTTCTCAGCGACAAAGTCGGGGGTAACGGCCGCCTTCTCATCATAGCCAAATTGACGCATCGTGTTTGGCCGATCTGTCCAAAGCGGTGTATGGACCAAGCTGGAACGTATGAGAAGATGATTCAACTTCGTAATGGGACGACTCACCCAGGGGCAACGGCCACCACCTTGATGTTCTCTAGTCTGTCGAGTTCTGCCATCGAGCGCACAAACCCAATGACCGCGTGCTTGCTAGCACAATATAAAGGTGCAGCGAAGGTACCCTTCCTTGGTCAGCTACTGATCACTGCGAAGCCAAGACATACGTACTTGATAGCCAGCAAGTGACGCAGTGATAAGAACAACACCCTTCTTTCTCTTCCCTAGTAAAGCTCGCATAGCTATTCTTGACAGCTTCAAAGCATGAGTCACGTTGATATCGAGCTCAGCATACCTATCCTCCTCCGTGTCATTCCACCAGTTCGACCACGCCGGTTCGAACACTCCGGCTCCAGCAACGTAGACGTCCGGTACATCGCCGAACTCGTCCGCAGCTACCTTGACTAGGTTCTCCAGATCCTTCCGCCTTGTAACATCACATTTGGTGAAGATGACATTAGTCGAACTGGCCTGAACAAACTTCTCGGCCTCTGGCGTGAGTTTCAGGTCGCCTATGATCACACCCCGCGCCTCGCGCTGTACTGCTAGCTTGACAAAGGACAAGTTGATGCCTGAACCGCCTCCTGTCACAAGGACGATCTTAGATTTTAGCGGAAGATCACCACAGGGCATGATGTAGTCTTGATGTAGTCTTGAGGTTAATAGTCGATGTCAAGTCTCTTCAGGGACTTGAGAAAGAAGTGGAAACATTCTCTTCCTCCTGGGGTAGTTCACCTTGGGTACAGGAGCGAAGGTGTGGATCCTGGCCTCGGAGCGGTAGCGGAAAACGATATCCCGTCCATATTAAGGCAAAGTAATCATTAAGTCCGCACCAGCCTGTCACTCGTGCACAATAGTACGTTCGTAATAACACTGAAGTCGAGAGTACCCAGAACGCCGCGGTGAGGTGGGATAGTAGCATGAGATTCAAGGAGTCGACGCGAGATTCGTGTTGCAATTGCACTGCACTCCTCCATTAGCGCCCCAAGCCTCTACCGTCAGAATCCGCTAGAGATTGCGCATGCTGATCCTACTGCCGCAAGCGGGTGGTATGACGCAGTTTCTCTACTGCCGCGACCTCCCTCAACGCGGTACTGCAGGTACGAAACCTGTTTTCGACATGCCGCAAGAACCCGCATACAGAGGATTATGTACTTCGGGGAATGCTCGAAGCCTGTAAGTCAACCTCGCAACTACTGCCGCTATAGCCCTTGTGATTTCCATCTCTCAAGAACGGTTCTTCACGCTATCATCAGACCTGTCGCACCAGCACCTAGCAACATGACATCGCAAGAAGTGAGCCAGAAGCAGTCGCAACAAGTCGACAATTCTCAGTCGAGTGCGTGGCAGACAACGAAGGAAACAGTTTCGTCAGCAACGGCTAATATCGGTGGAGCGTTTAATTTCTCCGGTGGCCTGAGCGCCAATGCTGGGAGTTACAAGAAGAAGACAACAACTGTCAATGGAAGTGGGCAGGAACTGAGTAGAAGAGAGGCCGATAGGCAGTACGAGGAGCGGATGGAAGATGAATACGCCAAGCGGGAAGGAGGGGCTTAGAGAAACCCCGTTCTCCTTTCCATTGAGGACCTTCAAGGAGCCTTGGCGAGTGAGGCAGGATCAGCCTGAAGAAAGTGCAGTCTAGGTACTGCTTCCAGGTATTGTTTTGAAGTAATACAATATAGAATGCTCGGATATGAACCATGCTCGAAATCAGATAACGTGCTTGGCAATGGAGTGGTTCTCCAGATAACACTTTCCGCCGCTGAGTCCTTGATCCATATTGCTCTCTAATGTCAGAGAGCGCTTTACCCTGGGCCATCAGGATTCGCATTAGTACAACCGACTGAATGGCGCCCAATATCGAGAAAGCTCTCGCGCTCGTCGACGAAGCTCACTCCAACGACCCGAGGAAGACGTCGTCTGATGAACCCTACGAGCTCCATTATGCTCAGCGCATGACCCACTACCTGGACCTACATACCCCAGACTCATCTCCCCTGCTTCAAGTGGCTGTCCGAGCACAGCACTTCCGGCGATGGGAAGTGCCACGCGATTCGTACCCTAAGACGAGACCAGGCTACTTCGCGTGGAGGACTTTCCTGAAGAAACGGCAGGCTGAGCAGGTCGAACAGATATGTCTGACTTGCGGCTTTAGTGAAGAGGAGGCCAGACGTGTCGCGCGTCTGATAGCGAAGGAAGAACTCAAGAAAGGCGAAGGCAAAGGTGATGCCGAGGCGCAGGTGCTCGAGGACTGCGCATGCTTGGTGTTCTTGGTAAGTACAACCTGGCATGACCCTGGAGCCAGTGGACTTGGTATAATCCCTACAAATGAAGACTGTATCCACGCAGGATACTGAGCGCAACAGACTCTTCCTTCATGAGGAAGTATATACTAACAGCCCTGTTCTTCCTCAGGACGATCAATTCGAACATTATGAAAACAAATGGGCGCAAGAACACGGCAGTCAAGAGGAAGCAGACGAAAAGATGGTATCTATTTTGCGAAAGACCTGGGTCAAGATGGGCAAGAGAGGACAAGACCTGGCCCTGCAACTCAACTTATCGGACAAAGCCAAAGAGCTTGTTGGCAAAGCCCTAGCTGAACAATGATGATTGCGTTTTGGTGTTTGCCGGCGGGTCACTCATGACCTGCTGGTATTCGTCTACAGCATGCAGGTAAGCTGGCCCCGAGTCGCTCCTCCAGATACAGTGAGCTCCGCAGCGTTGTAGTGGGCGGCCAACCGGCACGCTACACAAAGCTGTGACCATATTCGCCTGCCTGATTCCAGACTTGAGGCCAGAAGACCCAGCGGAGAACGATGTGACAGAATGTGCATATTGCCCGAAGCAGGTGTCAGCACGGCCTGTCGTGCTGATACACTACGAACACCGTCAGCAATGAAGACGTATTACGAGTACGCAATGTAGGGGCGTCGGACCTATTATCGACATAGGCTGTACAAAAGTTATGACTTCGTTGGTTGGCTGGGGAAAGTCCAACCACAGACCCCGCCAATGTCGGAACGAAGGGCATGGGTATGTGTTCTCGGTGTTTCAGATGTGTGCAGGTTGACCTCAAAGCCAGCTGGATGCGCACGGAGGCACTTCACGTTCATCGATGCTAGTCCAATGTGCAGAACCCGCCATCTTGATCGGTTCAGTTTGGCTGTGTTGTACCGATAGGACTACACTCCTATCGAGCACGAGTCGTAAGGGCTGCTCTTTCATGTCTCGCTAGCTTGATTTCATGATTTGGACGTTCCGAGCACCACGAAAGATGCTTTCAGCAACTAATACATCCACCTTGTCCTGATCGTAGTGCTTTGCTGGCTTCGAGACGAGCATCCTCTGTTGCACAGATATGGTCTTTGGAGAGAATTGCCCCACTGTTGAGCCTCACCTCCAATAAGTAAGTCGTCTTAACATCGTGAAATCCTGCGGCTGAGACTGCACCGATCCGAGAAGCAGCACTTGAACACACCACAGCATAAACCACTATCCGTTAGCGGATTACTCATAGTACAAGTATCGTTCCAAGGAAGCACGCAACTTGGTGAGTCTACAAAGTCGTCATGTCGAGGTCGTTCTTGGCTTAACCAGATGGACGATGGGGATGATGATAGCTATTGCTCTTCAATGTTTGCCCAATGAAGTTCCTCATAACAGAGCAACTGCAAATCTCTCAGTACTAATAGTCATCAGCACTGACATAGAATTACAAGCAGCAGCAATATCGAACGTTGTGTTAAGACCGCTCAAACATGCCCCTCCAGAAGATAGACCTGCACTCACATTTCGTGCCAGACTTCTACAGAGACGCCCTCCTAGAAGCAGGCCATGCGAATCCCGATGGCATGCCACGTATCCCGCAGTGGTCCGAAGAAGACCATCTGGACTTCCATTCCAGCCTCAATGTCAGCAAATCAGTCCTCAGCATCACATCACCCGGCACACATCTCACCCCAGGCAAAGATGGCGAAGCACGGAATCTGACCAGGCGGGTCAATGAATATGCCGCAGACTTGAAGCGGCGTCGTCCAGAGCAGTTCGGGTTCTTCGCATCCTTGCCGTTGCCGGACGTTGAGGGATCTTTGGCAGAAATTGCCTACGCCGTGGACACCCTCAACGCAGATGGCTTTACGCTCATGACGAACCACCACGGCCTCTACCCTGGCCACAAACAGTTCGACCCTGTCTTTGACGAGCTCAACCGTCGAAAAGCAATCGTGTTCATCCATCCTACTACACCCTGCACTGCCGTTGCAGGAGGAGGATGCACACATGCTGCGCCACTCGAGGATACATACCCCAGACCTATCTTTGAGTTCTTCTTCGACACAGCCCGCGCGTACATCAATCTCTTCCTCTCCGGCACGATCAGTCGTTGTCCAGACATCACATTCGTGGTCCCACATGCGGCGGGCGCCCTGCCACCCCTCATTACCCGCTTGGGCATTGCCCCAGGGTTACTCAAGCTACCTGGTATCGACTTAAGTGTGACGCCCGACTATGTCAAAGAACGACTCAATTCAGAGCAATTCTTCTTCGACACGGCGGGATGGGTTTTCCCTGACCAAATCAAAGGGTTGCTCGCGTATCTGAATGATAGTGAGAAGGGAAAGAGAATCGTGTATGGAAGTGATTACCCCTGGACGCCATTTGCGGGCGTGAAGGTGCTAAGCGAGGATCATGACAAGTATCTTTCCACTTACTTTCCTGGCGAGGAGTATGCAGTGGGCACGGATAATGCGAAGCGGTTGTTGGCGTGGAAGGGAAGGCCAAGTGGCAAGTAGGTAGGTAGACAACTTGCCCGGTTTGCTTCCTCTGTTCGTCTAACTACATTCCACGCATTGGCAAGTCTAGACGAGCACTCCGTTAGCCATTGTAGGCATGGTCTTTAGGAAGCCTACAGGGAAGCCTACAGGGAAGCCTACAGGGAAGCAAGTGCCTAATCAAGCTCTAGCAACTCGGAATGCGTCGAACGTAGACACTTCAGCACGAAGCATGCGGTGGGCAAACTAGGTAGCGAAGCAACAGGCACAACATGAACACAAACTATGCAAAGAGTGGTCGAACGACAACGAAATGTATTTTAGGCACGGATCGTTCTGGTTACTTGCTAATCCTAGCTGTTGCGACGGATCCTCAGCTCTGTCCAATAGCAATCCCCTTCTCTTCTTCCAGTACATCACAAGCCCCGTGTGCACAAGAGTCAAAGGTCATCGGCTTTTCTGGATGACCAGGTTCGTGGAAAGGCTGTTCCCTTCCGCAGGGCCAATAGATCCCTTCGGCGTCTTCTCCGGGCTTGGGGTCGTCCCTGGTTGGCCACCATCCTACTTCGTTCCCGAAATCGATGTAGTCGGCGTAGAGCTTTTCTGCATGCCTATCGGCCTCTTCCAAACAGGCTTTGTCGCCCTTGCACACTTTCTTCTCAGAAGCACGCTGCCTTTCTACAATTTCGGCATGCACCACCCGCCACGGTTTGGTGATGGGGTGCCGTGGCAGGCAGGCTTCGTACTCGGGGAAACTATCGCACTTCCAGGCTGCTTTTATGATGGCGCCGGGCCAGTGCTGGAGTGTCTTGTGGCACCATTTGTGTCCGCGTTTGCCTTCCCACTTGCGGCGGAAGAGGCTTGGGGATTGTGGTGCTGGGGAAGAGGTGCCTGGCAGGACTGGGTTAGCGTGAACTTGGAATGAAAGAAAAGTGATTGATGTCGAAGCACTTGTAGTGTCCAAGAGGTGTGAGACCTGAGCAATGGGTATGTGCGGCTAGACTTACCATCTTCGTCGCTGGCCGGCGTCGTGTTCAGGTCGACGTGCTGTGACTGGCTGCTCAGCGGCGTGGGCCAAGCAACCACCGACAAGATCGCTCCTGAAAGCAGGAAGAGGGTTACCAGGTTCTTCATCGTGAAAAGCATGTTGAAAGTACTGCTTCTAAGATGTAATGGTTGGAACTTGAAAGGTAGTGGTGATGATGGGTAATAAGAACATGAACATGGATTGAGGGTGACCAGCGGGCGCTTTTATAGATAGAAGACCAACGTGTGGTGAGCATGTACCTTTTGGGTGGATAGGTTGTAGCCTTGTACCAAAGTATACCGATGTACTCTTACCTGTTTTGGCCAACTTGCTCTAACCGTCTAGTGCCTGCCGTATTATAGAACCGACCACATTTCTCTCTACTCCATGGCTTTCTTTTCGCGGCCTATGGGACGTTGTAGGCCTCGAGCGCTTGCACAACACCCAGTCGTGCCCTCAAAAGCCAAATGCATCCCGTTCCACGATACCCAAGAGCCTGCCTCGCTGAACTCGAATGCTCACCGTTATGTCAAAATTACTCGTGGTGGTATCGTCGAGATCTGGGTTTTGTCAGGCTGGCGAAAATCCATAACGTGCTCGTGGCGCAGCCGTGAACCAAGACTTCGCAAATTGCGTACATGCTCACCCCCACATCTCACAGGCACTGTCACATATCGATCCACGAGATTTGGTGATGCAATGCATAATCGTTTGCAAACAATTTGGAGCCTTGAGTGTGATTTTAATACCACGTCGGTCACATATATCGAAGACTAGATTTGGTTAAGGTAATGGCAGGTCTTCTGAAGCGCGGCGTCCACGGTTGCTGACACTATTAATATCGATATCAAACCTTGACGTATGACTGTAAAGTGTCCTGTCATCATTTGAGATCTGGGTTATCGTAGAGAGCTGGATTGGCATGCCTGGCGCTGGGTTGTACTCCTAGCTGAGTCCCTAACGCTACACTCTCCTCCCAAATATTAGATCCCTTCATCGAAGCTTCCATGCTTATGGGACCTGGGGTTCATGACATTGGGCCTCAACACTATAGGCACTAGTGAGATCGTACTCTTCATAATGCTGGGAGATGAAATCTAAGCGCATTGTTGTCGCTCCGGGCCCTCTTGATCAACTGAAGGAGTGTTACCGCTGGTCACGTGCTGCTTCGTCAAGAATGAAGATTAGTAACATGTGGATTAAACTCTCTACGGTCTAGGGATCTGCACTTTCCCTTGCTGTCGATCATATCGCGGTTACCTTGTTACACCACATCCAGGTGCAGTTTTCCGGACACCAAATCCGCAATGCTGAGCGACGGTATTGGAGCTATTGCGCCTACCTCTCGTCTCTGTTTGGTGCGACTGCCCTCTGAGAACACGAGCAGCCAACGTCATGCGCACGAAGTGAGGTCATAACTGGGATGCGTGCTGTTATGAAGACAGTCCTTACCTATATCCCCGTGATTGCTACCAGCAGACCGTTGATACCCCGCGCGCAAGACTCATCTCAATAGCAATATCGCAGCAAAAGCAGCACTCCTACCAAGTTTGTACATATGCAACCGCTGTGAGGATGACACTAACGCAGAATACTAGACCAGCCCACTTCACACAGATATGTCGAACATGACAGAGTCTCATTCCGCTCAGTTTGGCCTCGAGCCACGGGACAAGCCGACACAAAATGCCGGCAGTGGACCTGGTTCTGGCATCGAGGGAACGTCCGGCGTCGCTGGCCACAAGAACAGCGGTGCTGGTACAACGGGCCCAACAGAGCAAGAAAGCAATGTCGGAGGCTTCCCACAGTCTGGCAGTACGAATGAGAGACCAGGTGCAGGAGGATCGATGCTCACACCGTCGCAAGGAGTCAACAAGAACGCTGACAACAGTGGTGGACTCCTCAGCAAGTGATGTGTCGAAGAAGTGGACGGTGACTACTGAAGGTGAAAGATGTATCACTGGAGGAGCAGGAGTTCCATTGTCCTGGAATGAAAGACTTTACATCGACAAGATCAGGATCGAGGTTTAGCAGCCAGAAGCAGTCGAAGCAGTTTTGGAACCGATCGCTTTATATTCGTGACCCATTGTATACCTACATTTCTATTGCGATCAACAGTTCTATCATACCTCCTGCCATGGTCCATTACGTAATCAACCCACGTCTCTGCTGGTATGCAGAAACCACCTTGGTTGCAGGTTCGATGCGATCGCCCCAAGCTCGGAAAAGAGCTGCTTCGGAACCCGGGCGATCATGCTGACCGCCAAACCTGCTCCAAATGGTGCCTGGACAGACTACTACAAGTACTTTGCTTTGAGTTGTCCAGACGTGCTGGGTAAGCGCGCGGGGGCCCACTTATCGTTTCCCGAAAGGCTAAACGATGAGCACTCGCCATGGAACAACGCCTTTCGCTTGCCCTAAGTCGCGTCCAATCTCAGTCAACACCACTGTTCACACCCCAGCACCTTCTATCGCAGTTTGAACTTCACCTTTGCATTGTCGGTATAGCCTACTTCGCTTCAACTGTCAGGCGGAAGAAGACTACATATCTTCTGCGCAGAATACGCCATTGATCTGAATCGGGCGCAACTCACTTCTTGCAAGCTTTCAGTACATATCGCCAGCATTGTTGCCCACCACGGCGTTGTCACGCGCTCGTCGACTTTCCCAAGACGACCGGATCTCGCCAGCACCTCTGCTCCATTCTTCGGGTTCCGCAGCATCGTCGCCAGGTCCGCCATCACCTAAGCCACCACCTTTCTCTTCTCTCTATTTCCCTTCCGAGGACGAAGTCAATCGTTTCAAAGCTGCCGTCACTGAGGCTGTCAACGAGCACGTCCTAGCCACCGCTCCGGCTCCCTCCTTTGCAGAGGCTATCGCTGAGGACGAGGAGGATCAGCGCACCACCGAGACCAAGGCGGCGCTACCAAGAGATAGCAAAGGAGAATCTTCGAAAAGCAATCTAGACGACGGAGAGCCACCACCTCCGTACACTGAAGGATCCAGTCCGATCGACGCATTCACATACGTAATGGCCGCCGCAGGAGGACCATCAAGCATAATCACACAAGTCCAGCAGACTGCTGGCCCGCCGATAAACACATTAGGAGGTATGGACGGAAGTGCTCTAGTCGCCGTTGCAAGTCTAACGGTACCAGCGGATGTAGGAAACGACGAGCACATAACACTCGACTTGAGGTAGGTTTGCGACGTGCCTAGGCCGAAGCAATGCTGATGAAGTGCAGAGGGACACGGTTCACTCTATCCCGGGACGAGCTACTCACACTGCCTGAGTTTGTCCTCCTATCACTCTTCCCCAATGGCCTCCTACCCGATGGCCAAATGGGCACGTTCCATGATGGAGACGTGTACCCAGTAGACGTACGTTCATCTTTCACCCCACACCCTATAGCGGTGCTGGCAAACCCCAATATCTATATCGGAGATGTAACAGTTGAGTCATAGTATGACCCGGCAAGTCTTCAGTACATGCTCGATTTCTTCAGAGGAGTTGCGCAATCGATACCCTCGTCATCCCCATCACCTTCAGCAAATGAGAACGACCCTGTAGCAATCGAGCCGCTTGCTGGTTCAGCAAAGGACATGTTGCAGGACAGGGCGGGAATCATTGTGCTCAGGGAGGACCTTGATTTCTACGTGATCCCGCCACACAAGGAGATCGAGCAGGTGGAGATGATCGAAGTCAAGCGTGCTGCGGCGAGAGCATTGCTTCAGCAGAACGGCATCTTCTCTGGCCTAAGGCGGAGCGAGGAAACCGGAACGACGGAGCAACACCTGATAGAAATGCTTACAGCTGGGTGCGTAGTGAATTGGAGGCCTGCACAATGATCATGCTGACCGCATTTAGTGGATTCGATCACGACGACAAATGGGGTCACAGAGCCGGCGAGCCGAACAAGGCAGTCATCTGCAGTCTTGCACTCGCCCGCCTGAGGACAGACATCAAAGGCGATGTCTCTGGTGGGAATGCTGTTGGCATGGCCCAGAAGCTTCTCTTGTTCTGGAGAAAGCCCGCTCGAAGATGTTGGTGGGAAGGCGTCGAGCTTCAGGATGTCGAGGGCGTCCCTGGCATGCTCAAAGTATGGATCAGGCGTGTTTGGACTTTGGAAATGGTAAGTTCGCGCAGCCATGTTTCTGGAGTGCCTTTTTGCTAACTTTGAGTGCAGAGTGTAATCGGTCTTAGATGATGGAAAGCAAGAGTCTCTTTGTTCGTTTGCATATACAGGTCTATACTCACCTTGTAAAAGCTACACACGTATAGGGTACACACTGTGGATAGGCGTTCGAGCGAAGGGGGGCTAATGTCGAGCCGGGCTCAGGCATAGCGATCACGATACCCAATTATTTAGGTAGCATCAAGATCTTGTGATTGTTCTTAGTATATCCTTTACTGTTGAACCTTATGAAGAATAGGCAAATCTGTGATTGCCGTTGGCTGGATTGAGGTGTCCTGAGGTAAGCCTTCTCGAACACTGGCAGAGACGAGAGCAACTGTTTATACGGCTGTACATAAGACAAGTAGCGCAAACGCCTTTAGGGTTATGGTACACTAGCGATGCAAGGTCGATCACTTTCGCGTCGCGCATGTCAATTGCGATGCGAGTAGGAATGTGAAAAGTGCAACTACGGCACGATCGTACCTGCTTCCAACCAGCACTTCCTTCTCTCACCTCGCACACGGAAGTCTTTCGGATGAGTTAGGATTGCAAAGCAGACTCTTAACGGTGCACATTGCGCAGGGCGCATCGGAGCGATCTGTCCACCTCGATCAACATGGCACGAGTAGCAACGCAGCCGGCGCAAGCATTCCAGTCGTCATATGCCCCTCGAATCAGACAATACACCAACTCCCTCGCCGCGCCCGTACTGGTAACACAAGCCATTCCCGCAGGTAGGACCACCAAAAGAGGCACCACAGTCATCAATTATGCCGACGATGCGTACGACGACGATGACTTTGACGACAGCGAAGGCCCAGGGCGGCGCCCGACAGGCCTGCGATCAATACGAAGAGAAGATCTAGAGCGGAAAGACCCACAGCCGGACAAGCTTGGGAAAGAACTCTACGAGCCAACGGAGGTCCAGTCGATGTTCAGGCAATGGATTGCAGATGGCTTGCGCCAGAGGAGGCCACCGACCGTCCAAGGCGCTCACGCCCAAGCTCAACTGCCGCTTACTATGATCCCCATACGCATCGAGTACGAGATTCAGCCGCATCAACAAGATACACCTTTCCCCATCCCACCGAGACAGGTCGAGAACAGCAACATTCTGGCGCATCCTGCCTATCGGAGACCAGAACCCTCGACAGGTTACAAGATTAGAGACATTTTCATGTGGAACCTGCATGAAACACTATTTACTCCGGAGGATTTCGCCATCGCATTCGTGCAGGACCTTGATCTACCAAACCCCAACGCAGCTGTGGCAGACATCTCAAAACAGATTAGGACCCAGCTAGAGGAATATGCCGGAGTCGCCCTCCATCCGCTGTTTCATGCATCATCGAAGCCACAAGACGTGGCAGCCAGAGCGGCGGGGAATGTGCTGGCGCAGAAAGTGATGCAGAATGGACATTCACGATCGGCAGTTGGTACCCCTCGGCCAACATCAGGGTATGCGACGCCAGTACGAGACAGTGCAACCCCCAGAGTGAGCACACCGGGTCCAGATACGCCACAGCCCGCCCAGTTGTCAAACGGCGCCCAAGTCACTGCTGAAGCCACACCCATGCCTGCGGAAGAGGTCACGGGAGATGCGACACGAGACGGTTTATTCTTGAACCTGGACGATACCTATCGGTGTATCATCACGCTGTCGATATATCACGCTTCCCGTTTGTACCAAGACAAATTTGAGTGGTCGCTACTGCATCCGGCAGGAGCGGCCGAGGCATTCGCTAAGCAGACTTGTGCAGATATGGGGTTGAACGGAGAGTGGGTGCTTGCTATCACTCATGCCATCTACGAGGCAGTCTTAAAGCTGAAGAAAGACTCGTGCGAAGGAGGCAACATGCTGACTGTAGGTGGCGTGTGGGGACATGGTGAGATCGACAACCAATGCATCCGAGCAGAGGAAGGCGCAGGGTGGCGATACGACGAAGCCGACTTTGGAGCAGAATGGGAACCCAAGCTAGAAGCACTAAGCAAAGAGGATATCGAGAAGCGTGAGTACGATCGTGAAAGGCAATTGCGGAGACAACGAAGGGAAATGGCACGCTTCACGAGCACTGCTGGCATGACGCCGACAGCCCGAGAACAAGAAGCACAAATGCGAGGAAGCTATTTCGAGCCCATAGGAGGTGAAGACACACCTCTGATGGGACGAGGTGAGCGTAATAGGAAAAAGAGAAAGCTTAGGAGTCCTTCTCCGAGCAACAAGCCGACTCCTGAACCAACTGATGCCGGATGGGGTGGCGATGTCAAGCCATTTGTGCAGGAAATGGACCGACTGAACTGGAGGTGTACCCATTGTTTGGTATGGGGTAGTGCAGTCTGGGCTGTGAGGAGTGGACCGAAGGGACCAAGGGTGAGTTTGCACACTTATCACAAGGGAAGAATGTCTGTACTAACGTGTGTGATCGCAGACGCTATGCAACAATTGCGGTTTGCTCTACGAAAGAGATAAGGAGTTGCCGGCTTGGACGAAGGATTTGCATAAAAACCGGCCGAAGATGCCCATGAATCGGTAGGACGGTTCATGGACCCTGGGGCTCGACTCACTGAATGGCTGTGTAACAACACTACAACGTGTACAATAGCTCGAGCGGCATTGCACGGTTTTTGCTCAAGGAGTACTTGGAGTACTGGATATCGTATTATTCTGGTGGGAAAGCAAGATTCAATGCTGCAGCTTCTAGGCTATGCAGCCGTTTGGGACAGGGATATTCTATAAGCAGAACTGGAATCTGCTCGAATATGAACACCCATCCATGAAGTCTTGTTTTTTTAATACTTCCTGAGACTGTAGGAAGACTCTAGTTCATCTTCGTCCTCCGCAAACCCCTTGATAAGATAAGATCTGGGGTAGATCTCTTGGCTGCGCCCATGGGAGCAACGCCAGTGCAAGTCCGCATTTCTGGCATCTGGCAACAACGACTGATGCCAGATTGCAACCACTTTGCGCCAACTCGTTCCATGATATGATACACCACTGAACAATCTTCTTCTTGCTCTCACGCGCTCACCCAATCACAGCCGTCGCCATGGTACGTCAATACAGCTCAATATATGAGGGATACAGCAAGAACATCTGAGCCATGTGCTGACACCCTTGCTTGGTCCAGGCTCAAGTCATTTCAAATTCTGGCCACGATGATATGATTGTAAGTCACTTGGGCCTGGCAGAGAGAGCCCTACAACATACTGACTCCTCCACAGCACGATGCAGTCCTCGACTACTACGGTCGACGGTTGGCGACCTGCTCTTCCGACAAGACAATCAAGATATTCGAGGTCGATGGGGACCAGCACAGACTACAAGAGACTCTGAAAGGCCACGAGGGCGCCGTCTGGTGTGTATCATGGGTATGTGCGACTGCCGTATGGCGCAGACAATTACAGTGTGTTGATCAGCTCGTAGGCCCATCCTAAGTTCGGCACCCTCCTCGCCTCCTCCTCCTACGACGGCCGCGTCCACATCTACCGCGAGACACCCTCTACCTCGCCCTCACAACCAGCCACATGGTCTCAGGTCTTTGCATCTACCCTGCACACCGCCTCGGTAAACATGGTTTCTTGGTCACCGCCCGATCTTGGCTGTCTGCTTGCTTGCGCATCAAGCGACGGTCAAGTCTCCGTGCTGGAGTTCAGAGATAACCAGTGGGGTCACACAATCTTCCCAGCGCATGCTATGGGTGTCAATGCTGTGAGCTGGGCGCCCAGCGGAGGCTTACCGGGTGCCATTGCACGGAAAGCGGGCAACGACGGACAGAGCGGGTCCGTGAGGAGGTTCGTAACGGGCGGTAGTGACAACGACATCAAGATTTGGCAATGGGATGCACAGCAGAGTACCTACACTCAGATGCTCAGCTTACCTGAGGGCCACTCGGACTGGGTAAGAGACGTTGCTTGGTCGCCTACGTTGCTGAGCAAGACCTACATTGCATCGGCCTCACAGGATAAATCGGTCAAGATATGGACGAGTACGAATCCCGGTGATGTGTCGAGTTGGCAGCTGGCTACGACGTTGAAGGACTTTGGAGATGCCGTATTGTGGAGAGTTAGCTGGTCGCTCAGCGGCAACGTGCTTGCTGTTTCCGGCTCCGACGGCAAGGTTAGCTTGTGGAAGGAGAACTTGAAGGGTACGTGGGAGTGTGTTAGGGAAATCACTGAGTGATGAGCGGAAGAATACCCACTTCTCGTTCGAGCTTACTAGCAATGACACGAGTGTTTTCCTGGGCAAGAAGCTCGTGAAGAACAGCCATATCTATCATGGGCACACGATGACGATACTCGCAGACAACGAATGGTGTCTTGGTGCTGCTCAAAGCTCGATTATCGTATCGACCGTCCCCTTTCCGCCGGCGCGTCTATTAGCTGCAGACGCACAGGCAATGGCATTCCACCTACTGATGGAATAGATGCAACAAGCCTACGATAGGTCTAACGCCTGCGATCATAGCTAGTGGCAATCGAAGCGCGATGCCTTCAAACACTCCAAGCCTTGTTTCCACTGCGCGTGAACTGAAAAGCCGTCTCTAGTATCTACCAGTGAGCGCTTCGACCATTCAGAATTCCAACCATATTTGTTCAAAACCTGTGTTTAGAACCATACAGTGGGCGCACCAGTATACTGAACTCGGAACGTCTGTTGGATCGAGTCCCTTGGATGTAGGTGATAAGATACCACAATTACGCCGGGCCGCAATGTTCGCTCTTATATCTGGTCTTTGGTTTATACACTGCTTGTGCTCGTACGTTGCGCCGGGCATGGTAACCCCTTCCTGCCGCCTCTGTAAACCTATCTCTCCGTATGACTTGCTCTTAGTCCTTCCCGTGTGAACGTTGTCCGTACGGTTCAACGGCTGGCCGACGGTTGTGATAGTAGAGAGCGAGGGCGTTACTAGAATTCTAGGCAAGGGTAATGTCACGTGAGGCCGTTGTTGGCTGTACTATCACGAATCTGGTGCTACGGGCGCAGTCACCGAACGAAGACCGGGCAGCTGCGACCACTGTTCGTTTCGGGCTCCAGCTGTCTGTATCAGCCATAGTTTATCCCCATGCTAGAGCTACTGGGCGTAGTCATCCGTGCATTCTGCGGATCAGCAACAACAACAATAACATTTGGGGAACTCATTGACGACCCAGTCGCGTCCAGCGTGCTCATGGTCAGGAAACGTGTACATTATTGCTCTGGATTACGCTGGATAAGGAAATCTAATTAAGCGAGCCGGTCATATCTTCGCTCGCACATCGTCGGCTTCCCGCTTATCCTGCTCATCGGGGAAGTCCCGCATAACCAAGTCACGGAACCGATCGATAGGAGCCGCCATCAAAGCAGCCAAGCTCTCGAACACGTACGAAGTGGGCGCGCTCGGATGGCTCCTCGTCGGCACGATGTTCTTGGTCCGCTGGAATTGACGGGCTAGTTCCTGGCTCTCCTCGCGCGACAGGAGACCCTCAAGGCGCGGCATGTCTTCGTTCTTCTCGTGCTCGATGTGGTGATGCAAGTTATCCATCAGGGTGTCGAGCAGCGGCGAGAACTTGGGGTCAACGGGACTCATGTCCTGAAGCTCGTTCAGATAGTTCTTGACCTGCATCGGGGATGTTAGTCTGGGTAAGAAAAAAGAAGCTTGCTGGTTAGATAACGGGGAAGACTTGCGCCCATGTGCTGTTCCTTGTCGGTCTTGGTGAGTCTGACGCCTTCTTCGCCGAGGTGTTTCTCCATGGCAGGGTACATCGTGAGCTCTTCGCTGATGGCGTGTCTTGCCACGATCCAGGTGAGTTGGTTTCGCCACCTTACTTTCGCGCCGTCATCTTCGGCGTTCCTGATGTTTTCGGCGTAGACGTCGAAGGCGTCGTGGTCCGCGCCGATTGCTTCTGAAATTGTTTCGGGCATGTTGGGTTTGGAGGCTTATTTGTTTGATGGACGAGGTGAAGTAAATTGAGAGGAGCAAGAGAGGTGGAGGGTAAGGGCGTCAGCCATGTCTGGAGATGTAAGCCGGGCTCATGGCGGCTCGTGTGGCGTACTATGACATCTACCGCGTGTACCCCGTGCTGTTATAAGCTTGTGCCTGGTGCGATCGATGTTGCTTATTAGTTAGATAAAGGTAGAGCCTGATTCGATGATGCGCCCAAAGGAGTGTGGTTAGAGCTTACGTGCCGCGATCTAACGCTTCTCCACACTCCGATAACCGATCCATGACGCTGCCATGGATCTGATGGCGATAGTCTGCATGTCACCTTAACGTCAAGAACAAGATACGGTCCTGTGTTGCGTCGAGAATCTCTCATGTCGTGCGAGATAATCGAGCAGTCTAATACAAAGGGTGCGAGTTGTTACCTCGTCTCCGTGATGCAACCCTGATAATGCACGAAGACCAATGCTTGAGCTCAAATCACCGCAGCATATATATTGAGATCGTGGGATTATCCGAGGGACCTTTTGTGCAAGCTTGACTGGGAGGGCAAGGATCGCATTATTGGGGCCTAGACAGTAGACCACTCGAGCACCTATCAAAGATGCAGTCCAATGACTCGTGAACGACAAAAATCTCGAACTCATCAATCGTGCAAACACGCTTGGCAGGCGCTTCGTCAGCCCATCTTGCTGTCTGTGGATCGCGTCAATTGATCGTTGTACAGATGCAGGACGTTACAAAGGGCAAGACAATCCTACTAATCCCAATTGACTGCTCCGTGTGAGTCATCCCAATCGTTGCCATCAACGTTACAAGGCTAGTATCATACGCCACGACAACGCCAGAACTCACATTTTCCTACACGCCGAACAGGGCACGATTACCCTCCCGAATGATATTCTGCTCACCGACGCTCATGTGAGGCATGATTTCGAAGCCACCCTGGCCGGGGAATCCCATAGCTCTCTTTGCCGCAGGGGGGATGAAATCACTGGACCAGTCGACCTTGCCTTCGTAGTCCTTCTCACCGTCACCTCCGGCGCCCGGAAAGTCTGGAGGTGGGCTCCACACGCTCGCTGCTTCTCGCTGCTTCTTCAAGAAGTCAACGTTCGACTTGGTCATAGCACACGCAGGGATGTAAAGCACTGAACTATCAGCAGTACCTTTGTGCTCAGCATCGACCGCATGGATGGTGTCGCAATGCCAAGCAACGTAGTCACCCGGCTCGACCCTCGGGATAGATAGCATGGTATGTTGCAGCTCCAGCTGTGGGTGTGTTTCAGTGTTGTATTCCTGTGCTGCAGCTTGGACCGAGCCAGGAAATTCAGAAGAGTCAAGGTTCAGCTCGTTCGTCCTAGTATCGAAGAAAGGCCTCAAAATCTGATAAGACGAGGCATGGTGCAGAAGTGGGCAAACTCGCAGTGTACCTTCGCCTGGAGCGGTTGAGCTCATGCCAAGCCAGCCTTGAAAGAGCCGAAACATTGAACAGGCACCGGCCCCGTTGTACAGGTCCATGTTCGCATCCATGCGAAACCGAGCATCATATGGGTCATATTCTTCCCAACGGCCATCAAGGATTTTCTGATAGACTTTCGAATATGTCGGATCCTCCCATCTTTCGACGCTGCCCCCATCAGTATGCGGACCTAGAGCAAACTTGGCGTCTCCTGGCTGTCTGATCCTTAGTCGATCAGCATAAGCCAACGGGTATGTGGTCGAGATTTCTGACGCTGGATCTGAGCTGTGCCAGAGAGTGGTCAGGAAGGACTGCGTCTTGAGCATATTTGGATGTCCGCGGGCCAGTGTCTGAGAGGGCGACCAGTAAAGCTCATATACAGCCGGGTTGTCAGGTGGGAACGCTCTGACACGGGATTTGTTGGCTTCGATGTACTCTAGTGCTTTTTGCTTCAGCTCCAAAGCATATGCTCGAGGTAGGACGTTACGCACGATGCCAACACCTCGAAGTCGTATAGAGTCAAGGAAGGATTGTGGCACTGTCCCGTTGGCGATGTCTTTGAACTCGACATCCGCCACCACTTTGTTCCCCTTCTCTCGCACTTCGGCAATTTCTCCTTTCAGGCTTGACAATAACCGATGCCATGATTGCGTAACTGCGTCCTCTTTCCCGGAAATGAGCCTTTTCTTCAATTCGCTATACCTTGCCGGTAGTGGCGGAGACTTCTTGCCTGACAATGACGGGAAGACGCTGCTGATATCTCCAGCCTTTTTGGTAAATGTTGACGCTGCGCGCAACGATCTGGCTGCCATGGTGAGTGTGCAGTTGTTGAGAGTAATTCTGGTAGTAATACGCGGTTCAGTGGTCTAGCCTGGTTTCCATACCGAGAGCGAGCGAAGACTCTTTATCCTTCTCGTTCCCGACAAGAGGACAAGGAAGTGAAGTATTTGTCGGATGCCGTACCAAAACTGGCTTAGTGCTGCTCAGCTTCACGTGGCTCGACCTGCATGAGCTGCTAGCTGCTAGAACTTCGGGAAGTGCAACAGCGACTCCACAGCCGTTTGCAAGTCCCCGGGTCCAAATAGAAAGTTGGGGTTGAGCCCCAGGCTCAAGACCGAGGTTTCTAATTTGACATCGGAATTGAACATGCTCGGTTACCAGCAGGAGCGGTCCCCGCACTGTTGCCGGAAACGCCTACGCGACGGGAGGCGGAGTCGGCTAACAATGACCTTTCAGGAGTGCTAGGCGTTGGCTCGCATTGTATATCAAGTCCTGACAGTGTACATCGGATATCAACTAAACGGGCTTGCTTTGCTCCAGCTAGCCGTTGCGCTCGTGCCTTGCGTCCGCGGTCGCCTTGCGTCTTCTCAAATTGAGCGTTCGACCCCGCCTGCCATCTCAGCACCAAGTGTCACGATGCCTCGATCTGTAAAAGGAAAGTCGGCAATTGTCACCGGCGCTGGAAGTGGTAGGTCTATTCTTCATGTCCAGCACGTATTGCTTATTTGCAACTAGGCATTAACCTTGAATTTGCCAGAATATTGCTTCAAAATGGCTGCAATGTACTCTTCGGTGACCTGGCTCTTCGTCCAGAGGCACAGAAGCTCGTCGACGAGTATGGCCAGAAAGACGATGGACCGAAAGCGGTCTTCCATAAAACCAATGTCGCCTCTTGGGACAGCCTGAATAGCCTGTTCAAGACCGCTGAAGCTGAGTTCGGCACATTCGACATCGTCTGCCCTGGAGCTGGTATATTCGAGCCTTTGTGGTCTGGCTTTTGGTACCCCCCTGGAGGTGAAGAATCCCAGGATGAGATAGAGGGCGACCGCTACAAGAGCATCGACGTGAACCTCACCCACCCCATCCGATCCACGCAACTGGCGGTCTCGCATTTCCTATCCTCTAGTAAGCCCGCTTCACAAGAAGATCTCAAGACTGTTGTGCACATTTCTAGCATCGCCAGCGAGATGAACTTTACGACGGTGCCCTTGTATAATGCGACGAAGTGGGGTCTTCGAGGCTTTATCTATACAATGGCAGAGATCGAGGAGACGCGACACGTGCGAGTTGCAGGTGTCGCGCCAGGTATTGTTCGCACACCACTTTGGCTGGAGACAGAAAAGGCAAAGATGGTCATGGACGCTGATGGTAAGGAGCAGAATGAGTGGACTACACCTGAAGAGGTAGCGCAAGTGGTAAGCTTTCATTCTCCCCTTTCCGCTCAGCCCACTTACGCCAGCTGTAGATGTACAAGATTTGCACCGAAAATGAAATTGCGAATGCCAAAGGAGAATTGATTCCAATCAGAGGTGGAAGCCTCATTGAAGTGATCAATGGCGACGTGAGAGATGTACCCATGTATGGTGCTCAGCCGCCAGGGACAGGTACTGACGGAAAGGGCTTGATGATTGTAAATCCTACCGAGGCTTGGAAGAGCATGAACGCCGCCGTCGAAAAGCCGGACTGGGGTAAAGTGTGAGAGGTCATGCATGTGCATACGAGAAAGACAGTCAGCGCGCTTCGGAATTGGGATCGATTGGAAAAGAAGTAGTGATCGGGAGCGAGGTCAGCCCTTGAGACGGCATATCGGGCTGACCATCTAGTTGTTGAGAGCACCTTGTGCTTTGAAGAGACAATAGCTCAAGACGCGACAGCTCGAGGAAGACTTGTTCAGAGCCGAGTAGTTTGTTTCGTTCTACAATGATACGAAGATTGAGAACTGGGTCCGCACTAGTAGACCTCCACCTCAACCGTAGCATGGCGGCAGAACGGCAGAACGGCAGACGGTCGGGCCGCAGCTGGCTTTGTCCACTTGGCGATGGTCGCAAGTTTCCAGCCATGTGCTATGTGTCCTTGTGTCCTTGTGCTCTCGTGCTTTCTTTTGTCCCCTGACCACTCGAGCTCACGCGACAAGCAACGACATACCATGCAACGATAGTCTCACCGCTTACAGTACAACGTATACAACAACATGAGACTGAGATAGCACATATCTTGCGACAATTCCGTAGCCAGCGCAATGCCATCCTCTGTCTTATCAGCGGACAATGACCACCTTCCCAGGCCCCCCTCCACCGCTCGCCGGCGTCCTCGAACACCGAATAAAGTCGGGAAAGAGCTAGGAGTGATTGGGCAGGCGTCATGGATCAGCAGTGTCATCAATCTGGTCAACACCATCGTGGGTGCTGGAGTTCTTGCCATGCCACACGCCATGAGCTCTTTTGGGATGCTGCTGGCCACTATCGTCATACTCTGGGCCGGCTTGACCTCGAGCTTTGGTCTGTATTTGCAGACCCGCTGTGCGGCTTATCTCGAGAGAGGCTCTGCAAGTTTCTTTGCCCTCTCTCAAATCACCTACCCGAACGCGGCTGTGATCTTTGACGCAGCAATAGCGATCAAGTGCTTTGGGGTCGGAGTGAGCTATCTGATCATCATTGGGGATCTCATGCCTGGAGTGGTCCTCGGCTTTGCAGACGAAAGCCAGCTGGTTCCCTTCTTGATCGATAGACGCTTCTGGATTACGGCATTCATGCTCGTCGTTATCCCTCTGTCTTTCCTGCGACGCCTCGATTCGCTAAAATATACCTCTGTCATCGCACTACTATCTATTGGATACCTGGTTATTCTGGTTGTATACCATTTTGCAGCAAAAGACACCATCTATGACCATGATTCATCCCTGAGGATCATCCGATGGGCTGGCCCGGTCGAAGCGTTATCCAGCTTCCCAGTAATTGTTTTCGCATACACGTGTCACCAAAACATGTTCAGTATTCTCAATGAAATCAAGGATAACTCGCACTTCCGTACAACTAGTGTTGTTGTTGCGAGTAACGGCTCCGCAGCGGCAGTCTACCTGCTTGTCGCCTTTACAGGATACATCTCCTTTGGAAACATCGTGGGTGGGAACATCGTGGCGCAATACGCACCATCTGTCAGCTCGACTATCGCGCGGGCGGCGATCGTGGTGATGGTCATGTTCTCTTATCCACTCCAAGTCCACCCCTGTCGAGCAAGTGTCGACGCAGTCCTGAAATGGAGGCCCAAGGGAAAACTGTTCAGCCAATTCCGCAACGTGCTCGCTAGGCACAACATCAGCCCGCCAGATGCGAGCCCACCACGCTACGAGCCGCTTCTTGCCGCGCCGTCGATAGCACCTCGAAAGAGCGATATGTCGGACGTCCGATTCGCAGCCATCACGACTGCAATCATCGTCTTATCATACATTGTCGCGATGACTGTCTCCTCCCTTTCCGCCGTACTTGGCTACGTTGGCGCCACCGGCTCAACCTCCATCTCGTATATATTGCCAGGCCTGTTCTACTACAAAATATCAGCACCCGACTCGCCTCACCACCAGAGGCTGTTGAAGGAAGAAGACGACTTCGATGTCGATTCTGACGACGATGAGCCGCTGCCGCGCCGGCGCGGATCCGTCGAGCAGGAAAACGAAGGCGACGGATTACTGGGCAGCTCGCTACTCCGCACGATGTCGAGCTCGCTACGAAGGAGCAAGACTTGGAAGAGGAAGACGCTGCGTCGGCTGTCTTTGGCGCTGGCCATCTACGGAGTGGTGGTTATGGTCACTTGTCTGATCACAAACACTTTCTTTCTGGCGGCGCACTAGCCAGAGCGGGCCTTCGGAGGCGGAGCCAGTAGGACCAAGATTGATGAATTTAGCAAGCGTTTGCTGCGTTCGACGTTGTACTCTACTCGAGGAATAAACGGCCTCGGGACCATAGAACAAGAGAGAGCTATATCTATGCATATCTCACAGACTATTACTTGCCCTATCTCGAGAATTGACAACAGATTTCCTTGCTGAATTGCTATGTGGTGTGAAATCTTGCGGTCGTAGAATCCATCCCATACTTCCTGATGGCTCCCATGTTGATTTCGACGCCTTGTCAAGATCCGACAAACAGTAGAATAATTGAGCAAAGAGTCCGAGTAAGATTGAAGCACCATCGATAAAGATAAATGATACATATCATGATATACGGACAACCACCAAACAAGCCCCCCTTCCGAGTCACCCGCACCAATCGCTAGCATACGCCCAGTCCATAAGAATACCAAAAGAAAAATCCGTCATTTGCACCGCGTGTCGTAGCTCTACCATTTTAGTTCCATGCTGCGCCTAGTCATCTACTCTTAGTTGATCAGACCAGGCTAGTTATTCTGCTGGCTGTTCAAGATTCGCAGGATGGCCAGGAACAGGTTGAGGATGTCGAGGTACAGGCTGATAGCGGCAGCAATCTCCTCTTCTGGGTGGTAGTGAGACATGACCATCTGAGTGTCGACCAAGATGTAACCAGAGAAGATTAGAGCGGCTACCACACCATATACTAACTCCATGGTCTTGCCGCCGGGGAAGAACGCAGCCATGAAGCCAAAGATGATGAGGATCCAGAGAGCCCCGAAAAGGTATGGCTGCCATGCGGTAAAGTCGTACTTGGTCTGGCAGGCAAACAGCGTGAGGAAGACGAAGATGCCGAGGGTGATGACGAGAGCCTGGATGACAATGCGAGACTCGTAGAAAGAGGTGACAACCGAGATGCTGTATGCCTCAAGTGCGGTAAAGCCTGTCAGGAAAAGCATGTTGGTTGGATATGACTTCCTCTTCCAGAATGTGAGCAGCATAAATCCGATTGCGCCGAAGAGCGAAAGCCACATCATCCAGCTGTTGGTCTGGATCCAGTTCCTGTAAGAGTCTGAGAAGAAGGAGACAGATGATAGGGCCGTCGTTAGGGCAAGCTGTACAGTAAGGATGGTGTAGACTTTGCGCACAAACTGCTGGCGGATGGTGATGTCGCATTCGGAAACTGACGTGCCAAACTGTGATCGAAGTCAGTATACGAGTTTTGGTATCTCTGTATTGCAGAACTTACCTTGAAGTCGTCGGGGATGTTGTCATCTTCTGACCGTTGTGTGCCTCCATAACCACCTTCGACTGCACTGGGGCCTGCAGCCTGATATGACGGTGGCTGTTGCGTATAGTTAGGCTCATCGAGAGAGTCGCGCTGGGGTGCTGGTTGGTATTTTGTAGAGGACGACATGGTGACTGTCTTATCAATGCTGACAGTAGTGGCAATCTTAGACAATGAAACGAGGTGTTGCAGACGAAATGAACCGGACCTTGGATCAGGTCGATGATGTCTTCTTGAACATGGAGGCAGGCGGGCGGACTTGCGCCACAGTCACGTGATGTTGCAATGCCATTGTGACTAGCACTTTCTCTGCCCGAGGCTCAACACCTGATCTTTGTACTCCTAGGACAGAACAAAGGTATCACGAAGCATGACGCTTCTAACGTCTCTGTGCTAACCTGAAGTATGATAAGAACTCCGCGCTCTATCGTTGACTTACCTCATGGCCAAATTTTGTTTGGTTAAGGCCGATCTTACGTACGGAGGGTTTGACGAAAGGCATAAAACAAGATGATCACGAAGACGCGCTCATTATGGGCCCAGTTCTAGCCTGCTGATACCTTATGTCTTTTTTGTCTACTCAAACCAGGCGTGTTAGCATCATCCTGTTAACATTCCAGGACTGAAAGAAGTTGTCTTGTATCTCTTGCCTGGGGACGGGTCACTTCTCCTACTGGCCTCGACTCCATTAATGCGGTGTTACACAGAAGGCGGCTGGACGAGAACATCCTGCAAGGCGGGCAGATAGGCTTATTTGGCGTAGGCCACGTGAAATGAGCAGCAGATGGGCAAGGGTAAGAGAGCGATGAGGCAACGTCAAAAGTGGCCGCAGGAGGGTGAGGTGAAAGTGTGTACAATGCCCCAGCGGAAGCAGGCAAAGACTCCACTGCACACCCGGCAATACTACACGTTCATGCGGGAGCGGCAAGTGCTCAAACTGGACAATGCCTCGATGCTCACGATTACGCTGCTCACGATTACGCTGCTCACTTGATGAAGCAATAGGGGGTAATTGTCAGGTACTACTATTCGCCCACGGAGGCTGTAAACTATTAAGCTGGCTACATTAGAACCAAAAAATACCCACCCCAGTAAGGTCTGGTACCTAGTAATACAATGCAAATATTAATGCCACAGACCGTACACATCTGCTTTGCTTTACACGTCCACGAGACGCTTTTCATCCCAAGCTTTCTTCGCCAAATCAAGGAGGACATCCAAATCGCCGCTGGTCTCACACATTCCCCTGAAGGAACCGTCCTCTTTCTGTATGAGCTCCCACGGGTGGGCATACTCTACAACTTCCCCCTTATCAAGGACCAATACCTTGTCGTAGTCTATAATAGTCTGCAATCTATGTGCGATGGTAATGATGGTGTTCTCTTTCAACTCACGCAGTGTGTCTTGGATTTTCGAGTCCGTAGCGTAGTCAATGGATGCTGTGGCTTCGTCCATCACCAGCACCTTCGGTGCCTTCAGCAGTGCTCGAGCTAGACACAACAGTTGCCTTTGGCCTTGCGACAGATTCGAGCCTGACTCGGCGATTTGCGTTGAAAGATCGTAGAACATATTCTTGTTATCCTTGGCGTTACTCTTGAACCTAACAAGCGTCGAGCCGGATGTCAGGGTGTCGTTCGCAGAGGGTGTCGACTCAGTGTTATCAAGCGGCCCCACTGCACTATTCAACGTCGGGGCTTCACTGGAGACGTTTGGAGAAGAGGTCGGCGAGACACCAGACGCGTCCGAGATGAGCTGTACGCGCCGCAAAGCCGTGAAGATTTCCTCGTCGGTAAATAGCCCAAAAGGATCGAGGTTGCTTCTGAGCGAGCCGGTGAAGAGCGTTGGGTCCTGCGGCACAATTGTGATCGCTTCACGTAGGTCTTGCAGGCCGATCAAGCCAATGTCCACGTCGTCGATCAGAATCTTGCCTTCCTCAGCTTCCAGACCTCGGAACAATGCTAGAGCTAGAGAGCTCTTTCCAGCACCAGTCCTGCCAACGATACCGACTTTCTCACCAGCGCCAATCTTGAATGTCACATTCTGTAACACGGGCTCGAGATCTTTCCGATATCTAGTGGCATAGTTGATAAAGTGTACAACACCTTGACTTGGCCAATTAGCTGCTGGCTTCGTCGCTGGTATACTGGCTTCGGCTTCTTGCGCTACGTCGATGTATTCCTGTACTCTTTCAACAGCATTCATGTTCTGCTCATTCGCCGCGTAAAGCCGTACCAACCACAGTACGTTTTGCGTGAAGGTAATAGCATATGACAGAGACAAACCAGCTGCGCCCGCATCAATCTTGCCTACATTCTGAACCACAAACATGGCAGAGAAGAATGCAACAAGAGCTCCAGCGCAATCCACACGGAATGCCAGCCATCTGTTTGTGGCCCAGAGATAGATGAAAGGCCGGTTGTGCGTATTGACCTTTGTGTGGCTATCATTGACGAATCTCGATTCGTCGCCATATGCTCGAATAGTGACTACCCCTGATAATGTCTCTCCAAAGTGCTGGAAAAGCGGACTTCTTTGCACAGACTCGAGCCTCTTCAGGTCCCGGGACGACCTGATATAAAACATCCCAGTGAGGACATAGATGATAGTTATGAAGATGCCAGGAATCAGAAAGCCAGGCGTAATGGTCGTGATCAACGCCACAATCGTAACGACTGATGCAGCACTATGCAGGAGTCCTATCGCGACAGGTGCGACTTCTTGATCAATTGACTGCAAGTCTTTCGAGAAGCGGTTAGTGAGTTGCCCCAAAGGTGTTGAGTCGAAGAATCCGAATGTAGCTCGAAGGATCTTCCTGAGTAACCTTTCATGCAAGGTCCGAGAAGCCCGTAGAGACCCCCAAAAGAGCAAGAGTTCCCTTGACAAGCAGATGATGATGAAGGCAGTGCCGATCAGAGCATAGACCGTGAGGTAATAGGTTGCGTCAACCTTGTCCTGAACCTGAGCCACTACTCCAGAGTCGATACCATGTGCGGGAAATGCTTGGCTGGTGAGTCCACCGGACAGCTGATGGTGATGGCTATGTTGAGTGTGCAGAGCATGCAACGCTGCATGTTTGCTTTTTGACGAGGTGTGGTACGCGTTCGCCCACTCTCTGATCCAGACGTTCGTAGCAACGGAGCCCACCTGCACAGCGACAAAACCAGAAGCTGCGAAGATCCAGTAGTACCACGGACCCATAGCCTGTAGATACATCTTTATGGTGGCCCAGCCAACGCTACCAGTCGCTTTGGTCTCAATTCTGGTATCGACAAACTTGCGGTCAGCCTTGCCCTGACTTTCCTCTGGGTGGTCGACTTCCTCGCCAGTGTTGAAAGGACCATGGGATAAATGAGACGATTGCTCCTCTAGAGGTGGTGTCGGCGCTCGTGATGGTGCTGCGGATTGGAGACGAGATGTTTGCCCTGATTTGGACATCTCTTCTCCGAGGTGACCACTTTCCATGACCTCCCACGGAGCACCCTGACATATAATCTTCCCATTGCTGAGCACCACGACATGACTGGCTTGCGGCACAGTCAGTGCCACGTTGTGCGAGACCAATATGCAAGTACGCTGGGCCATGAGCTTTCCCATCAAAGCTTGATTGAAGATGTGCTTTGCGGTGTGTGAATCAACAGCACTCAGGCAGTCATCTAGCAGAATGTGCCTCGAATTGCTGTACAGTGCTCTGGCCAGCGATATTCTTTGTTTCTGACCGCCGGACAGAGTAATGCCTTTCTCACCGACTAGTGTCTGTTCGCCAGCATCGAGGATCTGAAGGTCCCTCCGAAGAGCACAAGCGTCGATGACGGCCTTGTACCGCTTCGCATCAAACGGAGCTGCAAAGAGAATGTTCTCCTTGATGGTTGCGTTTACGAGCCATGCTTGCTGGGCGCAGTATGCCACACTCTCAGTCAGGCCTGTCTCAGGGTCTGGCCGCAGCTGCTGCCTACTGTAGCCGCCAGGTATGTGTACCATGCCGTCCAGTAATTGCATTTCTCCGAGCAAAGCCATGAGCAGCGACGTCTTGCCGGATCCAGTAGGACCTGCAATTACGTTGAGTTTCCCGACAACAAAATCAATGTTCATATCGATAAGTCGGAATGAGCTTGCAGCCCCTTTGGCGACGGCATCTGCTTTGGTGCCCCAGCTAAGCGTCGCATGTTGCAGAGCAACACGGGTATCGTGTGGTGAAGCTTGCTTGCTCCTGTGAAGCTGGAGATACTTCTCGGTCTCTTCCTCTCCCAGAAATTCTTCCACTCGGTCCACTGATACTTTAGATTCTTGCACATGAGCGACCATGTCGGCCAGCTGATCGAGAGGGATGCGGAGGAGTGAGAACATCGACAATGCTGGAAACGCGATCGAGGGGACGAGAGGCCGTTTCTCGACTTTGGTGTAGATTAAGAAGGATGTGAAAGTGATCAGAATGGGAATGCCACCCCATATAGTATATGCGGCTGCCCAGAGTATGTACTTCCGCCATAAGGCTTTCAGCTCGGCTTGGCGTTTCTCATTGACGGTTTGTTCAAATCTCTGCTCCCATGCAAAGTATTTGATAATTCGGATGTTCTGCAAAACTTCGTTGGTGGCATGAATCCTTGCATCCGTGGCAGCCAATATAGCCTTTTGCGCTTTCGTGAAAGAGGTTGCAATCCACATGTTCCAGGGCAGAACGAGTACCATGAGTACAATACCAGCAAACGAGCTGTAGCCAAGAACCTTGTAGAGCAGGGCCACGGCCATGATCATCTGCACCGGTGTCGCAGCCCACAAGAAGTGTAGGTAAGCCGATATCTCGGCTACTTTGAATGAATCGATCGACATCAGGTTGATGACTGTACCATTGCTTGCCTGAATAGGCCCTGCGTCTTTAGAATCGACTGTAGCATTTGTTTTGGGCTTGCTCTTCCAGAAATGCATCTTCTGTCGGAGACTCGAGGATTTCTTGGGCTCCTCCTTGACGGCCTCGCCTTCCGCCGAAGCTGCAGCCTTCCGCCTGAGGACCTTGGAATAAATCTCACCGACGATGACAGCTCGGATCTGTATACAAATTTTGCGACCAATCCAGAGAGACTGGCCATCGCCGAGTGCTTGGATGATGCCGGTGACAAAGAGCAGAATGACGTATAGCCAAGCAGCATTCGGGGGAGTGGAAGCAGGGTCCTCGAGGTACTCCAGGATCCCTTTCAACAGCAGCGTTGGCATGAACATGGCAACGCTAGAGATGGCGCACCACAGGCCTTGTAGAAGAATCTGTTTCTTGAAGAACAAGAGCAGGCGTACAGCAAGCATGTGTGTCTTCTTGACTTGGCGAAATCTTTCCAGAACATATTCCGCCTTGTCTTTGAAAGCAACATTCCATACGTCTTCCAATTCGAGTGGCCTCTTGTAGCCTTTCCAAACTATGCTGTCGGCCCAGGCAAACGTCATTCTCCCAAGGAGACTGGCAAGCGGTTCCTTTGAGGGCTCGATATCGCCCTCATGTTCGAGCTTGACACTTCGATTCCCACGTCTGGATGTCAGGACTATGAGGCACAGGATTGAGGTAAGTGCGAAATGGGCGATCGTCACGCTCCGGGATAGTTCCGAACCATGATGTAGAATAGCCGATCTGAAGACCATGATCTCAAACAACCATTCCAAACCGTAGAGGATGGCGCAGTGGTTCCATAGCTTGAGGAAAGGAAAACGCCGGCGGGTGGCAGTGAAAGCGAGACGCAAAGAGGCCAGGATCGACAGATATGTCCATAGTAGGAGGTATGCTATTGAGACCCTCTTCTGAGCCTGCTTGTCACGCAACAATGCGACAATGCTGACAGCAAGCTGGGCGCACAGCACTAAGAGTTCAAAGGCCACGACGCCAGTCTCGCCTTTCGGCTTGTCGACGTCAAAAGCGGATGCATCTGTGGTGGTCTTCTGTAGGGTCAAGTCCTCCTCTTCGACATCGATCAACTTGTCTTCGGGGTTCTGCTGCCGCGATTGAACGAGATGAAGCGTCGACCTTGAGATTACGGCGACTATGCTAGCTATGCATGCTGCGAGCGGGAAGATAGTTTGTAGATAGAGCTGTTGGAAGTCTGCGTCTAAGTCATCGTAGTGCCAGATGGGCTGACAACAATGTTAGTAGGTTTCCTCGAACCGGCTTGTGTAACATACATGCATGATTGGATGTTGCGAGACATTAATTGGATGCTGCTGCTGTTGGGTGTCAAATGCAACGACTTGAGCACTTCCTGATGCCAGTCCACCTCTTTCCCCGCCGATCCTATCTCTTCTCCGTGCCTGACATGTGAGTTTTACTAGGCATTGAAATGGGGAAGGTGCTGAGCTTTTGTTTTTTTTTGCGACGGTAACTGCGACTGGCAGCAAAACACTCAGACGATGTCGTCACTGTTTGGAGAGCAACTATCTTGGGATTGCTGGACAACTACGTCGACTTGGGAATCAGACGACGAGCGCTCTACCTTTTGTCTGCAACGCTGATGGTAGGAGTCAAATCAGCATATAGAAGTAAAGCAACGCCGCAGAGCAGATGTCTCATGTCAAGCAATTTCGTGGTACTATCGATCTCTGTTATTGGGACCTCAGAGCATGTTCACGCGACCCAGTCGCCCGTGTGCGCTATACTCCGGGCCGTTAGCCGAGGCCATGCGCAATCGGTGCCACTTGATCTAGGCCTGCATAAAGATGACATGCTGACTGGCACCTGCGTTGTTCGAAGATAGGACCGTGCCTGGGCCCCAGTTGTTTGTCCGAGCAACTTAGTAGCTCAAGACATGGACAGCATCTATTGTGCAGAAGCCCGGACGGGTACTTTTCTTTCCTCTTGTAGTCCTGGAGGCGTACATCTTAGCATTTCATTGATATGCTTGTAAGGTGTCTGACAACATAGAGCCACGACTGCAGCAGGATCAGAAGTCAAACAGTTGACACGCTTTAAGTCGCGATTATTCCGGTCCACCCTTGGAGACCTGGACTATCGTCATTGCAGTGCAGGAGGCCAACCTCACATCAAGAGTCTCTTGCACTTCACGGCTACTTGGTTCGACCCGAAGTCGAGAAGGCGGTTCAATCTTGCACTCACAAACGCTTCGCAAGCAGCACAGTTCTGAAAGAGATTTCTTGTTGGGTTTGGTGGCAATGGACAGCTGACATTCTGTCCCACTTCCCGTACCAGCACTCCAAAAGACCACACGGTTCTAACAAACTTCGCCCTTGACTGCATTGGCGCTGACCAGCTTTCAAACAACAGACCTGCTTCCCATTTAAAGGACTTGCTTGTTCAAGAACCTCCCACCCAGCCCCATTCTCACTCTCAACCAACATCGTTCAACCGATTCTAGACTCGACGATTAGATCTACCCTACGACTTACGCCTTCTATCCGCCGCTGTCCGATTGCAAAAGGCCGATCTACTGCGGTTGTCCACTATGTCGTCCCAAGGCATCCTGCTCAAAGAGTACAAGGAGCTAAGCAAAGAGAAGTGGCTTACAATCGACTTCGATGAAGAGAACATCTATCGGTGGGACCTGGCATTGATGGTTGTCAATCCCGACTCCTACTACAAAGGTGGCTACTTCAAGTGCCAGCTGCTGTTTCCAAAGAATTACCCCTATTCTCCACCAGACTTTCGGTTCGCCAGTCCGCTATGGCATCCAAATGTTTACCCGGACGGCCGAATATGCATATCCATCCTGCATGCCCCCGGCGACGACATCATGTCTGGAGAGGCAGCAGGTGAGCGATGGTCACCTGCACAACGTGTGGAGTCCGTTCTACTCTCCATTGTCTCCCTCCTCGACGATCCAGAAATCAATTCTCCCGCCAATGTAGATGCTAGTGTCATGTACAGAGACGATAAGGCTGCTTTCCGGAAGCGAGTTCTGGAAGATGTCGAGAAGTCGAAGAAAGAAATCCCCGAAGGCTTCATCATGCCAACGCACGAGTCGACAAAACCGGCTGCACCGAAAATCGTCAATGACGATGATTTCTGGGCAGACTCGGACGCTGAAGACTTTGATTTCGGAGACGACGATGATATGGGCAGCGGGACGGACGAACAGTTTGATGCCGACTCGGACGATGAGGATGTTGTTAACAATGACTCCGACGACGAGACCACTCAAATACCGCGTGCCGAGAAGAGCGAGCGACTCGACTCTGAGATGACCGAACCTGGGCAAGACTAAACCTGTTCTGTGCAACAGACCGCTGTCAGTCACAAGATGTCTAAGATGGGCGTCTTCTAGAGATTCAACAGTCACAAGCAACTGCTTTTATGCCACGAACAGACGCGTCCCGAGATGAGGCACGAGGCCAACGAAGTACGAATTATTTCCAGCGATGGCGCTGATAGGCTGCGTTACACATTCACACAGCTAGGGGACTGCAGGAGTTACTTGCAGTACAACATAGAAGGCATGGTAGGACGGTATGGAGTTTTGATGTTACCGTGGACTCTTAGGAACTTACCTAAACATATGACACGGTTGCATGGCGGGCACTCTCGATCTACCAAGTTACTAGGTTACGATTATATGTAGCAAAGGGTTTCAATACAATACTCATCATTGACAGTCTCCATTCGAAGGTTGTTCGTGTTTCTGCATCGGTACTCGTAACTTTGTCCCCTCTTCTCGTAGCGCGCCCTTCTCACTCCTCTACTTACGCAATATGCCCCATACGAGCGTCAACTCCCGTGTTGACCCTCGTTGTTCATACTCACAATTCATGGTCGTTCGCCGGTTATTGTCTTGTTCGGGGACACTGATGAGTTTTACCGGCATGGGGCAACAGAACGTAGGCCATCGAACAATCTTCGCAAAACGACAGTAGCGCGGATGGTATATCAATCCAACGAATGATATATCTCTCGCGAATCTGCCAGCTTCTACTCCTACACGTCAACACCGCCACATCATCGCCTTACTGACCTAGCATGACTTGCGCCGCAGCACGAACCACAGCCTACCGGGCCGCCATCTGCTCACACGAGAACGTCAGCACTTAGTAGACGAGCATCACATACCAACCAACAATCGCCGTCAAGTATCATATCTAAACAACCAACACACCATGTCCCCCTCGCCAGCCACAATCCTCATCACCACCATCAACGTCGTCGCAGTCCTAGTCGTGCTCTACTGGGCCCGCTTCCTGGTCAAGCACATGAAGGAAAACACCGAGTTCGCGGATCTCCTGCTGCAGCACGAGCGCGTCGAGGCGGACACCAAGCCGCTGGGGATGTGGAAGGCGGGCGCTGACAGGCAACGAGAACGAGAGAGCCATGTGGTGAGGCAGAACGGACCGCGCACTGTGAGGTCTGGCGGCGGTAGATACGATCGTGTGCTGAGGAACATCGATGTCTGGAAGCGCGCGAAGTATGGGGCGTCGCGGGCAGAAACGGGTCAGGAGTTGGGTGTTCATGCTCCGGTTGCTGTTGCGGAGGAGGTTGTGCCGGTTGATAGCAGTGGGGAGGGGGTGAGGCAGCGGAGGAGGACTGTGAGATTCTCGCCTACATGATCTTGACGCTTGCAGTCATTCTATGAGGATATCAAGCTGGTTGGTTATCTCAGTGTTAGGGCCACTCTGATACCTTCAAAAGGCCGACAATGACCGGTGAAAAATATTGGAATTGAGCTCGGTCTAATGACCTTCGATCAGCCTTCTACACACCAAGTCTGGTCTTTCGAGGGCAAGCTAATGCTTACAACAAGCGTCTGACCTTCGACTACATCGAACACTCCAGAGAAAAGCAACGCGTCGCAGCTACACGGATCTAAGATTTCGCAGGTTCCGCCTTCACCTTCCGGGCTACATCAAGGATCTCCTCAACACACCTCCCCCACTGCTCCTGGTTCACCCAATGCCCCGCGCCATCCACGATCACCGTACCAAGGTAACACCCCGGCTCTACGCTCCTATTCTGCTCCATGGCCTCCACGGCCCCAGGCTCCTGATACGTCCCCCAATCCTGCCGTCCCGCCACGAATTTCGTCGGCACACTCAACTTCCTGCCGGCATACAGAATTGAATCGCTCGCCATCTCAGGCGAAGTTTGGATCCGGTACCAGTTCATCGGCGGGCCGAACCCCGTTCGCGTGTACTCTGCGGCATAAACGCCTAGATCGTCGTCAGGGAGCCAGTTTGTGCCGTACGTGCGCGGATCCTGGTCCGCCATGTCTTGCTCAACGGCTTCGCGCATCGTGCTGTCCCGTGGCATGATGTAGTAATGTGGCATCTTGGCTAGTTCTTCGGCGGTCCAAGAGGCGAGTGGATGCGGTGGGGGATTGTGGTTTCCCGACCAGTCGGCAGATTTGAGGTGGAAGTAGCCGCGGAGGAAGGTGTGTAGGGGCTGGCCAGTGGGGTGGGTCATCTCGTTGGCGCTGGGACGGGTGCAGTAGTACCATTTGTAGTGCTTGCGGGGTCTGTCTGGAATTGAGGCGAGGGCATCATGGACGTTAGGGTCACGGGTGTTGGTGTAGGGGTCTGGCTCTTCTGGTGGAGGAGCTGGGAGGGACTGGTTTGGCGAGGTGTTGAATGGTATCTTCGGTACGCCCTTGAAAGGGTGGGACATTAGAACCAGACTCCGAACGAAGTCTGGTGGTGCAGAGGAGCCACGTGCGAGCGTGGTGTAGGTGGCGGCTACGGCGCCAAAGTCGTGGCCTACGATCGTGTGGATGGATTTGTAGCCTAGGGCGTGCACGAGCGTGACGATGTCTTTGATCAGATTAGTAGGTCGGAAAGTATGTCCCGGGATGGACTTCAGGTCTGAACTATGAGTCCTGCCATAGCCTCGTTGATCGAATGCGACGGCATAGTAGCCAGCGTCTGCGAGGCGGGGGAGGATGTACCGCCACGAGAAGGCTAACTCGGGGAAGCCGTGAATGCAGAGAACAAGAGGCGGGCGGGTGTTACCGACCTGCTTGGGAACGGATTCGAGGACATGAAAGTTGAGACTGGAAGTGTCAACAAAGCGGGACGTCACACCGGGGGGAAGCGTCAGTGGTGGAAGAGTCTTCGGGTCGGTGGTATAGTCTGGGGTGTCTTGGGCTGGGACCACGTCCATACCGGTGGCCATCATAAGTTAGCCTTGCCTGCTGGTCGGTGAGTAATTGTGAACGACCGAGTCTCACTAATAGGAAGTGGTGGATGCTCTGCGGAGATTCAATGGGCAGCCGGTGCAGCGAGCTTCTCCACGGCAGCAGCCGAGCAACGAGACTCCAAAGCAATTTGACCCTCATTTGGGGCAAGTGAGGATCTTTGTGTATAAAATACTAGGTACATTATCAGAGCTTGCTTTTGGGCATAGCATATGAGCATTGATATTGCTCGAACCGAGCCACGTAGGTAGACTCAAGGCTGTTGTCCAGCTATGTCTTCGAGCAGCGTATCACCAAGTTGCATGTTGGTATCTTAACACCTCTCATCATGACCTAGAACATGGTGGTGGGAGGTGTTGGAGATCAACAAGCAGCAACTCGAATGCTGTGCGGCAAGTTCATGTGCTCCAGAGTTGCAGATTGAGCTCCAACTAGTGGCTCGAACGACAACATGGGAAGGTTCGAGCGATCGCAGAACAGGGATGGTGGTGGCACAAGATGACGTTGATGCACGCCCAGACGCCATTTTGGAGCACACCAGTGGCTGATTGGCGGCCTCTCCTTTGATTGAATGGGTGCGAGACGATGATGCAGAGACCAGCCAGGCAAGCTAACTTGGGCCGGAAAACATTGCAGTATCGCGCATTCTTGTTGCGGTCACTTCTTCATGCTTCCCCAATACCAGCTCTTCAATCGTCCCTGTTTCCATCATTAGTTGTCTCTGTTAGTAGTCGTTCGAGATAGCAACGGACACTCGCGCGACGGACACGGCTGACTCACCATCCCCCTCGGGTCGACGGGACAATCTGTGCATGACTTTTCCGCTATCCTGTTGCACAACACATGTCGAACACGTCGTGATGGATGTGAGGACCAGTACGGCTCATTAGTATTTCACGCGCAGAACTTGAAGGCAGCTGTATATAGCTCGCTACTCCTGCTACCAGGAGCTGCAATCGAGAACCTGATAGCAAAGTCTTTGGTTCAAAGCAGCAAACATGCCTCTATTCGGACGCCGATCGAGGTCGGTGTCGGTGGCGGTGAGTCAACCAGCCTTCAATGGCTCGTAAGAAAGTCGAGATTCTAATGTGCTGCAGCGGCCGATGGCGCCCGCGAACAATTCACCCGCCATGCTTGCTGCCTCGCAAGCATTTACCGGATCCCAGGGACAGCAGAGCAGACTGGCGGCGGGGGCAGCTGCGCAGGCTCTTCGCTCCATGTCGCCAGTCAGCACCCCAGTAGGCCAGATTCAGACGAGGCGCATGGTACAGAGACAGAATTCGATGAGTTCAGTCCAAGGTACTCCAAGAGGAAGATCGCGTGGAGATAACTTGGTCAGACGTGGCAGTTCATCCTCTATGACAGAGCGAACCTTTCGCGCCGAGTCACCCGGCAGACCATCTACGTCCGGTGGTCTGCCTTCATCCCGACAATCCCAGCCTCCTGTACCACCCTTGCCTCAAACGTATGCCGACGTGCCGGCCATACCCAAGAAGTCCCAGCGTCGCTCAGCCAGCATCGATGACATTCAGCTTAGAAAAAACAACCAAAGGCAGGCAATGGAACGCCATTCTCTGGCAGTCGCGCCTACTTCAAAGCCTGCGGTTGATCCAGCTTTCGCTGCAGCAAAGAGGGTCTCAACTGGTGCGAACCCCCAGCTCAGTAGGACAGATAGTCAAAACTCCATGCATTTCTCCTATCCAGGACGAGCGAAATCCCCTCCACCGCAAAAACAGAAATTCGATTCACCTAGATCACAAGTCGCCCACCAGACAAGGCCTGCAGCGCCGTCCAGAGGCATCTCAGACTCTGAGGCGAGGACCATACAGCAAGATCTAACACAAACAGCCCAGCAGCCCGTCAAGAAGAAAAAGAAGCGCGAGGGACCATTGACCGAAGGTAGTCGTCTGCAAACTGGTACTATGGGCCACAAGCCCGTCGTCACACAGCTTGCACCAGGTCCACCAAGCCCAATATCACCGGCTGACAGCAGAGGTTCTGATTCCGAGAGCGACCCTCGCGCTCAGGCTCGTCGGGCTCAAAGAGCTTCAGGTGTCCTGGCCAAACAGCCATCTGTCGTGAGGGAAGACTGGGAAGGAGAGCTCGAGGATACTCCATCTTCACCTATCGATGCCAGCCCCGTTCCGACTCGAGGGGCGCCTAGCAAGCGACAAACGGCAGAGGCCAATGTTTCTCGTAAGATCGAGCAAGCAGATTCAGCACAACCACCACAACACCTTGGCGTCTCTTCGGCTGCGAGAAAACCTTCACTTAGTCCGTCGAGGTCAGCTCGTTTCTCGAGCCGTCTATCAAGCGATATGGCCCAAGGTCAGAAGCACGAGCCGCTCCCAAGATCTGTATCGCCACGCAAGCCAGCTTTGAAAACCTCAAACTCGCCACAGATCCTGCCAGTCGATAAACAAAGAGCGAGAGAACCAAGTCTGACCCCTAGCGATATGACTGATATCTCCGCTGATAGTGCCCCGCGACGCAAGAAGGCTACTCACGTCAAATTTGACAATCACCCCGAGATTGTCGGCGCTGCAGCGGAAAGTGGTTCGCCAAGCACTCCTCAGATCGTCAGCCCTCAGCATAAGGAGAAAGACAGGAGGTGGTTCGGAAAGAAACCGACCAGAGTCGTGCTGGACGAGGATAGCGATGGTGAAGACGCAATGAAACCGAGACCACAACTGCCTACCTTTGGCAGTGTAAGGAACGGGCGCCGGAATGAGGTTGAATCGTCGCTTCGTCAACCAGTCGCTTCCTCCCCATCGTCTTCGTCTTCCTCATCCGTTTCCCTCGACACAAGACCAACGACAATGGACACGTCTATTTCTAGTGATCATGCCCTTGGTGGTCTGCTTACACGAGATCGCGAACAGAAAAGAGTCGCCGGGCAGCAACCTCTAGCGCCGGAGGTGACCTCCGTTGAGGGTACGGGCTTGCACAGCGACAACGAAAGTGTCTATTCGCAAGACAATCACAACTACGTTGAGCCACCGGTGCAGACTTTCTCAGCATATCAACAGGCTACCACCCAGGAGGAGACTGCGAGCCACCCATTGAGTAACGTTGATAATGCTGCCGACGTTCCTACCATTGCCCTTCAGCCAGCAACTCCCGGCATAGAGGAAGAGCCTAAGCACAAAGATCAGTGGTTGGTCGAGGTCCCTGGCGGGTTTCCGTCTGCATATAGCGAGGTTACCGTTGCAGCTCCTCAAACCGAAGTCGCTGCTTCACGGCAAGCAGAGCCCGATCCAGTGTCATCAACTAGCGTATATCAGCCTTCTTGGCAGGATGACGCTCAGGCTCGCTATGATATCATGCCTGCAATCCAGGAGGAAGAATCTGACAAAGACAGTATCTATAGCGATGCAGAAGAGGACATGGACGGGGACGGATTCGGATCCATCAATGCCATTGTCAGGAGTCCGGTTCTCGCTAGTCCCACAGCTCATTCATCACCACCCGCAAGTCCAGTCACCGCAGCACCACAGCGGGATGTAGAGCGTGAGAGTGAGCAGATCCCGTCGGATTGGAACGACGTAGGAGCGCGATGGAAAGTCCATCGAGAAAGCCTTCAACGCGCTGCGTTGCAGCCCGCACCCGAGATCGTGGAGAAACACGCACCACCACCTACACACCAGGCAGCACAAAAGGCCACCTCTTCTCGCACACAAAAGAAAGCAGCATCGCCAGTACCAACAGCTAAGTCAACCCCCAAGGCTACTCAGCCAGCAGCTCCCACCGGCGCAGTTCGGGCAGCACGCGCCAGCGCTCAGCCCGGGTCTCGACAGTCTATGCGTCCTGAGCCGAAAGGTGTTCCGGCGCCTACCCTCAGAGCTCGTGCAGGCTCATTTGAGGACCCAAATCCAACAATGCGATCCTCAATGCGCAATTCTGCAGGTCCTCCACCGAGCAACGAAGCACCAAGACCTAAAAAGTCATCCATGCGTCACTCGGCTGCACCCACCGCACCAGTTGCTGCAAGCCCGCAGTACCAAGCACCTGCCACCCTGCAGAAGAAGAATCTTCGAAACAGTGCGCCGCCCCCAGCGCGCACGGCCTTGCCACCTGTCAATAATGAGAGCGACTCTGAGAGCTCCTTCAAGAAGCGACGCCGTGCCAGAGCTAACGAGCGAAGTGCACAAGGTATGCGACGGAGCATGCGGGCAGGGAGAGAGGCCGAGCCGGTATCGCCTGCTCAGGCGCGTGAAGTAGCTCGACCGCAGGCAGTCCAACCGCAGTCACCGGTCGATCGACGAGCGCTTTCTCCTGGTGGAGGGCAATCTTCAATGCGCATGACTATGCGAGGCTCAATGGACAACACACCTACAATGCGTGGCAACCAGAACAATGGGCCTACCATGCGCGGCAACCAGAACAATGGCAGTGCTAAGCGATCCTCCTCCCTTTTCGGTCGGAAAAGGGACGCTAAAAGCCCAACCCGACCCATGTCGGCCATGGGTTTCGGCAGGTCGCGTACGGCAGATTCGGACGATGAAGGTGACAGGCGACCGAACAGAACCTACAAATCCAGATTCAGCAACTCAAGCGACGAGGAGGTCGACCTTCCTCCTGTTCGCGGTATACCACGTAGAAACAGAGATGATGATTCAACCGATCTAGAGGACAGCTCTGACGAGGAGCGCACCAGAGGCAAGAAGGCGGCACCTCGCAAGAAAACATCGGTCGCAACGCCATCCTCACCTCAAGTTCCCGATAGGCCGACATCACCTGTGTCGCCTGGTGAGAAGAAGAAACGCGGATTTTTCGGTCGAATGAAGAAAGGTAAAGACGAAACTGATGGTCCTACTGGTAACGAGCCGCAGCCCGCGGCCAACGGAAATTCGAGAACGACGACCGGTGCACGACAGAACGCCAACACCGTCTCTGCCAGTATGGGCGCAGAGGCGCAGAAAGAGGCACTCATGGAGCAGGCTCGGAGAAAGCTGGAAGCCTCTGGAGAAATAAGCAAGTCGACGCGACCGACGTCCCCAACGGGCAAGTTGCAGAGACGAGTGACACCCTCAAGAACTATGAGTGATTCGTGGCCATTGCCCGGAAACGTACCTGAGTATGGTACGACGGACGGTCGACCAGTGACATCCGACGGGGCAAACCCACGGCCAGGCATCCGTGACCATCAGAGGTCGTCTGACACCGCGGTCCAGGAGTCGGGTGAAGGACAGGAGAAGGGAGCCAAGAAGAAGAAATTTGGGTTACTGCGCAGGGCGTTTGGGATGAAGAACTAGTGGTTTTCTGCAACTCTACAACAGACGATTGTATATGCTGCGATCTGGTGACAAGCTGTTCACCATCTTTGCCAGCCAGCGACCTTGGGCACTTTGATCTTCTGACTCAGGACGACGAGGACAAGCGATGTGGCACCATCGTCGATATACCGGCGATCCCACCCTTCACTGTTTCACTGTGAAAAGCGTTTTGTTGCTTATACCCATACACATAGCTAGTAGTAATAATGATATTTGATTTGTCTAACACAAGCATCACAAGTCCGTAACTTGCTTCGAGTTGCCTAAATTGAAGCGGATGCGTATCTTAACTCAGTAATTCATCCCCGCTTATGAGAGAATTGTGTGATTAGTCATTCTTCTACTCCGGAGGTCGTGACTTTAGCCGGATGCTTCAGCGCCCCAAAAGCCTGGCGTGCGGGGCTATTCCATGTCGGCCTTTGACGGTTTGCCGATCGTCGAATCTCGTCGACACTCACGGTTGGAAGCATTCATATTGACTAACAGAAAGATATGGTAACATGAAGATGGCACGACTTTGAAGGAGCAACATCGAGCTGAAAGGTGGCAAGGATGAACTCATAGTGATGCAGGAGCGACGCATGCGGCGGCTGACTGTGCCACCGATAGCAGCAGGGGCCCCCTGGACCCTGGAAACATTTTGACGTCTGAATTCTGGTTCGGAGCGGATTGCCCCACCATAGAAACGGTTGAGAGAGTTGCGCAGCTACGTAGTAGTACGGCGAGTGCGTGCTCGGTGCTTGTTAAAGAAAGACTAACATACGTCGAAAAGTTTTGTCTCTCATATCACTGCTCAATCTTCAGTATAGAGACCACAGTTAGCCTTGACCAACACAGACTTACATTATCCAACACCATAGCAGCCATGTCTACATCTTTGGACCAACTGAAGAACACCGGCACCGTACGAACCCGCGCGGCGTTGAGCTGAGCACTGCTAACACCACAACAGGTCGTTGTCTGCGACTCCGGTGACTTTGCCAGTAAGTCCACTTTATCAGTCCCAGCAGCGATGGAGTAGCACTAACACCCAACAGCCATTGACAAGTACAAGCCACAAGATGCCACCACCAACCCATCGCTCATTCTCGCGGCCTCAAAGAAGGAAGAGTATGCTAAGCTGATGGACCTGGCCGTTGAGTACGGCAAGAAGCAGGTATGTGCAGCGCAACTGGTGCCATTGAGAAGATATTGACAGAGATGACAGGGCAAGGACATTGACGACCAAGTTGATGCCACCCTCGACCGATTACTGGTAGAATTCGGCAAGGAGATCCTCCAGATAGTACCAGGAAAGGTGTCGACAGAAGTCGATGCCAGATTCTCGTTCGACAAGGACGCTTCGATCCAGAAGGCCAGACACATCATCGAGGTAAGCAGAAGCCCTTGCAGGATGGAGCGATATCTAATTGTCTCAGCTTTACGAATCGATTGGTATCTCCAAAGACCGCGTCCTGATCAAGATCGCTTCCACATACGAAGGTATCAAAGCCGCCGAGGTGCTCCAGAAAGAGGGCATCAACTGCAACTTGACGCTCATGTTCTCGCTCGTGCAAGCTATTGCTGCCGCCGAGGCGAATGCTTACCTTATTTCTCCCTTTGTTGGCCGAATCCTTGATTGGTACAAGGCGGCTATGAAGAAGGATTTCAAGAAGGAGGAGGACCCTGGTGTGAAGAGTGTCGGTGCCATCTACAACTACTACAAGAAGTTCGGCTACAAGACCATTGTCATGGGTGCTTCGTTCCGAAACGTCGGCGAGATCACCGAATTGGCTGGCTGCGACTACCTGACTATCTCTCCTAACCTGTTGGAGGAGTTGTACAACAGCAAAGACGATGTGCCGACGAAGCTCCACGCGGACGATGCCAACAAGCTCGACCTGAAGAAGAGAAGCTACATCAACGACGAGGCGTTGTTCAGATTCGACTTCAACGAGGAGCAGATGGCGGTGGAGAAGTTGCGAGAGGGTATCAGCAAGTTCGCTGCTGACGCTGTAACGCTCAAGGGTATCCTTCGCGAGAAGATTGAGAAGGCATAGGCCAGCTTCCACGTGTCTGGACGGATGACGAGCGTTAATTGAGTATTATCAAATTGCAAAGAGTATATTCCACGCAAATACGAACATTGATATATGACCATAGAAAGCTGAAACCAATATTCTGGTCTGTATTTCTCCAACACTGTTGTGTGAGAGAGTGGTCGTTTCATAACTTCTATCTACAGGCAGGGTTGCGTGCTTGTCGTATAACGTGGTAGAATAATGCTGCGCCAGGGGCCTTGTTGGCCAAAGTTTCTTTGCTCAGGTTGGAGAGTGAGGCTGTCGATCGAAGATTTTTGCCCGCACGGCAAGGAAGGATTGTTGACGCAATAGGTGAGGGGCAGCAGCAATGCTGACGGATACGCGACCGGACATAGCAAAGGTACTTAACACGACCGACCTAGTTCTCTAGTCTTCTCCTGAACCATACTTGTGAAGATCACCGAGTTTAACAACCATTACATTTACCAAAGACCGAATCAATCTCATCAATACCGTCAAAATGGTCAAAGCAGGTGAGTCCAAGCACCGCCATGAGAGAGAGAGAGAGAGAGACGCGATTCGCATCGAACTGCATCACATACGCGACTACCGCCAGCTGTGATACTGGTCGTGCGCAGGCGTGATGTTCGCCATGCTGTGCAACCATTCCAGCTCCAACACAGCAGCTCTTTCTCCCTAGCTTCGTCTCGCGTCTGGACCTCTAGCTGATACCCTGACCAGTCGCTGTCCTCCGAGGTGACTCTAACGTCAAGGGCACCGTCACCTTCGAGCAGAGCTCCGAGTCGTCTCCAACCAACATCTCCTGGGACATCTCTGGCCATGATTCCAACGCTGAACGAGGCATGCACGTGCACCAGTTCGGCGACAACACCAACGGCTGCACATCTGCCGGCCCGCATTGTACGTCGTCTCGTTTCGGGATGGTTGAAGGCGCTGCTAACACTCGCACCAGTCAACCCGTTCGGTAAAGAACACGGTGCACCAGAAGACAGCGAACGACACGTTGGTGACCTAGGAAATTTCAAGACCGACGGCTCCGGCAACGCCAAGGGGTCAGTCTCGGACAGCCACATCAAGCTCATCGGCGAGCACTCGGTACTCGGACGGACCATTGTCGTTCACGCGGGTACCGATGACCTCGGAAAGGGCGGGCATGCTGAGAGCAAGAAGACGGGAAATGCTGGTGCACGACCTGCTTGCGGTGTCATTGGTATTGCTACCTAGCATGTTGCGTATACAAACGCCAGAAATGTAGCACGAATATAAAAATTCTCACGGCTTCTCCGAGCACATCAGCGTGTACACCGGATATGTATCTGAGCTGTGTGACTAGGCCAGTCGTTGTCCCTCTGCAATGCTGTAGGTCGTGTACCTATCATCCTCCATCCACCACTATCAGATCGTCCTTGCTGTTAACTGATCGAACTGCTGAGCCTCGATTTGGCCAGGCTACACTGCAAACATCTACACTGTGAGCTGCCAGATTGCTGTCTGAGTACCAGCAGCACGACAAGAAGTCTCTTTACTTGTCACTGCTGAGGGCAGAACAACTGCGAGGCTGCGAGGCACACTCTATCTCCGGAGTTAAGCCGGAGCTAAGCAACGCGTCACGCTGCGTGCGGGGAATCGGCGCTCGCCAAAATCTTTTAGAGGCTCATGGTCGCGCACGGATCGAGTGCTTCTCGAAGACTGACGCACTCACGACAACGTTCTGCTGTCTACGGACTATCGTGACACGCCGCAACACTGCTTGATCAGACACTCGCTAGTTCTGGCCGCCCATGCCCAGCTCTATGTCTTGACAGACCACTGCTCAGTCCTTCGGCATCTGCACACTTAGGCCAGCCATCGACTTTCGCTATCCTCCTCCGACTTGCGCAATCACTCTTGCAACCATCTCGGAACGCGCACGCTGCCTCCTCCAAAACACACATCCTAGCGCCCCATCATGCCGCGCGCATTCGGCGCCAAAAAACAAGGCCCCGACCTCAGCTGGGCAGACGAAGACCTCGATGACCCCAACGACCGCCAGAACCGCGCCGTCTCCCCTCCCTCCAACGTCCCCGACCCGCTCTTCCCGCCACGTATACAACGCCACGTCATCCGGACACCCAAGCCGCCGAGCGCATCGGAGAAGAGAGCAGTCGATGCACAACTCCGCTTCAGACAGAGATGCAGAGAGGGCCCGCTGTTCACCGTGCTGGATCGCAATACCTTGCTCGTGGACGGCGTGAAGCGGAAGAGCGAGGAGGCCAAAAGACGTGGCTTCGACCCCTTCGAGCAGCAGGAGCGGTATAGCACGCGCCATGTCAAGAAGGCCAGGACGGAGCCCGATCTCGGCGTGAACGGGAGGGGCGATTACGGCTACACCTTGAACATGTTCCCCGAGGAGCTATGGGGTGTTCTTGATCCGCACCAGAGGTTGCCTGACTGGCAGCATGTCAAGGAGGACTCGGTTGCCTATGCCGGCTTGGGCAAGAGGCCGGTGAAGAAGAAGAGGAAGAAGGGTTTGGACTATGAGAGGATGGACCGCGAGCAGGCCATGAGGGGCGACGAAGAAGTGGATGGCGAAGAAAGTGAGGATGAGGATGCGGTCAAGGGGAGGAAGAGGAGGAAAGAAAATACACAGGCTGGCCAGAAACAAGGCATCGAAGCCGAGGACGACATTGACCTGGAGCCGCCTGTGGATGAGGAGGAAGAAGCTGCCGATGAGGAGCCCGAGGACAGTGAGTTCTCCGAGGACGAGGACGAGATGAATGACTACCAGGCCGAGCAGTACTTTGACGATGGTGGTGACGAAGCCGACGTGGATGATGAGTACGGGGCTGGAGGGACAGAAGACTACTAGAAGAGTCGAAGGACGTGCCGCAAACATGTGGTAATTGTCTTGTTCTTGCATGCCGATTCGATGATACCACGATGGCTGATACTGGTCATGGATCACAGCCCAAGCTAATTGCATTCTCAACATATGACTATGGGTCTTGCTACGAAATAACATTAATCAGAAAGGTTGCCAATGTCTTGACATCCTGGCGTGGAGCGACTTGTAAAGACAGAGGCTTGACAGATCTGGCGAAAAGGACACTGCAAGGAACTTGAAGGATGAGATGCCAACCAGACTTGGAAGGACTGACTCTCCACTTCTTGCACCTCGACCAATGAATTTCCGATTTGGCATTGCTTATTTGACCCCTTTTCGTCGTATTCGCCAGACAGTCTCGAAACACAGTGTTCATGATGATCATCTTGGTTGCCTGGCAATGCTCAGCCCAGGGGACTCGCTAGCACGTCCAAGGCCAACATGCACATGCAGAAGTCGCCTCACCAGAACCATGGCTAAAATCCATTCTTCCCAATCTCACCCTTAATGATCCACTGTCCTTGTGCACGTCGAAAGCTTCTTCGCCTTGACGTTCACTCACTTGTGCCGAAACCCAACGTCCGAAAAAGCCGTGTGGCCAGCTCATCATGCCTAACAAAGCACAATTCGCCCTACTGACCACATTCAGCGCGCTGGCCGTGCTGACTTCGGCGCAAACAGGCCCATCGACAGCTCAGGTCTTCTTCCCTTACCCAGAGGGCGACCAACCCTACGACGCATCCATCATCGCTCAGGTAAGACAAGCCATTGATCCATCCCCTGCTTCTCACTGTACATCGCGCTCACCTACCCAACCAGGATGCGACCGCCACAACTCTCGCCGTGGTCTGCGCAAGCCCAACCCCAACCGACTGCAACTTTCCCAGCCCCATCACCCTAACCGTCGGGCCCTCGACCTTCCACCAAAGCCCATCAGGCATATGGAACATCCTCGGCGAGATCGATTGCACTCTGACTAACAGCGGCAAAGACGGCGGTGAGTGCGCGTACACCCTGCCGGTCTACGACGATGACGACCTGGACAGTGCGACGACGCGGAGCGACAATGGCTGGCTGGATATCTCCACTCCGGCACCGAGCAGCGAGACCAGCAGCGTGTCGTTCAGCACGGGGACGGAGATGGGCTACGTCACTGTGACTGTGGCGGCGGTCGAGGCGAGCGTGACCGCGGCTGACTCGAGCGCGGTCAGTACGGGAGTAACTTCGGGTAGCACGTCGCGCTCACAGACTTTGTTGACTGGAAGCAGCGCTGCGGAGGCTTCGGCGACAAGCGTGTCGGATAGTGGAGCTGTGGGAGCGGGTAAGTCTGTCTCCAGGTGCATATGTGCTGGCGTGGCGATGTTGCTTGCAACGCTGTTGCTGTCCTGATCACGGTGAAAGTCGTCGAGTGTCATGCTTCATTCAATGCGGAGCTTATCTCGCGCAACACCGGCAGATAAGACTCGACCTCCTACCCCGGCGAATACGACAAAACAGCCTACAGTTATCCCACTGAAAGCGCGAGCTAAGGATGTGGGTGCTCACATGGAGCGAATGGCGGTCCCTGAGTCGAGTCTAATGGAGGACGAGTGCCGAGAGAACGGTATTACGTGAGCTGACATACCGTTTGTATACGTGGCTCAAGTCATCTAGTGAGGTCTGATCGCATGCGGAAGCAACATCCCTGTACGTTAAGATATACATGTTATACGCAAAGCTTCCCCATATGTGGCCCGACCCGACATCAACGTCCTTCACGTGTCCGTCTGGGACTACCGAGTGAGACCCACAAGCTGCAGCGATTCTTGCGGATATGTAACTGATCCCTCATTGAATGCCCACCGGCCAGTAGCTCTCTCTCAGCACTTGTTCTTGTGTATCTCGATTGTCATCGCATCTACCTCTAGTACCGTTGTAAGGTCTCCCTTTATATCTCCATCGGGCTGACCCTGCTGCCTCCATCGGCCGTCGGAACGCGGTACAGCACGTACGGCTTGACCCGGCGGTCGGTGCCCGGGTAATAGCCCTTGGTGCGCCACAGCTGGTTCTCCACGAAATACAGTGTCTGGTTGGATATCCACATTGAATCTGTCGCATCGTGTCAGTGATCGATTCATGCGGACACTGGGGTAACAGAGGCCGCGCGTCTGCTCGACTTACCTGTCCATCCAATCCGCGGGTCGCGGACGTACGTCGTGACGGATGAATTGCGCGCGTTGAAGATGTTGATGGCGTTCTGCTCCGCGTTGCCCGCGTAGACGTACTGGTTCGTGTCCTGCATCAGGCCGTCGCTCTGGCCCTTTTGGCCGAGACTCTTGACGTTCGCTTGCGCTTCGACTTCGCTGTTCTGGCCGCGGTTCAGCAGGTACTGGTTCGAAATACTGTACAGCTGTCTGCCGCCCGTGATGGACCAGACGATTGTGTCGCCGCCGTCGAGGAGGGCGATTCCGTCGGCGCCCGTGGGGTCGAATGTGAATGGCTCGCTGGGGCCGGGCACGAAATAGACTTCCTCGCCCCAGACGTAGGTCAGGTGCTGCTTCTCGGCGCTGACGAAGGCCGTGCCGTCGAGGTGGCGCCAGGCTTCTTTCGTGCCGAGATCGACGATGATGATCCCGTTGCGGCGCTGTTGGCTCGAGTCGGTTATGTATGCGACGCCTTGGCCTGAGGCGGTGACGTTGGGACGGAGATCAATGCGGACATCGTTGATGTAGCTATCTGGGTAAGCGACAGTGGTAGGGAGGACGATTGTCTGGTTGATGGTGTTGGTCGCGAGGTCTACGGCGACGAGCTTGGGACCGCCGTAGGATGCCGGTACTAAGGTGCCATTTGGAGTTAGTGCTCGGCCTGTGTCCAAAATCCACAGGCGCTCAAGCGGGTCAATCGCTACAGACTGAACGCCTATGAGGTAGTCTTGGTAGTTTGCGCCAGTTGGTGGAAAGGTCGTGTAATTGATGGCTCCCCCGGGAGGACTGTTTATTTCCGCATTAGGGTAAGGAGTTTCGGTGTTGTTGGTGGTGAGCTCCGCAACTTGGTAGCGAGTGTTATTTGCGTCAAGGCCGGACGGGTAGTTAGAGAAGAGTCGTCCTGATTCGCTGACTGCGATTCCTGTGGGCATTTGATCATAATAAAGGTGAGTGATCTCCAGAGGAGGTCCGCGTACACCAGGGTCTTGTGCAATCTGCTGTGCAACTGCTACGCTGCTTAACAGCAGAGCAGCTGTGATCGAAGTCGGTCTCATGTTTGTTGGAGCTTGGTGTACGGGGTAATGGGCTGTTCAACACCGGGAGACAGACAATGGATGGCTTGAGATAAGTATTGCTCGACCCTCCGTAGTGAAGCTCCTCCCATCGGACATGGTGACCTCACTACCATGCCTTGTATGCTCGCACATCGTGACTTCGGCATCAGGACATAAGGATACCGGAGACGTGAGCACTGATGAGTACGTCAACACTTCCACGGAGGTACTGTGAGAAGAACAGGCTACTGCTCGTTGACCAAGCATTTTTGACCGCGACACCATGGCCGGCTGTCATGAGCTCATGGTGGTTCAACTACCCCTGGCGTATCCTGTCCCCAGCGAATGTGGACGAGCTTCCGAAGGTGACACTGAGGTCACGACATCTGCTGTTCACATCACGTGACCTGACCTTCGCCCGAAAGGGAAAACGTATGTGCCTTTGGGATTCTGCCGCCCACTGGGACCTTTGTGGTTGGCGGCCACCTCTGTGGGCAGAGTCACCATAGCCGTCCCGCAGTCCACAGCATCTCCGTTCGAAGCTGTGAGAAGGAACGTATGCAACACTTGTTGCGGGTTAAGAGGGTAGGCGGGGCTATCCTAGAGAGTACAGCAAGTGGGAGCATTTCCGGTCCTAACGGACGGCCACTCTCCCCTGGTCACAGCATGTCGATCCCATACCTCACTTTACCATTGTCCATGTATCTATCTCAACTCTCCTCCCTGGCTCTGTATGATCCAGTTTCCTACTACCTTTTCTGGACCTAGCTTAGCTATACACTCGGGGAGATAGCTGAGGCCTCACTGCAATGCATTAACCGTGATAATGGCCCTGCGATGGTTAAATGCTGACCCTCCAGGCGTGTGTTCTGTCCTGATCATGGGCAATTGGACACACCTGGGACGCATGAGGCTTGTTGCACCAACATGCAGATCTTTCAACACCACTTGGATTTGCTTCCATGACGGAATGCTGTTTGCTCTCAAGACAGCCATATTATGAAAGAGGTCGTCTGTAAGTCTCTCAGGGCATGCCAGCGTCGAAGCTCAAGATCATTCAACATGATACTGACATCTTCCTTCGACTAACTTGGAGGGTTGTCTGGACGCGTCGCCTTCCCTGTGGAGTCCATAGATCCTGCATAGTTGGTAGGCACAACGAGTGATGTCCGGCCGTCGTGGTCATATATAGAACATGGTGCAGGTAGCGTCTGAGAATGAGCTGACCAACCGTGATGAGCCACTCGTGATAGAGGCCTTCCGTCAATACCGGTGTGCGAGCTCAGCCAAGCGCATAAGACGCTCTCAGTTCGGTATGAACAAACAAGGATAATTAATTGGTAGCAGCTCCTGAATGTGCTGTTGGCATCTGCTTCGCGAAAGCTATGCTACTGTGTAGAGGGTCGGCGTCACGGTCTCGGAGATGTTGTCGCTCGAGACCGTGGCATGAGACTTTGCTGAGGCTATGCGGACACGCGATGGCCTTCATCGACATGCCGATCAACAAGCAATTTCTGCGGGATTGTTACTGGTCCGAGTCTGGTGAGATTACCCACGTCGCACCACGTAAGCTTCTCCTTCGTCATGCTCTTGCCGCATAAGCAGCCCGTGTGTGGCCATTCTTGTATCCAGAAAACAATCTTTAGACGACTATAATACCGGCTGAGGCTGGCAGAGGCTGGCAGAAACTACCCGCCCATAAAAGCTCAGCTTTTAACTCAGCTTTTGTGTGCTTGTTAGTCTGTAGCCGTCTCAATAACGGCAAGCAGCAGCTGCGATGCATGGAGACGAAGGACTGCCGGCCTCCTTCGAATTAACGATGCGACCAAACTTTGTAAAACACCTCTTTCGAGAACCTAGACGACGGATTTATAGGCGCCATGCGAATTTCTGAATAGAGTACGACTCTGGTGTGACTATATACCCGGCCACTGTCCCCTTACAGTATCGGGGTACATCTGACACCACCAGGTAAAAGACGTAGCCAGTTTGATGATCTGCCAACTGGCTGGAAGTGTCGGCAGGCCAGCACTACCCTAGTAATAAAATACAGTTGTGCTCTGAAACAATGAGGATGTATCGTTTCGGACAGGGGAGACACGAAACAGTCTCGCGTCGCCCCACCTCCTGGAGCCTTCCAATGTGCTCCGCGTGTTGTAAGCGTCTTCCGGACTATTGCGTACGAGAAGATGATATTGTGCTGAACAGCACTTCCTCAGAACCTTGCGCTTGACACGAGAATCTCTGTAGACGCATCTCACTGTCCTGGCTCCACCTTGCACACGATACAGGAACCATGGTCCTCATTCTAGCAGAAGTCGTTTTTGCATTTCTCCACCTTTTGCACTGAAGATCTTGCCTGACCCAGCGGTAACACGACATGGAACTGGTCGTAGTAGACGTATCTTGAGGCAGACTGGCCGGGAGTGATAGGTGCAGTAATGGTAGAGTGGGGATGCACCTTTGAAGCCGTATGCTGTGGCTTCTAACGCTAGATTGCCTGCGTCATAGCCCTTCATGGCAACGTTGCCAACGATTGAGCTGGGTGTCTCACTCCCACCATATGTCTCTGAGTCAATCACCCTGGGCACTTCCAAACTCACCTACAAAGAACTCCTTTGCGCCCTCGGCCCTTCTCGCTTGCTCTCCAGGGATCTTCCAGTTGTTGACGCCCTGGTCACAAGTTTTAGCCAATCGTCATATATACGCTAGGGCAGAGATTCAACTTACCCACCACCACTTCCTCACTCTCGCACCCAAGGTCTGCCCTGTAAACTTCGTTCCACGGTTCATGTACCTCCATCCACTGATCAGCAGGTGATAGCCTATACCCTGCACAAGCGGCATAAGGACTTGATCTCGTATCGTGATATAGACCACTTTGCCCGTCGTATCTGCATTCTTGAGACTTGCCAGATACGTTTGTTCAAACCTCAAATCGGGCAGCGGCAGACGCTGTTGCCCTGGCGACTGCCGTGGCCTCGGTCTGATTATATCGGATGGTATGGTTGAGGTGTCTGAAGTGTGTGAGGACGAGTCGTCGAGGTCGAGGTCGTGGTCATCGTGGCGGTGGCTACCAGATAGGATCTCTCCTGGGGTCTTCTCTGATGCTGCGGTTGAAGGATTTACATCGTGGGCGACGGAGGGATTGTGTTCTATATGGGCAGACTGTATTACAGAGGCAAGCTCCGAAGCCATGGTGGGTATATGCAGGGGATGTTATCGAAGAGATGGAAGAGGATAAGGTATGCGGTGATCGCTGAGCTCGCAGGCGTAGCTGCTTCCCGATTGGTGGCAACAGCAGAGACAACGTGGTCCGACGTAGATATGTCTCAGACGTGCAAGCGATGTTCGATGCTTGACAGAAGTATTATGGTGGTGGGCGTAGCTGAAGTGAAGCATGGCAGCAGCAGACGTTCGGGGAGACGCTCGGGACATGGCAAGTGGTAGACGAATCAGAACTCGAGTCGTGCGGTGATCGGGACCCACCTTCAACGCAGCTTCGGCAAGGTGCAGGGTAGGGTGCAGGACTGAGATCATGGCGATCTGCCAGATTTCTGCCCCACGTACGACAACAAAAGTCAACAGTGCGAAGTGAGGACAATTCCTGCTCTCATACACATTTCAGTACCGTTGTAATTGTTAGATCCTGCTCAAAATTATAACATTCACTCACCACCTTCCACAGTCACGACTACAACCATGGCATCCACTCAATCATACCCTCTTCTGTGCTTGGAGAACCCTCTTCTTGGTAAGAACGATCGCTCTGGCCGCTGCACACTTGCTGACGCTATGGGCAGACATTTCAGGCAAGGGCGATGATGATATGATCAAGCAATATGGCATGAAGCTAGACGACACTGTGCTGGCAGAGCCCCACCAGCTAGGCCTCTTCGATGACCTGATCAAGAACCGAGACGGCAAATTGGTTGCAGGAGGTGGTGCACAAAACACCGCGAGGGGTGCACAGTACATGCTGCCACCCAACAGCACCTTGTACATTGGCTGTGTAGGCAACGATGAGTATGCCAACACGCTGAGGGAGGCTTGCAAGAAGGAAGGTAAGCCGTTCATTCCTCTTGATCATGGAAGAGCGACAACAGTTGGCTAACAAGACATCTGCTTAGGCGTCCACGTTGAATACCGCGTCGATGAGAAGGCACCCACCGGTCGATGTGGTGTCATCATCACCGGCCACCACCGAACAATGTGCACCGATCTCGCCGCCGCAAACGAGTACAAGGTCGACCATTTGAAACAAGAGCACATCTGGAAGATGGTAGAAGCCAGCAAGGTCTATTATGTTGGTGGTTACCACCTGACTGTCTGTGTGCCTGCCGCCATGGCCCTCGCGGAGCACGCCGCTGCCGCCAACAAACCATTCCTGCTTGGCTTGAGTGCAGGCTTTATCCCCCAGTTCTTCAAGGACCAGTTGGCCCAAGTTATGCCCTATACTGACTACGTCTTTGGCAATGAGAATGAGGCCAAGACATGGGCCGAGACAAATGGCGTCTCCGCCGACAGTATTTCCGAAATCGCCAAGAAGCTGGCAAACACAGACAAGGTCAACCAGAAGCGACAGAGGACCGTCATCATTACCCAGGGTACTGAGCCAACTTTGATTGCTGTTCAAGGCCAAGACAAGGTGCAAGAATTTCCGGTGCTGGCCATCGACGACAAGAAGATCATTGACACGCTAGGTGCTGGTGATGCCTTTGCCGCCGGCTTCCTGGCTGGCATCGTGTCTGACGACTCCGTTGAAGAATGTGTCAAGAAGGGCCAATGGCTGGCTAAGATGAGCATCCAGGAGTTCGGTCCAGCATACCCCTACCCAAAGAAGACCTATGGACAAGATGAATGAGCCTTGGCCGTGTCGACACGTGTGAATGGTAATGCATAGCGAGGCGTTGGGGCTCTTTCAACAAAACCCTGAGGCTGGTATGCTGTACTTCTTAAGTTTCATGTCTTCCACGACATGACCATGGATTTTCGATACCCATCAGAGGTGTACAATCAGCAGACAGTTCCCTGCCAAGGTCGGCAGATGGCAATCCTTCATTCACCCTTCAACCTTGCCCATTGGGTGGAGTGCCGTGTGACGCCGATCGTGCCTGACCTATCACACCAAGTACTGATGACTGACCTGTACCTCGGGCCCACTGGCCGCGACCATTGACCTGAACGTTCGGTCTCGCCAGAGGTGATGGCGTTCGGTCTGTTCCCTTCTCGTAGGCACGGAAAAGCGAGTCAAGTCCAGTAGGAGTTTGACCATAATTTGACCAACTCGGTGTTGGTTGAAAAGAAGGCTGGGGGGATGATCGCTGTTGAATTTCTTGCTGTTGTCGCGTAATTTGATCTTGGAACATGGCGCTCGAATTCACATCAGATGTAGCGAATGGAGGCGATCGTCGCCGAGCACTGTCTAAGCGTGGCGAGAGCTGTGCTCGCTCGCTGAGCGTTGGGGTGAACGCTGTGTTATACACACTCGGCAATGCGGACTGGGTGTACTTGTTTCCTAGATCTGGCGAACGTTGCGATGCTGAGCTTCCCCTTGACGAGCGCTGCATTTGTCGAACTAGGTCCATCCCTGTGAGGTTCGCCCCTTGTTGAAGACCCGGTGCAGCTGGTGTACCTGCCATGATGCTTGAACTGTTCAAGGATCCTGGCATTTCCTCCACTGCAGTCTGCATAACGTTGGACGTTCCCAGTGTTGGGGTGGAGCGCATACCGTTTGCCGGCTCTTTTCGTGACATAGCATCTGCCATAGTTACGTCTGGACTAACAGCGATTACGGGCACTCCTGATACAGGCCTGCTCGGCGTCCCATTGATTCCGTTGATCGAAGTAGTAGGTGCGTGTTTGCTCCTCCATTTCTGCTTGCTTGGGGGCGGTGTCGGGGGCCTCGCCGGTAGTTCGGGCTCAGGAACTGCTTGCCCAACAAACTGCCCGTTATCGAGGGCGAGAGGCACAACGTCCAGGTTCAAGTCACTCTGTTCACGTTAGTCCAATCCTCTCTTCAAGCAATATATCACTGACCTTCTGCTTCACCAACCTCAGAGCGTCCACTACCAGATCTGTGGCCCGCAGATGGGTCTCTGCGAGCTCTTCCAGGATTTCCTTGCCGTTGCCATTGTCGACACGTCGTGGCTTCATGGTCTTCGTGTCAGCTTCGAGGTATCTCCACTCCTGCACTTGGGCCGAAAATGACGAGAAGGACAAGCTTTTCTCATCCTCGTCAAGAAGGTGGAGAATTGGAGATGCAGCAAAGACATCAACGTTGGCTCTCAACAAATTGAGAGCTTGAGCATACGTCTTTGAGACTTGCTCGAGAAGTCTCCTGCTTGACCTGTATCTTGTCTCCACAAGATCGCGCATGTTGCTAAGAAACCAACTGCTGTACTGTCGAAGGTGAGGGAGCACTCGACGAACGACCAGAGACAGACGCGACAGGTCTGCCAAGTCTTGATCTGCTTGAGCCGGCTCTCCAAGCTCTCGCGAAAGGACCTTGAGCAGCGCCTGGAAAGTCATGAGATTGAAGCGCTGTAGCAGGAAGTAACTCTGACAACTGCGCTCAACGCCCTGATCAAGCTTGCCGACCTGCGATTTTGCGTCGTCAGCTATCACTTTCATGCCTTGCTTTGCGAGAGCCTCGGCAGCCATGTTGACCAGACAAGCTCGTTGCAGAAAGTGGTCGAACAGACCGTGCTTGGCCTCCTGAAAGCACAAGGCAATCATGCCGAGAATGTCGGTAGCCTTTTGCTGGAAGGCAACAAAATCGTAGGGCTTAGCATAACAGGTGGCATGGAAAGCTAGGAAGCGTTTCTCGAGCGTGCTGACGATGTCTTCGCCAGATTTCTCCATCAAACCGTAGGATTCTTCATTCCGCAATTCACGAATCTTCTTAAACTCTACCTGAATGTTGCGTGGTGCGAGAGGGTTGGGGTGTGCCACGGTAGCAGCACGGTGCAAGTAGTAGACAGCACCAAGGTGGTTCTCGTTAGCCAAGGCGATCACGGCATGCTGATTGTAGCAATGACCCTCGGCAGGATCCAAGGTCAAAGCAAGATCGTAGTATCCCTTGGCTGGACCCCAGTTGCGCTCTTTAAGCTGCAACTCCGATTCCCTCCATCGCGAGAGGTCTCCCAGGCGGATGATGCACTGCTTGCAAGAGGCCTCCAGCATCTTCACCTGGTCTTCAGTAGCAGGCTTCAGATTCTGTACCGACAGGCCATCCTGACCCAGCTTGTGCGCAATGTCGACGACCTTGGGAATGTTTGTAAAGTTTGCAATAAGTCGGCCGATATAAGCTCGGTAGAAGCGCTGACTGGTTTTGATGAAATCAACATACAGCTTCTCTGCCTTTCGCCTCTCGACATGCCTCTTCTTGTCGGCTCCATCGCGAAAGGTCCTCAACCAGATCTTGAATTTATCCTTCACTTTGACGTGAGCATCCCACAGCTTGGTCTCGGTTTGCTCGGCAGACTGATCAGAGATCAAGTAGAGTAGTGCAAGGTTGCCGCATCGAACCCTCAGCTTCTCCAGAGCTGGTTCCAGGGCAGTATAATCGGGCTCTTTCTGCCTCAGGGCATGTTGTAGTTTCCGCTCAGCCGATATCACGGCTCTGCAGGGACACTAGTCAGTACTCTTCGCACGTGGCATGTTGGCGAATGACCTACTTCGACGTCTCTTCGGTGTGCGTTTCCATAGTAAAGTAAGGTAAGGGTAAGTGGTCATTATTCGACCAGGTCGCCTTGGTCAGGAAGAATGTTTGGAAGCAGACCACAGCTTGGGCGTGCCTGCCATTGACAGTGACGAGTGTTGGTGCAGAGTCTGCGAGTTTCCAAGCAGACAACGGCACGCCGGGGGGGTGTAATTTGGCAGTGGTAGTGGGAAGTGCGAGAGGGAAGTCTGGTCCGCACTGCTGATCAAACGATCGGACTCGGCCTCTAACTTTGGCCTTGAAAGTTAGGCGACGAAGCCTGAGGCAATTCCACTTTCAGCCTCGTAGCCTTTCCAGGTGTTTTTGGGAAGTTGCGACTCGAAGTTGATCAGGGTGCAACTTCTATTATCGCAAGCACGACCGTAGAAGAACCTCTGTTGAGGTAGATGGCGATGAAGTCAGCAATGAATATACAGCGCTCGATGCGCCAGATCCGAGATACTTCAATATGTAATACCTGCCGACGCGAGCTTCGGCGAGCTGCATCAACTCAAGCCGCAGCCGGCGCAACAGAAGTATCGGGGTCAGAGGATCTGGAAACAAGCTCGTTTGGGGTCCCTCCGCCGTCCGAGCAGGATGCTGCACGATTCGATCCGCTGAAGCCTTCGCGGACACGGCAATACCAGCTACCATCCAGCAGGTATGGCTTTCTCTTTCCATCTCCCACGGCGTTAAGAGTATGCTAACAGTCGCTTCTATGTAGATACCAGTATCGCTCGCCTCGATTTGATCGGGGGCCTCTTGCACCACATCGACCCCCGCCGCCCACAGATCCAGCATCAAGACAATTCGTCCCAGGACCATTCTCACAATCCCGTCTGGAAACGACCTACCACAACACGATTGCCCCAGACTTCATGACAATGACTTATCAGCATCGTCCGCCAGGCTTCAGGCCAATCGAGAAAGGGCCTCGACTACGCTCATGGGAAGGCGACAATCCATACTTCGCAAACAGACAGCTAAGAGGACCAAGAGGTGGTGATGTCCTGCGACTGTTGCGAAAGCCAATCACCTTCCGCAACGTGCCCATGGTTGAGAGGGTCACCGTTCACAGCTACTGTAAAGACGTCGTCTATCAAGGCTCAAGCGTCCTTCATGTGTCCGGCATGGCCTTGCAAGAGATCACTGGCCAGCGCGTCCAAACCCACTTGTCCAAACATCCAGAATCCGGCTGGGGTCTCGTCAAGGGCAAGTCCATTGCTTGTACTGTGAACCTGAAAGGTGAAGACATGTATCACTTCCTCGACAAGCTGATTAACGTCGTCATGCCGAGGATCAAAGACTGGAGAGGTGTCAGGGCGACTACCGGTGACAACAGCGGAAACATCTCTTTTGGCTTCGAGCCGGACGTTGTAAGCACTTTTCCCGAAATTGAGAACAACTACGATGCATATCCACCGAAGATGATCCCTGGCTTGCATGTTACCGTACATACCACTGCCCGAGCCGACAAGGATGCCCGGTTACTGCTTGAGGCCTTTGGTGTGCCGTTCTATGGCAAGATTGTGGACTGAACAGCAATAGCCAGAATCACTATGTCTCTCCTGGTGGCGCTTGTGAAGGGCTATAGCCCTACGCTTGTGTCTGGATACATGGTCAACAGCCTCGAGCACGATTGTGGAACGAGTGGATGTGGCAATGCAGCGTCAGTATCAGGCTCCAACACACCAGCTCTAGACCAACTATGGGGGCTTATAGAAAGAGTGTCGCTGGTCGCTTTCGATACGGAGAAATCTCAGGGAGTATGCAGAGTTGCCTCAATGGTTTTGTCTGAGAATGCCACAAGGGAGTGCTTGAACATGCAAATCAAGGCAAATCATCTGTCGATTTTCAGTAATCTCCTAGGTGCGAAGGCTTCTGCACAGCATTCGATTGGAAGGCGTGATCTTTGCCCAGTTTGTCCAGAAAGGGGCAGAGAAGCGTCAAGGAATTTCTGTGCTATAAATAGAGTTTCAGATAGTGGAACGCCGAACCTGATGTCAAATGGTGATCAAAACCACAACACGAACTGTACATATATGTCCTGTACAAATACCAGTATAACAAATCAAGTGCTCAAAACGTACATTCAATCCCGTCTTCTCCGTCAGTGAGACGTCATAAAACCATCATCTCGTTGACAACCTCCGGGCTGGACCATAACCCTCCAAGCCCAGCAGACGTGCCAAGACAGCTCGAAGAAATCATATTACCCCTTGGGACAGAGCAGACTACAACCAGTAGCGAGACCACTGATCGGACAGAAGCGAAGCTCTCAGGACTCAGGGCACAGCGTACACCCTTCATCGTCCCAACACCATGTCCGCCCCCTCCAAACCCGAACTCCTCGGCGACACCGCTTCAGGTTATTCGACCCCCACAACCTCACGCGCCGCCACGCCCCTCAACGCCTCAAGCCCCCCCACCCACGACGGCGCCGGCAATCTCCTCCCCGCAATCCTCTGCCTCCACGGCGGCGGCAGCAACGCCACCGTCTTCAAGATCCAGTCACGCCGCCTGATCTGGAGCCTGCAGCACCAATTCCGGTTCGTCTTCGCGCAGGCGCCGCTCGAGGGCACGCCGGGCTTCGGCATGCTGCCTGTGTTCGCGAGTTGCGCGCCCTTCTACCGCTGGGTCGACCGGCGGTTCAAGATGGGCGAGAGCGAGATTGAGCAGACGCCGGCCGACGAGGTGCAGGTATTGGATGAGATATTGCTGCGGGTCATGGAGGAGAACGGCGGGGTGGCGAGTTTTGCGGGCGTCATGGGGTTCAGTCAGGGGGCGAGGTTGGTGCCCGGGTTGTTGCTGAGGCAGGCGATTGAGGACGGGGATCGGTTGGGTGGGAGTCGCTGGAAACTGAGGTTTGGGGTTATGGTCGGTGGGCCGTATCCGCCGATCGCGGTGCATCCGGGGGTGAAGACGGAGGACTATGAGCTGTTGAGGACGGTGCCGACTGTGCATGCTTGGGGCAGGGATGATCATGTTAAGAGTGGGTGTGAGGTGTTGCACGAGGCGTGTGGTGGGGCGAAGGGGGAGGTGTGTTTTCAGATGGATTTCGAGGGTGGGCATCATATGCCGCTGAAGGATAACGAGGCGAGGGATCTGTGTGATTTGATCATGGCCGCGTGGTTTGCTGGAGGGGGGACTCGTGCTGTGGGCGCGGATGGCGAGACTTATTAGAAACGTGTCCTTGGGCAATAAGCGGCTGGAATTGTTTCGATGATGCAGCGCTTGCTAACATTGCAACTATGATGAGGTGTTACTACAGGTTTCGTTTCTCATGTCGTCGTCAGGCGTAGCTGGACATTCTCCTTGAAGGCCATTGATGTAACCGTTCATTTCGATTCGAACCATTGTTCAATCCTCTCAGCAATCTCGGCTTTCAGACCAGTCGCTGTAATCCCTTTGGACTTTGCGAACTCTTTCAGTTTCGGCACAGTTAGACTCGCGATTTTGCCCTTCTCATAAAGCTTACGCATCTCCTCTTCACTAATGCCGTCATCGCCGCTCTCCGTCTTGACACGCTTACCAGCTCCATCACCATTGGCTTCAGCTTTCGGCTTACGTGCCGTTGGCCTCTTCTCACCAAGGTTCGCAGCATCTGGATTGTCCGCTATATGGTCTTTATACACTTTCTGCAGCTCATTGCCCCAGTCGATAGCCATCTCGCCAACTCTCTTGTCAATCTGTTTGTACTTCGGCTTTGTCTTATCTTCTGGTTTGTCTGGCAGGTCTTCTTCGAGTGCGATAGCCTGAAGGATGCGGTAATGCCATTGTAGAGCTGGATTCGGATATCGTGCTGGATCGTATGTACCCTTCGGTAGGTTAAGTTGTTCGATTATCGGGCGCATCTTATCGACTAGATCATCAGGGGCTCTGAGCGGTGTATTGTGTGTCGATGGTGGATTTTGCCGCACATCGTCTGCGAAGGGTAAAGGAATGAGGTGCAAACCTTGTGGACACCCGGTTACGGAGACGCCTGCTTGATTGGCTTTGTCATTTGTGCTCTCTGCGCCTAAGGTTGGCACTATCGCCGCAAGGACTGGTGTAGCATTGCGACGTGGGATGAACCAGGACAGAGCCATCAGCTTGCTTTTGACCATCTTCTGATACAGTGCGCTGAATACACGAGTACTGCCAATGTAGTCTTCTTCGAACGGGTAGATGAATGTTGAGTTCTTGATGTTCGCCCAGACAGGAAGCATATCAACGGGCTTGAAGCCGAGGATACGGACTACTGGGCTACCGAAGTCTCTCAGCTTCGTGATTTCTTCTGGCGTAAAGGAGACGTGCTCGCCGCCAAAACTGTAGGCCTTCTTGATCTCGATTTTTTCCACGTTGCGCGAGCCACCCTCAAAATCGTCCGCATATCTGGTCGTTTGCCCTTTGACAATCTGGGGCTTTTCGCCTCCGACGTAGATGTAGGTGCTCCTGACTGGCTTTTGATGCTTGTACAGGAGAAATCCTTTCACACCTATCTTTAGACCTGGAGCGATCTCGAGGTGTGCCGCAGAGAAGAGTGCTCGTTTCGGGGTGGCCCTTGATGATATGGTAGACAGCAAAGATTGCAGCAGAGTAATGCCATCCGCGCTACCAGTTTTCAATTGAGTCTTGTCAATATCTTTGATAGAAGACGGGTTGTACATGATGGCATCCGGATCTGTAGGACTGGTTTTGTATACTATGTCGTCCCAGAATAGCTTCGTGTCAAAAGTGTGCTTAGATGAAGATATTGGGAAGAGCTCAATAACAACACCGAGGTCATAGAGATCTTTCGCTCGGACTGTTGCTTGTGAGCCAAATGCTTTATTGTCAGCATGTGGATTATCATTGTCGGTCACGATAAAAAGTCGGCGTGAGGTGAAGTTGGAAGCTTTTTGCTGGAAGATCTGATTCGCGCAGAACAATACTGTGTGCATGGACACTGGCTCAGAGGATACTTGGAAAACTTCCTTAGTGGTCTCATTGTCCTCTTCTTCCACTAAGGACTTCAATGCTTTCACATCCTCAGCCTCAGGTATATCAAGGTCGGTCACCAGGTAGCAGTGGGGAAAAGACCAGCCACCACGACTTGTTGTGTCTTCATTGTAGAACTTCGACGCCTCAGTACCATAGAGCATGATACCCATGAGGTCTTTTGGTGCCGAGATGATTCTTTGCTGCATTAGATGGTAAGCACATTTCAGCGCTGCCTCGAGTGGTGAGCTGGAGTCCGCCTTCTTTGAGTCTGATACATCGGGCTTCTTCAACATGGAGTCGCTGACTTCTATGGCGAACAGCACTGCATCACGGACCTGCTTGTAGCCGGACTCGTCGACCTCTTCCTCTTCTTCATCTTCATTGTCATTACGAGCAGACTCGCCTTCCTTTGGACGATAGGGAAGACCCGACATAGCTGGAACCCGTCGGAAGTAGTGAGCAGGTAAGGTGGTCTGTAAGCCAGCGAGATGGAGGCCACTTTACGCGGTTGTAAGGCAGTCGCGCGCGCCCCTACATTAAGTCTTCGCGATCTCACGTGCTACACAGTATGTCAAGCCTCAGGCATCAATCGTCCCTTCGAATCCGACAGTCGTGATTCGCGGAGGCGACATCTAAGATCGACGACGTAATGCCAGGTGTGGCCCACAGGACCATCGCATGTCGGATCTCTAGGGAATTTTGTCAACCGTGAACCGCGCATCCTCGTAACTTACTTCCATCCTCTATTGCAACTTTTCAACGGCAGTATCTGAAATCTCACACTCTTTGTAGGGCCCTCAGATATCGTCGTGCAAGATGGCCAGCCGATCGTCGACGATGGCGAAGAGAGCTTTGCAGCTCGCGGCTCATCGGCCTACAAGTCAGATGTGCCAACGAGAGAGCTTACGAAGGGCGACCATGGCAACGGTCGCACCGCCAGTCACACAAGACTCTACCAGCAAGCGGGGCCCCACGGCCATGGTCTTCATGAATATGGGAGGCCCAGCAACGACGGACGAAGTCGGCGATTTCCTCAGTAGGCTCTTCTCTGATGGCGATCTGATACCGCTTGGCCGACTCCAGAACTACCTGGGACCGCTGATATCAAGGCGAAGGACGCCAAAGATACAAAAGCAGTATGCAGAGATTGGTGGCGGTTCTCCGATCCGAAAGTGGTCTGAGTACCAATGTGAAGAGATGTGCAAGATACTTGATCAGATCTCTCCCGAGACCGCGCCGCACAAGCCCTACGTTGCATTCAGGTATGCGAACCCTCTGACAGAAGACATGTACGCGCAAATGTTCAAGGATGGGTTTGGCCAAGGTCGTGGTGGAAGAGCCGTTGCATTTACACAATACCCTCAGTACTCGTGCTCAACAACAGGCAGCTCGCTGAATGAGCTGTGGAAATGGAGAAACAGGCTGGAAGGAAAGCGGGCTTCGGGCGAAATGCACCCACCAGGCTCGATCACTTGGAGTGTTATCGACAGGTGGCCGACACACCCGGGTCTGGTGGAAGCCTTTGCGCAAAACATCGAAGCTCAGCTGAAGACGTATTCTGAGGAAAAGCGAAAAGATGTGGTTATCTTGTTCTCAGCACACAGCTTACCGATGAGTGTGGTAAACCGGGGCGACCCTTACCCTGCAGAAGTCGCTGCAACGGTACATGCAGTTATGACACGACTAGGTCACTCGAACCCATACCGTTTGTGCTGGCAATCTCAGGTCGGGCCTTCTGCATGGCTAGGCGCCCAAACTAGCGATACAGTACGAGAGTATGTTGCGCGAGGGCAGACTGATATTGTCTTGGTTCCAATTGCATTTACCAGCGATCATATTGAGACACTTTACGAGATTGACAAGGAGGTGATGCACGAAGATGCGCAGAACAACCCAGGCGTCAAACGGGCCGAGAGTCTGAACGGAAGTCCTGTTTTCATCCGAGCTCTTGCAGATATCGCGAAGACTCATCTCGACAGCGGCATGAGCTGCTCGAGACAGATGGGTTTGAGATGCCAAGGATGCAAAAGTGAACGCTGTTTGGAGTCGAAGCGATTCTTTGCAGGCGAACAGGCATATACAAGCAACTTCGTACTCTGAGAGTAGCTTACACGAATGTACGAATATCGAATGCGTACGCTTAATCATCCTAGTCTGCAGGTTGTCTTCGTTTACTAGGTACTTAGGTAGCCATGACCTCCGCATGCTTACCAATCTTCCGGAAGACGCATGAGCAGGCGTCAGTCAAAAACTTGGACTAGGACCAAACCCAAGGATGCAAATGGTCGGTGGTTCGAGCATCTCATGCGCGCAACCTGGTCGACCTTAGCGGCACCCCATACAGAGGTCGATGGGCTGCAGGAGGAGCGCGGTGTCCGGTCGGCTCAGTTTCAGCCGACCAAAATAAGTTACGTCAAGACGCGGATGTACTCCTCCTTGATATCAAATCCAGCGTGATAATCATAGATACTAAGACATTTCCTTTGATCAAGGCACCACCACTTCACTACTTTGGCCCCTATTGTATCCTATATTCTTTTTCTTATCGCGAATCTTTGCCAGGTTCGGTTGTGTCAGTGTTTGGATTGTCGGAATCTAGGGCTGCACCAAACTAGACATTTCCAACATTATCGATCAGGGTCGGAGGTTTCCGAGTAGATCTCCGATAACATTCTACCGGCGCATTTGGACGCCATGGACCACGAGAACGCTTTCGCTGAGGAGGCTCGAGAAGAGGTCGAGGATCAGCAGTCGCACTACCGGCGGCGACCGAAGAAGAACCGTGTCGACATCACGACGGCAGAAGATGCATCGGATAACGACAACGAAAGCAGTCCCTTGATGGGGGGTGCAGAATCGATACGTGGGCACAGAGGTCAACCTAAGAGGGGCTATAGCTATCAGAAAGCCCTCGACGAGCCATGGACAGGCGCACATGGGCAGAGTGATCGTCCATGGCACAAGAAGCCATCGGTAAGACAGCCTAGGAGAAGTGCAGACGCGGTCCAGACATAAGATCTAACTCCGTCACAGGTGTACTGGCTCCTTCCGGCTTTCTTCCCATTCTGCATTGCATTTGGTGGAATAATCGTACCGAAGACATATCTGATCCAGGATATAATATGCCGAGACCTACTATCCGATCGTTCGGCGAACGATCCTACCTTTACCTTTACCCCAATACAGCCAGGAGGAGGGAACCCTCAGTGTGACGATGATACCGAGGTGCAGAAAAGAACAGCCATGTTCAGTTTGTATATCAACCTACTCTCAGGCTTGTTTTCCGCCATGGTTGCGCCTCATCTGGGCGCACTTTCAGATCGCATCGGCAGGACACCGGTCATTGTCTGTGCAACGGTCGGCGCCTTCCTCGGAGAACTCATTACGATCATCGTGGGCAACTTTCCAGATAAAGTCTCGATCAACTGGTTGCTCGTCGGGTATGCCGCTGATGGTCTATGCGGATCGTTCACAACCAGTATGGCTCTGTGTTTTGCCTACGCCTCGGACTGCACCGCACCTGAAAGGAGAAACGTGGCCTTCGCCCACTTCCACGCCACGCTCTTCGCTGGTGTTGCATTGGGTCCCATATTCGCTGGTGCTCTGATTAAGGCCACTAGCAGCCTCATGGCACCTTTCTATTTCGCTCTGGGATGCCATGTGTTCTTCATCCTTTTCACAAGCATGGCCGTGCCCGAATCGCTTTCGAAAGAGCGGCAATTGGCAGCCCGAGAACGACACACGTCAGAAAAGACCGACCGAAGAAGATCATGGCAGGATCTCAATATCTTCAAGCCTCTTTCGGTCTTGCGGCCAAAGGGGCCTGATGCTTCGCCGCAGCTACGCCGCAACCTGCTCGTGCTGGCGACTATTGACACCATGATGTTCGGTGTGGCCATGGGCACGATGCAAATCGTCCTCATATACTCACGAAAGCGCTTCCACTGGGATCCTGTCGCCTCCGCTGGTTACCTGTCGGCAGTCAATGTCTGTCGGGTCACAGCACTTGTGCTCGTTATACCGCTTCTGACTAGGTGGATCCGAGGCCCTGCAGCGCAGCAGTCTGCAGGTCACAAAGGCGCCGACCGGCTCGATTTGGGTGTCATCAGGGTGTCTATCATTTTTGATCTCATCGGTTACATGGGCTACGCATTCACGCCTTCTGGTGCTGGCATGGTCATCTCGGGCATGGTTGCTGCGTTGGGCGGTGTTGGACCGCCCACCATTCAGTCTGCCATGACGAAGCACATACCAGCGGACCGTACTGGTCAAATGCTGGGTGCTTCCGGACTACTACATGCACTTGCTCGAGTGGTCGCTCCTGTCGTCTTCAACTTGATCTACAGGCAGACTGTTGGTACTTTTGCCGGATTTGTATTTGTTTGTCTTGGAAGCATTTTCGTCGTTGTCTTCATATTGAGTTGGTTCATCAGGTCTGGAGTCTATCTGGATGAGTCGTCGCATGCAACCACTGAAGAAGTTGAACCTCTGGCTGGGTTTGTGCCGTCGGAGTCGGCGACCTGATGCAGGGAAATGGTGCAATATACTAGTGAATGTTGGTTTTATATGGTCAAAGCGTAGAACACACAGCGAAGCGCACTTTGTATTCGAATGCAGATCTCCTTTAATCACGAACCAGTTGAGATGTGGCTTAGACACCGAAGTTTCCATGGGCAAACTCTACCTCCCTCTTTCCCCCGTCCTGTTGGCGTAGTAGCACTTTTGACCTTACGTTCTTCAGCACTTCTCAGTGACTGCCACGACGAGGTCAGTACAAGTCAGAGAAAGAATTCAGTAACCATCTGTCAATCGGACGTGCCTCTACCACAGGCCATACTTGTGCCATGGACATCCATGGATTGTTTCACTATGCACGCACGGTAAAGAATTTCAGGCTCCAGGTCGCCAAGACAGAGGTACCCAAACCTTAAGATGTTGCGCTCTTGGCACCTATCAAATCAGCTCACAACACCACCGCAGCCTGTTATTTTAAGCTGGCGCCTATCTTCCAAGGTTTCAGCCAATGGCATGGACTACCTAGCTTGGTTTGGAGTGGTCCATATAGACTAGAACTCGGGATTCACTCTGTCTAATTGGCTTTAGTATCAGCTTTCTGGTTGGTGGATACAGAGGGGAGACTTTCTTACGCCGCCTCTGCAAGTCTGTGTGGAAGCCTCGTCACGCCTGCAAGGTCGCAGGGCTAATGCACGCCAGCTTAAAATTCCAGGTCGTGATGGGTAGACCAGGGGCTGTCCTCGGTTAGAAGATGCCTAGAAGGACAATACTCCTCCACGATCTTCTGTAGATTCTGGTCGAGGCAAGGAGATGAATTAGTCGTTGCGACAAACCATTTTGTACCAGCACTTGCACACAACTCGTTGTTCTTGCCTCGATAGAGACAAAATTTGCTGCCTTCCACAGCCCGAGGGTGGCGCTCACCGAAGTGACTTGATCTACCTGCATCTCCAGTGCCCCACGTCTGGCACATGGCCTTTTGTTGAGGCAACCTGAACGAGCACAACCACCCAGCCCGAGCAGTATACTCAGCCAAGACTACGATTTCGTCTCCGATACTTATGAAAAGCATTCGCGATCGGTAGTCCCATTCGCCCGAACGCTCACGGCGTCACTCTAAAGCAGATTCTTCGCCCCCGAAGGTTGATGCGATGAGCGGTGTTTCGCGTTTCCTCAGCAAACGAGACAAGAACCATAAACGCAATTCGCTATCTTCGCACCTGTCAGGTCACCATGACGCAGCAAAGGTAAGTCTTGTACTGCAGAGAGCTTAGTTACCTTGTCTGCGGCTCGCTCTCAGCATGGTTTTACCCCTGAAAAGCACGCCTTGCGATCTACAATGCTTGCCAAAGTGCAAGTGTTTCGGCTCGCAAATGTTCTACACTGCCACAGTGACCGTGTTATCTTGACTGTTCAATTCGCTGATGATAGGTACGAAGACTTCCAGCACCGGCGCTGTCGAAAAGGGTCCGGAAACCTTTGACAAGACCTCACCAACCGACTTCTATGGATTATTTATCGATACCTCGAAGTCCCCAAGCAAGGATGAGGAGGGCAAAGTAAGTCACCCGTGCACTGGTATTATAGCAGTCATGTTGATCTACTCAGGTCAAAACGATCAAACAGAAGCTGTTAGAGTCGAAAGGCGTTATGCTCAAGGATCGCCAGGTTTTGTGGGCACTACGATCACAACTTGCCCGCGGAGACTCAGACGCAGCGCTCCAACTACTCGTTGCTATGTCCGACGCATCAGAGGGGCTGTTAACACCTTTCAACCCTGACGCCGGGTTAAAAGGTGCAGTGAACCGACAAGCAGTTACATGCTTCTTAGATTCAACCTTGTTCTCGATGTTCTCACGTCTTGATAGCTTCGAAGCTATGCTATACAATTCATTCGAAGACGTTGCTAAGGAAAGGCTTGCCTTTGTTCTGAGGTTGTGGGTGAATATGCTGAGGTCTGGTCAGCTCATTACTACCGATATTACTAGAGAAATCCAGCAGAGCTTGGCCGAGTGTGGATGGGAAGACGCGAAAGAGCTCCAGCAGCAAGACGCGTCAGAAGCATTTACGTTCATCACCGAGAAACTGAATCTGCCACTACTGACTTTGAAGATGGATATCTATCATACGGGCAAGCAAGATAACGACGATCACAGGTTCATTAACGAACGGCTGTTAGAGGTCGCTATACCAACATTAGAGAATGGCGAGCACCCTGCAGAGGTTAAGCTTGAGGATTGCTTGGAGGAATATTTTAACAACAGAATAGAAGTGAAGAGGTACCTGGAGCGGAGGAACACTTTGCAGTCCACCAAAATGAGCGACAAAGCAGCCGAGGCAGGGGTGGCAATACATATCGAGACACTCGAGCTCGACTCCGAGGCTTCTGCTCCGCTCACGCCTATCTCGCCTATGCCGAGCCACATGTCACAACGGCCAGTGAACAGACACCGCGCGTCAAGTATCATCCAAGAACGATATGTCGCCGACAAGAACGAAACGCCCGTAGGCCGACTCAGGACCGGAAGCGTCAGAAAAGAGGTACTCATGCCGGCGTGGCAGTTCTTCAGCTTGATACCGTGGTACACCGACAATGCGCCCTCAAGCGATGCTCAAGTCGCAGCACACTTCTCTTCAAAACGCCCTGTGCTGGGCTTGTGCCTGAAGCGTTATGCGTACACGAATGAGGGGAGGGCCATTCGACTCAACACGTTTGTTGACATCCCGCTCGAGATTGGGCTGCCTCACTTCATACAAGATGATAAGATGAACGACAACGGCCCACTGTATGGCAATTTCAAGCTCTCACTGCAGTCAGTTGTGTGCCATCGAGGCCAGTCCGTGGATTCAGGCCATTATATCGCCCTCGTGCGGAGTAACGCGCAAGCAAAAGGCAGCGAGGAAGTTGTCTCGCACTGGCTGAAGTTTGACGATCTCGCTTCACAGCGTGTCAGTCTAGTCGATATACAGACAGCATTGAAGCAAGAAACGCCATATCTGCTATTCTATCAGATCCTGCCGGTGGAGGGAGATCCAGGTAATCTGACTTCTGGAGAGGGTCTTGCCCCAACGAACCCAATGCCCACCACAGACCAGGCAAGATCAGAGGCCTCAGAAGCCGGTGAGCCACTTGTTGCAGTCAGTAGCGCCGAGACACAGCCCGCTTCAGATCGGCCAAGCGTGGATATTGAGTCGTCGGAGGACGGCCGCGATAGAGCGTTGGGAGGTATTATGCGTCGTCCGAGCGCAATATCGTTCACGGAGTACATGCCTACACCGGGGAGGTCATCAATGGACGTAAGCACAGACGAGTCGCCAAATTTGCAGCACAAGAAGAGTCCATCTTTTGGAGATGGTTTGAGCAAGACCTTATCAAGGTTCGCCGTACGAAACAAGAGAAACAGTAGAGACGAACTTACCTTGACGGCTCCGATAGCTCCGACAGCTACAGCTAGCGACACAGGGGCGGGACCAAGAATACAGATCGATAAAGCGACCAGTCCCACGTCGACTGACGCCAAGGGGATCGTGTCTGCACGGAGCAAAAGTGATTCGCATCTACCAGCTGGTTCTCCTTATCACCATCACAAGAGCCCTAGTGTGACGAGCGGATCGCATAGCAAGCGGGAAAAGAGCCGGAGTAGGCTACTCAAGCCTGGAAAGAGTAAAGATGATCCTGATCGGGAGTGCATTGTGATGTGAATTTTGGAAACGCCGTTCCTGGCAAAGCTCTAGCACTCATGATGAATCATACCTAGATCTCTTTTCCTCGCGCTGGGTCTGAGCCCAGCGTTCTGTCAGCACTGTCTCAGCCAATCATCACGCTGTTGAACATTGTATGGTGGTGACAGGACTGACTTGAAGTGGCGAAAAGTGGTCGAGTGAACTAGTATCAAGAACCTGCAGTCTTCTGGTAGGGAAATACGATTGATGAACAGGTGGTCTGTGAAGACGTACGACTAGTTATTGAACAATCCGGTGCCACGACGACTTTTATTTTGTGTGCTGATGATGTTGTTGTACTGTCTACTTGTGAAGTAGAGGCGAGCAGACAGCAGTGAACGTCTTCTGGACCCCATGAAAACAAACAGATTTGTACAGACACGTCTCGGGCATCAACATTGGCTGGCCATTCGCAGACGCATTTCTGCCTGGCGTAGATGACGTCGATCCTCATGAATCCCACCTGAGGTGGTGCACCTCAAGTCCCCGTTTCAGTCACGTCCACAACTGAATCGTTCACTCGGTCGATCTCAGCCATTGATAGAACCTTCTTCCTAGAACAAAGTAACACTAGCATCGGGCACTCTCAAGATTGTGAACCAAGTACCTGTCCTACCCATACGGTCTCAGCATGTCGAATAAGATAGCTAAGACGCTCGCCAGGCAGAAAGAGAAGTATGCAGGAAGCCGAACTTACATACAGCAACTGAACTATACTAACCTATTGCTGCAGAATCGCCGAAGGCAATTACTATGAAGCCCACCAACAATTCAGAGTCATCACCGCTCGCTACCTGAAATCATCGGACTACAACTCTGCCGCAGACCTTCTCGCCAGTGGCTCCCTGCTATTACTTCGCGCAGGTCAAGGGGGCTCAGGCGGCGATCTGGCCATCACGCTGCTCACAGATGTCTACATCAAAGCGCAGTGGCCAGTGAACAGGGAGAACAAAGATCGTGTTCTCGAAGTGTTGAAAGCTTTCCCAGCAGGTGAACCAACAAGAAAGCGATTTATCCAGGAAATGGGGAACTGGATGACCAGAGAAGGCATCGAGGGCGCAAACACTGAAAGAGGTGACCCGGAGCTACATCACGAGATCGGCCTAATTTTCGCCAACGAAGGCGAAACATACGAGGCCGAGAAGCACCTGTTACTCGGGCAAACACGCCGGTCCGTACAGCCTCTAGCGATGCTCCACTACCAATGGTACAAAGAGGACAGCCCGCACACCGCAGCCGTATACGCCTCAAGATCTGTCCTGGGCTATCTCGTCCTCGGCAATCTGCAAGCAGCCACGACCGCCATGGCAATATTCACGTCCCAGCTCTTCTCCTCGAACGCCGGCATACCTACCCAGACCATCGAGTCCTCGAAATCCTCGGTCCGAGTCTTCCCCTCATTACCGCTCCTCAACTTCCTGTCCCTTCTTCTCCTGGCAATACAAAAAGCAGATAGAGCCCTTTTCCAACAACTAGCCAAGCACTACGCAGCACACTTGAAAGACGTGGATGAGTTATGGAGTGATTCATTGGCACAGATAGGCGAGATATGGTTCGGAATCAGGATACCAAGACAGGGGGGAAACCCATTGTTCGACATGATGGGCAGCATGATGTTTGGTGGTGGACAGCGGAAACCAGCGTCCCCGGCTGCCCAGGCGGGGCGGAGCTCGACACCGAAACCTGCGCCTGCACAGATCGGTGGCGCGAGTGGGGCCTCGAAGGAGAAGCCGCCTGTTGCTATGGACCTTGATTAGAAGGACGTTGCGAGATGCGTGGTGCCTTCTGAAGGATATGAAGCGTTGAAGCGTTGAAGCGAGATCTGATGCACATGCTCTACAGGACTTTCGCTCAGCAGGTAGAGAAACGCTATGTATGACTACTCCATCTACTATCAACATGGCCAAGTAAACTGTGAACCTTATTCTGGTGTGGTCGGCAGTGCGTGCCTGGCCGAATGAACATGACACCGAGTGATTCCATGGACACCATTGAGCGAACATGGCCAGTAACAAGCCCGGTTTCCGAACACTGTGCGGGGTGTCCTCTACCACAACCCCTTCCCAAAACCACGTAGTCGCCCTGTCGACGGTGACATCAAGCATTTGAAGTTCTAGTTCAGTGAGACACATAACACTTGGCCTGCGAACACTCGGTTCGAGCCAGCTGCGCATGCAAGATAGCGAGAAGTCGCGTATTCTGCGTAAGGGCGTGCTACTGAATTTGAGTGAGGTGGTGACTGAGGACTGGCTCGGTACGAATTGGCCGCAGGGGCTGGCGCGAAGTTCTGTCTGGAGTGCAATGATTGACTGTGAGAGTGGAGAAGATTCATTTATGCCTACTGTACGCTGCCTCCTCGGCGTCTGATGTCAGGAGTCTCTTGTATCTATGCAGCGTACAGAGGACAGGTTGCGGCGTGATGAATCCAGCGCATCTTGCAGCACGTTTCGGGCGCTGGAAACTGTACGTGTATCACGTTTTTCAGGTGCTCGTGGTGAGTATCGATATTTATTGATCAGTACGTTCCCCTCGCTATGCATGGTTCTCGCTCTGCTCTATGTCTGCGAGATGTAAATAGATGCTCCTGTAATCCTTGCCTTTACATCTCGGGTCTTCAGCCGCCTGATCAAGTGTGTTCAGCACCACGTCGCGGAGTACGCTTTTCGCGCCTACCTGTTCACCGAGTTGCAGTGCCATTTCTACTACGCCCTTGCATAACTCTGTTGAAAAACCTCCTGCGAAGTCTCTGTTGACCGATGCTGTATCGGTCACGCCCTTTATGGGGTTTTCCTTGGATGAGTTGTAGCATTGGCCGGTTGAGACGTTGACCACGCTTGCTAATGTCTTCGGGTTCAGTCCGTATAGTCGACCCATATTGAAGGCCTCGGAGACTCCGAGCATGGACACGAAGCCGAGGTAATTGTTGATCTGCTTGGTTGCCAGGCCGGCACCCTGCTTTCCGCAGTGATAGATGTTCTCCTTTTTGCCCATTGCTTCAGCCAGGGGTCGCGCCTCATTGAACAGTTCTTCTGAACCGCCGATCATGATGGTCAACGTGCCGGCGACCGCCCCGTTGTAGCCTCCCGACACGGGCGCATCGACGAATTTGTGGCCTGCGGACGTGACGAGGTCGTTCATTCTGTTTGAGGTGGCGACATCGATGGTCGAGCATTCCATGAACATGATTTGTCTTGTTTTCGAGTCGGGGGCGCCGACGAGCAGACCTGTGGATTCATGTGTGAATACTGTGTCGACATGTGGGCCTTTGGGCAGCATGGTGATCACGATATCGCATTGCTGGGCGACTTCCTTAGGGGTCGATGCTGCCGATATATTGTCGTTGGGCTGGGTCTCGGAGAGGAATTTGTCGACGGCTGATTTGTTGATCTCGCAGATGATGATCTTTGATGAGCTGGGTATGCGCTTCCGTAGGTTCTGTGCCATTGGGAAGCCCATCACTCCTATGCCTATGAAGCCATAGGTCACGTTAGGTAGGTCCCATTCTTGACCTTCCGCCATGTTGCAGTTGTCGTTCGCCAAGAACAATTACAGCTTGCCGGGGACAGGAGGTGGCTGGCCGTGTTCAGTATTCTCCAGAAACGCAAGATGATCTTTCGCGGAAGAGGAGAGGTATAGTGATGAATGCAATCATCTTGGGGCTCCTCGACATTCGTGCCTTTTCTGGTATTTTCCGATATTGCTCGGATCCTGGTTGTGTCGTTTCTGCAAATGTTTGGAGATCAAGCACCCCTCATGAGCAGTCGTCACAGAAAGTTGTTAGCCGCGAAGTCGGCCAGTTGGAGACGTGCACGGGTGATGTCGCTCAAATCCAAGGACAAGCCGTGCAATACTTATATGTTTGTAGATGTGATCGATTACTGTACCCTTCAGAAAAGCCGTACCTCTGACTAGATCCACGCACACATTCATCAACCAAAAGTTAACCACAATGGGAGACAAATTCGAGCAAACGGACCGCTTCAAAGAGGGTCTTCGGATTCGAAAAGAGGTGCTGGGGGATGCATATGTTGACAAAGCGCTGGAAGGAGTGAGGAAGCTCGCAGGAATGTGTGCAGGAAGGCGCTGACCATGCAATAGATCAACGACCCGATGCGCAAGACGCACCAACAATACATTACAGAAGAATGGTCCAAATGGGGCCGTCCAGGCTTGACGCGAAAACAGAGATCTTTGCTGAACATTGGCATCTTGATGACATTGAATCGAAGCACTGAGCTGAAAGTGCATGTTCGCGGCGCCATCAGGAACGGCTTGACGGAGGAAGAAATCACCGAGGCGATCACGCATACCATGATGTATTCAGGTGTGCCTACCGGAGTGCAGGCCAGCAAAGACGCTGCTAGCGTGATCAAGGAGATGAAGGACAACGGCGAGTTCGACGACCCTGCACAGCAGGCCGGACAGGGTGGTGAGGACGCGGTGCTTGCTAGTTAGGGTGCTGCTGAGAGACAAGGCGAGGCGCAGTTGTTTTACCCTCTCGAGGTAATTGGGTGTAAGGCACATGATGCCAGACACTGCATGAATTGATCCAACCGCGTTCATGAACCGAGACTAGTACCAACCCTTCTCTGTGTATAGTGTGAAAAGAACAGTTAGCTCGCGCTAGCCTGTGGCGTAAGCAGACCCTGCAGCGAACTCGGTGCATTCTTGCACGAGCTCATGTGTGCAGCAAGCACGGCAAGAAGGTCAAGGTGCACGGTTGCACAGGAGGGGTTGACCTCGGTTATTGGCAGCAACAGGCATTAGCTGCGCTAGCCTATTCGGCACCAGCACGCTGCACTGCACGGCGCAGCTCCGTGCTGTGTGCTGCGTATCAGTCCCGCACTCCTCCAAGTTGTCGGGCACCCCTCACTTTGTAGCTTCGAACAATCCATCACCCCAGATGGATCTCCAGAGCAGTGCCACGGGCACCCGCCAGAAGCGCAAACAATCAGGCAACAAGACAAAGACTTTGCCATGCCCGCATTGCCAACGACTCTTTGCAAGATTAGTGCGTCCCCGGCCCCGTGCACGGCAACGAGCTTCGATGCGACATGCGACGTGAGAACTAACGTGCGGCCGACAGGAACATTTGCAGCGACACATACGAACCCACACCAAAGAGAAGCCCTTCGTTTGTGAGATATGTACAAAGACCTTCGCGCGCAGCGACCTCCTCGTCCGCCATGAGCGCCTCGTCCATCCCGGCGACGAAGAGCAACACACCAGCAGGAAGTCTCACAAGCGCCGAACTCACTCGACCACCTCGAACCTTTCGAGCCTGACCCGGCCCCATGCGAACAGCGATGCCTCCCAAATGAGCCCAGTATCACCTCTGCAGCCCCACGGACACGACCCCATGGACATGGTGCACCAGAACAGCCAGCACCTGCTGTCTTCTCCAATCAACCAAGAAGGAAGAGGCATGATGGATATGCTGGACCCTCAGCTCATGCAGCCGCCCAACGGTCTCGCCTCGATCGACGGCATGCACGGCCATCAGACAAACACTTTCAGCCCCTCGGGTCTGGACCCATCTTGGGGCTACGATCTGAACCTGCTCTCCCATGCCGCGAGCCATGTCGCCTCAAACCCACAGCACCAGTACGGCATGCCCGACATGCCCGCCTCCAGTCAAGAGCAGATGCAAGAGCCCATGCAGTCCATGCTGCCCGTCAGTATGGAACAGCAATACCCTGCACGCACCATGCATGACTACGCTCACCAGACACCTCTGTTCGACAGCCCCGATTTAGGCGATCCCATGCAGGATTTCACAGTCTTCCTCGACAGCATAGGCTTGTCTTCAGAGTGGGATCCTCGCATGATCAACAGTACTGAAGGTGAGCCCTTCACTACTCCAGAGCTGAAGAATGATCCCAACTTCTACAAAGCAAACGGCGATTCAATAGACCACAAACTGGCCCTGCAAGAAGACAACAGCACCTTCTCGCGCTTCGGTTCACGCTTGCCCTCCTTACAACCCGAACCACGCGATCATCATTCCCAGCCTCCAGAACCCAGAACAAACGATGATTATCTGGGCATCCCCAAATCAAGAGGCTCGTGCGAGATCTCGGACACAGACAGACAGCAGTTTGCTTCCAAGCTAGCCTCGTTCGATAGTGTCATGCCAAAAGGCTTCATTGCCCCGTCGAGGCATTCGTTATCTCGCTACCTCGCCGGCTACATCAATGGCTTTCACGAGCATTTGCCATTCATCCACGTTCCCACCCTGTCTGTGGCAAGCAGCGCTCCAGAACTGGTCCTGGCTCTTGCAGCTGTTGGAGCACAGTACCGCTTCGAGAACAGTCGCGGCATCGAGCTCTTCTATGCTGCCAAAGCTGTAGTTCTGGAGCAAGTTAAACGTCGCGACGGCTTCCAGATACCTCAATTGTGGAACAGACCACGTACGCGCACCGGCTCGATCGTGCAATCGCCATCAAACGGTGCCTACAGCGGCGGCTCAAGTAACAGTCCTTTCCAGTTTGTTCCATCTGAAGAAGCTGTGGCGCCTGATAGTAAAGAGCAAATGGACTCGATACAAGCACTTCTGCTCCTGACAGCATTCGCTACTTGGGAGCGACACCAAGAACTCCTGCGCGAGGCATTGGCTTTTCAAAGCATACTCGCAAGACTGGTCAGAGAATCCGGCTTGACAAATCCTGATATCCCTCCCTCAGAAGATCTAAGCTGGGAAGAGTGGGTACGCTTAGAAGGCGATAAAAGAACGAAGTTGATCGTATACTGTTTCTTCAATCTTCATTCGATTACTTGGAATGTGCCTCCACTCATCCTCAATACCGAGCTCAAGCTCGACTTACCAGATCCCGGCAATGAGTGGAAGGCCCCGAATGCCGAAGTTTGGAAGAAACTCCGATCACAGAACATACCTTCAGCTGTCCCATTCCAGACTGCGTTCTCTCGTCTGTTCTCAAAACCATCACAAACGCCACTTGCCCCGGTCTCACCACTTGGAAACTACGTACTGATCCACGCACTCATTCAGCAAATCTTTTTCGCTCGACAGCTGTCTCTTGTATGGCCCGCAGCTGATGCGGCGTCTCTACGAGACGAAGACATCACAATACTAGAAAGAGGTCTATCATCGTGGAAGTCTGGCTGGAAGCGCGATCCCCAGTCCTCCCTGGACCCGCAAAACCCCAACGGCCCTGTAGCATTCACCTCGACCGCACTCCTCGGTCTAGCGTATATTCGCCTACACATCGACATGGGCCCCCTCCGACACCTCGAGTCTCGAGACAGCAACCAAATAGCTCAAGCACTACACAGTACACCTGCTATCCGCCGCGACCCACGACTTACACCAGCACTCCTTCACTGCGCACATGCTCTGTCCATTCCGGTCCGGCTAGGCATTGACTTCGTCGCTAAAACTCAGACTTTCTTCTGGTCGATCCAACACTCCCTCTGCAGCCTCGAATGCGCGTTCCTTCTGTCGAAGTGGCTGCACAGCCTGTCCAGAATTATCCCTGACCAAATGCCTCCACTTTCTGAACATGAACGCAAATTACTCGTCTGGGTGCGAAATATCCTGGAAGAGACCGAGATGATCGTACCACTCAACGGCGACGCTGGCGACAGCCGAGTGGTTAACGAAAGCCAAGAGCTTCTCGAAGACGAGCGCAAGGTCCGAGGCCTCGCGGTCAGCGTCGTTCGGGTATGGAGCAAGACATTCAAAGGCAACACTTCTTGGGCAATCGTTGACATGATTGGCTCCGCGCTCGAGGTGTACGCAGACTTGCTCGAGGAAGACATGAGACTCGAACTGGGTGTGACATTAGGCAGTTCATCCAGCAGCTCGAGACCGACGACTGCTGCTGACAATGGCCAACAAGCGATGCAGTCAGCGATTCACCCCTCGTTACAGGCGCACCAGACGCCGGGTAGTGTTGGGTCGGGTTGAGCGGGCCCAAGCGCTAGGAAAAGTATCTGGGGACCCCGAGCCTGTGACCTTGTGCCACGACAGCGCGTTATCGCGCTGAATCTAATGTTTGGTGTCGTGTGTACACGATCACTGTTCCACCAGACTATGTGTCCCTCATATATGTACAAAGCTTCAGGTGTACATGTTACCTTTCACTAATGATGCACGACTTGTCCGCCCCCTTGCAGGTCTCCCGCTGCCGTCTCCGTAGTTCCTTGCTCCCTCGTATCTCTCTTCCCTGGTGTGAATTGACGGGACCGGCAGCCTGCCCTCAAACACGCGCCCCATTACCTCGGCAGTCGCGTCGGAGTAATGAACAGCATACATTAGTCCTTGCGCGCCCACGTAGCCAGCAAATAGAGTGAGTGGTACTTACCATCTGTCGTCCCGGACCTCTCGTGTCGGTTCGATGTGGTGCGGACCGGTAAGCTTGACAAGGCAATCTGGCCTTCGAACGACGGCAACACACACGATGCAGATTAGATAGCAGGTAGTATTGTCACCATCAGGATGGGTGGGACCTCTGCAGGCTCCTTACAGCACTGACTCGTCGTCAGCGACAGCGAGCAGCAGCAACTGAAAGCACGATTCTCAAGGGCAAAAATGGCTTTATTGTTGTGAGTTTGCTCTGGCTAGACAGAAATATAGCACATCCCAACGCCTCCCAAAACCGCATTGTCAGATCCCCGACTAACGATGCCTCTCAAAGCTCCTCAAAGCACATTGTCCTCCCCCACTTGCGCCGTAGTGCATCATTCATACATCCCAGCAGTACGTACTGTAGTGGTACACGCCCTCGTAATCAACCTTGGCTTCTAATCCCCACCATTGCCCATAGCAGAGAAGTTCAATTTCAGCTTGGTGCCGCCAGCAGTCGGCGGCAAACTCGGTCGCGGCGTGCCCAAGCTCGATCCTGCGTCGGTGGAAGCCGCATCGCCCTTGCCAAGCGTCAATAGACCCGGGTGTTCGTTCTGCTGCTGCGCGATCATTTCGGCGCATTTTTTCTGCGAGTCATGTTAGTCCTATTCCGTCAATTTGGTTCCAGAAGTTCAACTTACCTCGATCATAATAGCATCGTTGTACAACATACTGCCATCCTCGTTATACGTCTTCGCATTTGTAGCGAGGAGATCGATGTCTTTCTGCAGATCGTCCAGACTTGTGTATTTTAGGCCGCTAATCTTATCCTCGATGTTTTCGATAGCGATGGGATTGGTGATGTAGTTGTAGTAGTCAGGATACAGTTTCTTGGGCGGAACCTCCAGGAACGGTCCGATGACAGCACGCATAAGAGGGCCTTCATCGCTGTCTTCTGGGTCTGGCTCTTCGTCCACATCCTCGACCTCAATGCCTTTGATCGCCTTGATGATAACCTTAAGCGACTTCTGCAGGAGAGATCGATCAGACGCACTCAGTGGGTCAGGTTTCGTCGAAGGGCGTCCGCCACGCTTTCGTTTGGCAACAGGCGTCTCCTCTTCCAAATCCGCCTCGACCGCCTTTCGCTTGGCAGAGTTGGGCTTCCGCCCTCGCTTCTTGGGTTGCGGGACTGGCTCTTCAGTGCTCTGGCGACTAGAGGGATCGGGTGAGGATGCGGCACCATTTGGTCCGCCTTCACGCTTGGCTTTGTTGGTACGCCGCTTATCAATTCGTGCTTGTTTTCGCTTGGTGGCTTCACCAATGCTGTCATCGCTATCATCCACAGCAGCAAGCCATTGTTCTTCAGTCAGACCATCATCGTAACGGACTTGGGTCTTGACTCGAGCTCCGCGACCACCGTAGTCTTCTTCCGTGTCCTTCTTGTCGGGGTTCGGCTCGTCTTCTTGGAGGTAGATGTCTGGTAGTTCTTCTTCTCCCATCAGACGAGGCAGTGGCTTACCAGGTCCGTACTCGTCTCGGAGCTGTCGCTCTTTGTCCATGCGCTGGAACAGAATCAATTCTTCATCGGAACGGGCCATCAGGTCGTTGAGGTCATCATCTTCCATTTCTTCCACGTCGTTACTAACACCTGCTTCCGCCGCTTCGGCGGCCTCCAGAAGAGTTCGTAGAAAAGCATCTCTCTCTTCGTTCGTGGACTTGTTGTCGAACTTACCAGCCTGAATGACTTTGCCATCCATGTCGAGCTTGTATTGTGCTCGTTCGAGGATTTTTTCTTCGACCGAGCCCGTGCTGATCAATCTTAGAATTCGCACTTCATTCTTCTGGCCAATTCTGTGAGCACGGTCTTGAGCTTGCAAGTCCTGGTGAGGATTCCAGTCGGAGTCGTAGATGATGACAGTATCTGCAGTCTGCAGGTTGAGACCAAGACCACCAGCACGGGTCGACAGCAAGAAGCAGAAGTAGGGCGAGTTAGGCTCGTTGAACAGCTTAAGCAGCTCTGAACGTTCTTCGGCTTTCGTAGCACCATCGAGTCGTAGATATGTTATTCCACGTAGTCTCAAGAAGTCTTCCATGATGTTCATGATCTGCGTCATCTGAAAGAACATCAAGACACGATGGCCAGTAGCCTGAAATTTAGGCAGAACTCGATCGAGGAGCTCGAACTTGCCAGCCGTCCGCCAGATCGAGTCGTTGGTGCCTCTACCAGGATTCATCTGATCCTCAACCGGCTCGAAGACGTAAGGGTGATTGCAAAGTTTTCGCAATTGCATGAGCATGTTGCTGAGACCTCGCATGCTAGTCTTACCCCCTTTACCGTCGGTCACGGCAAGCTTGTTGTGCGTCATCAGTTGCGTAGTAAGCCTAGCCTGCAAAGCAGAGAACCGACATTTGATGACCCGCTCTTGCTTATCTGGCAGATCCTTCTCGACGTCCTTTTTCAGACGTCTCAACAAGAAGGGTCTGAGCACCTTGTGGAGACGTCTAATGACCAGCAGCTGCTCCTCTTCGGACAGCTCCATTCGATCCTGGCCACCAGTGTTCGCGAAAGGAGTGTTGAACCATTCGTCGAAACTCTTGGCGGACTTGAAGATGTTCGGGAGCACGAAATTGAGGATAGCCCACAGCTCGGTCAGGTTGTTCTGCAAGGGTGTACCGGTCAAGATAAGTCGATACCTAGTGCTGTAGTACTGAGAAAGTGTGCTGCTCAGCTTCGACTGAGCGTTTTTCATACGATGACCTTCATCGATAATCATGTGAACCCATTTGATCTTGCTGAGTACAGGCCGATCTTTGATGATGTACTCGTAAGTTGTAAGCAGAACTTGAAATTTTTCACTCCGGATCCTGTTCTGTTGCATCTTTCTGGTGTTAGGAGGACCCTTGTAGACGATCTTCGAGACGCTCGGTGCCCACTTATCGAACTCGATGTTCCAGTTTGTCAGCGTACTGAGCGGCACTATAACCAAGAATGGACCCGACTGTTGCTTCGCCTCGATGAGGTAAGTGATTAGCGAGATGGTTTGGATAGTCTTGCCCAGACCCATTTCATCTGCCAACACACCGTTCAGCTTGTTGTTGTATAGTGACACCATCCATTGTAGACCCTTGATTTGGTACTCTTTTAGCGTACCACCGACCAGTATTGATGGCTGCGCATTGACCTCTTCCTTGATCTTGTGGGCAACGGCATAGTAATCGATCTTCTTGCCACCATCTCGTCCTCGGAGCCTATTTCGTCTTCTTCAGGGGCAAAGTCATCCATTTCACCATAATGTGCGGCAGTGCTTCGTTGCTGAGCACGCACAGAAGCGGCAAGTTGGTTGAGGAAGCCATCGGTCTGTTTGAGCAGGTGCGTAATACGCGAGTCTTTGGCTTGACCAAGCAGCTTGAGATACGTCTCTTCGTCGTTTGCCTTCAAAGCTTGTAGACGCTGCTTGGCTGTTCGTTCGATACGTTTCTGCTCCTCACGCTCCATGTGCTGGTGTTGGGCAACCATCATCTTTCCAAGCTTCTGCATTCTTGCTCTCTGGTTGACGGCGTGGGTCTTGATCTCGTTGCCGTGAGCAATGACAGACAGTAATTGATCGTTGGCCTTGGTCTTCTCCTTGTTCTCGCGCGCGTCTCGTTGCTGCTTCTCTAGTTTCTCGGTGATCTTAGCTTCCCTGAGCGACTGTTTCTTCATTCTACGGTGTAGTGCGCGGTTGGCAGTCATGGCCAGGTTGTCGTAATTGAAAAGTTCCTGTTGGATTTCACGTCTAAAGTCGCGCTGTCGTTGCAGCAGCGACAACTTCTTGAACTCAATAAGCATCTTCAACCTCAGCGAGCTGTCATCGGTGGCCTCGACGGACTTGGTGCTGTCCCATGCGGCAATGTCTACTGGCATCGCCGCTATCTCCGCCTGACGAGCCTGAATACGATTGTAGAGCATGCGTTCTCGATCCTCTCGGACTTGCTCGATATCGACACCATATGGCATCAAGGCCGGCACGCGGGGTCGCTTGGCGCGCTGTGAGTGATCCGCAAATGTGATGGTGCGAGGGTAGAGTTCGTATGGGGATTTGTAGGATTCGAAGAACTGCTTAGCCAGTTTCATCTCGGTGGGAGCACTAGCCTTGCCTTCTGCAGCGTCGTTGATTACCTTCTCAGCCGCCTGGGCAGACGCAGTCGACGGCATGGCGGCTTTGTTGCGGGGAAAGACCTTATCTTGCAGTACTTGTGGTAGGGGCATATTCTTGCTGAGCATTTTGAAGGCCTGGATTTGCATCCTGAGCAGCTGCAGTTGTTCGGGTGAAAAGCCGGCTGCACTGGCGACTGTGCGCTGTTGACCAGCATCCTGCACCGAGACGACTGCTTGTGAGTCCTGCTGAGTCGGAGGTGGAGGTGCAGATGTGTTCGCTTCTGACGGAATTCCATCCATTTGCGCATTCGAGGGCTTTGCGCCATTCTGCACCGCGCCGTTGCCCTGCCCATTCATCTGGTGCTGTGGCTGGCCTTGAACTTGCATCTGAGCCTTTTGCTGTTGCATCTGCTGCATCTTCACCTGGGCTTGTTTACGCGCTTGCTGTTGCTGCTGGACGTAGGTGAGGAACTGCTGGAGCTTCAGGAGTTCTGGGTCGCTTGGGGGCACACCCTGGGCCTTGAGCAGTTTGTACTTCTCGTAAGCAGCCTGTATCTGTTGTTGAGTCAGGTTTGAGGGTAGTGTCTGACCCATGGCCTGCATCGCGTTCGGGTGCTGCATGGCAGCTGGCTGTACAGAGGCCATGTTGGCAGGGGTTTGCGTTTACTGTGGCACCAGTGACATCGAGTGAAAGGCGGAGGTGGGCGACGGGTGCCCTGGGCACTTCCCAAGTGGTGTTCCTGTGTTGTGCTGTTGCATACTGTTAGTGATTTGGACATTTGGAAACGAACTTGGCGCATTGCAGATGGTGAAATGATGAAAGACAGTGGTAGGCTGATAATGCGGCTTGACTCACATGGAGTGTAGGACAAATGAATGGCTAGGGGTTGGCTCGAAACACGTTGGTGAACGGTCACTGGCGGTGGTTGTGGATGGCTGATTGTCGAATCGTGATGCGAAAGGCGCGTTGTCCGTCGCGGGTTGATCTCAAAGCCTGCGATGCGAGACGGACGTGAAGAGAGGGCGGCAGACTCAGCGACTCCGGCAAACGGCAACTGCCAGTGCTGTCCAGCCTGAGCTATTCCTCTTTAGGCGGAGTGCGGGCCAGGCACAACTCACGTGATCTTATAGTTTATCATACCACTGTCAGACCAGAAGAACGGGGCACGTACTGATTGACAAAGCCTTCCTAGTGATGCACAGCGGCTGCTCTATCATGGATGTAAGGATACGATACACTGACAACATACAGTAGAACGTTGATTCCAACCATCATAACCACGAAACTCCGCACCGCGCTACCACGATCGCCGTTCCAGGTGATCGAGTAGGAGCTGGTGCCATAACTCCGAAATCGTAAAACCTATTTGTCCCATGTCCATTCCTTGTGCTCATGCTATCAACGTCCTCTTCGCTGGTGGAGGTGGCGGCGCCGTTTTGCCCAACCCACCTGGCTTAGAGCTCCTGGACGGCGGAGGCGGCGGAGGTCTTCTGCCACCATTTGGTGTCAGAGAACCACTGCCTTGTGGTGTCAGGGGTTCGTCAGCAAAAACGTCCTGCTCTTGCTGACTAGATATCGTATCGACTCTTCGGAGATTGGTCCTTGTTGACTGTAACACCATGGATTCGCTCGGCATTCTAGACAGGCGACCTGGCTGTACAGGCGAGATGTCCCTTCTCTCTTGAGCTGGTGTCTGATACGTCGTTGCTCGATGGACAGCTGGTCTGGCTCGTGGCATGTCCATGTCTGCAGGAGGGCCATCGCCGTACCGTGAGGATGGCCCACGAGATCTGATACTTGGCCTGATCTGTTCTGGCTCTTCTCGATCTGACTGCGTAGAGAGAAAAGACATGACCGTGCTTGATCGTGACCTGTTAGGCAGCGGTCTGGCATTAAGTTGGCTCTGACTCGAAACCTGTCTTTGACCTCCTAACTTCTGTCCGAAGGCTGCTTGAGCTGGCCATTCGTTCTGTAGCTGGAGGAGGGCTTCTCGGCATTGATCGTGGTAGGAGAGCTGGGCTTCAACGAAGGCTGTCAAGTCGAAGACGCTCTCCCCTTCAGCATCTTTGATTTCGAACATGCGTCTCTCGACGTCTGCTTCCGCCTCTTCGTATTTCATCTGTTGCGAACGCAGTTCCTCTTCTACTCGGAAGTCCTCCCTTTTGGCCTTTTGCATTTTGGCCAGAGAGGTGTCGTAGGCGAGACGTCGCGACTCCAGCTTTCGGCGTGCTGCCTGGAGTTCCTTCATCTGCATGAGAGATCGCTCGAGCGAGTCAGCCCAGCTGCTGGTCGCTGCAGTGATGTAGGACTCCTGAGATCGAGCCAGTCGTTCTTGTGTTCTTCCAAAGGCTGGCGCAGGTTAGCCCGGTATATTGCCAGATTTCCTCTCTGCACTTACCACTCAGACATTGGCCATACTCCGAGTCGTGTTCGAAGTCCTCGCCATGTGTGATCATGGTTCCTCCCATGTATGCAATTGGCAATGTCTTCTCCTTCTTCTCGACTTCGGTCCTCTTGGAGACCGCTTTCATGTAGGCGGTCATGGACTCGGACATTTTCTCCATGCCCTTCTGTCGCAACTCCATCTCTAGTTCGAGAGCCTTGAAGTTGTCGGTGGTGTTGGTCTTGACCTCGCCTCCCATCCTCTCCCCCGCCCATTGCTTGAAACGATCGAGCTTCTTGTTGACAATCATGTTGAATCTGCTCGTAGATCAGATGCCGAGTGTACAGGTCGTTACGTTCTGGGTGATCCGCAGGTCGAAGCTGCGACGAGTGGTCGTTTGTCAGGAACCCTGATGAACAATGAATACGAGTGATTATGACAACGAATGTGCTATTGGGTGAAACGAGCGCAAGGTGACGTTCCAGAGACGGAAGTCAGGGGATCAAGTGTATCCAAACAACGATAGCAATGAGAACCACGCTCAAGGATGTTGCAGACGCGACAGGATCAGATGAAAACAGAAAACAGAAGAACAGCGAAGACAGGAAGTCGTTGGATGGAGCGGCTGATGTTGATGTTTCATGGGGTAAAGAACTCGCTTCTAGAATCCGGCATGGACGGGGCTCGAGCGGCTGCAAAAGCGTGCTTTCGTTTTGCTGGAGATGTCCTCAGTAGTACCAGTCCCTCACTTGCCTCCAGCTGGTCCCACGGCTGTGGCTTGCCTGCATCCCTGTCTCACTTGGCTTATCGCGGACAAAGGAGACGCCAAAATCGGCCTGATTCGAACGCTGCCACGTTTCATACGCGTGTTTTCATGTCAAATTCTCTCGTGTCTCGGAGGCTTGCAATGCATGGCGATACTCTACTGGATACCAGAAGCGTAATCATTTTTCGTCAGTGTTATTCTGGTACGTGGGCATTTCTCATGGTGCACGAGCACATAAGCAAACGTTTGGACTTAATCCTCGACACACACGAATTCTGCTCAGGACAGTTCTTTCTTTTGACAATGTGTGCATTCTTGGCCCCTGATGCATTGCACTTCATAGTTAACAATACATGCGACGCGCGTACAGTATGCGGATCGTCATCGAAGAAATTGCTTGACGGATATCATTTGAGCATTTGAGCCTCATTCATTCGGTGAGGGAGGCTATGTTCATCTACCTGCGCTCATCTAGGTAGAAAGATAGTGACGATCTTGATCTTGACAAATGACTGCCTCTTATCTCCAACACTGACCACACCGGCCAGCCCGTTCAGAAACACACATAGAGAACAGCAAGAATGACTTAATCCTTCGTCTTCTGAGTACCACGTAGCAGACCAGTTCTCCTGGCGGCGATAAGACCGGCTTTTTGACCCTGGGCGGCGTATCGAGAGATGGTCGAGGCTTTACCAATATGTTGATGGTTACCACCACCGTGAGGATGGTCGACGGGGTTCATGGCAACACCACGAGTCTTGGGCCATGAGTTGCGCTTGACGGCGAATTTATGCTTGGCTCGGGACGCCTCTGTAACACGTATTAGCACTGCTATTTCCTTTCATCCTGATCCGAGTACATACTGAGAAGAGGCTTGTCTGTTCGTCCACCACCAGCAACGATTCCGATCATACCTCGCGACGAGCTTGGGACGACCTTCTTTGCGCCAGATGGGAGCTTGACTCTAGTCTTGCCCTCGTCAGGGTTGTGGCCAATGACGGTGACATAGTTTCCTGATGTTCGACCCAGTGTGCCTCGGTCGCCAGTCTTCTCCTCGACGTTCGTCATGACGGTACCTTCTGGCACAGCGCCAAGTGGCAGGACATTTCCGACGGTCAAGTTGGCGTTCTTTCCAGCGTAGATGAATTGGCCAGTGTACATGCCCTCGTTTGCGATGAAAGTCTCGACTCGGTTCTGGAACTTGTATGGGTTTCGGAAGGAGACCTTGACGAGTGGTGCGCCTCGGCCGGGATCGTGGATGATGTCCTTCACTACACCTCGAATGTATCCATGCTTCTCGGCAAAGTCGAGTTGTCTGAACTGAGCTGGTGCTTTGTTTAATCTTGTGTGGGCAGCTATTCGAATGCGTTAGTCGTTGTCGCAGATTCGCGGAATTGACATGATCGTACTGAAAATAGAGCCACGGCCCTTTCTCTGGTTGCGAATGACCCTACCCATGCTGCGAGATCGTTAGTAAAGCTTTTGTGTGACCGATCACGGTTGTACTCACGCTGCAACCTTTGTCGAATGGAAAGGAAAGTGTGGTGTCGACTGCAAGATTTGGTGTAGGCGAGGAGACTTTCTGTGGTTGTGTGATCATGCTGACACTAGCACGTATCAAGATTAGCTTGTGTTCGGGCTTGGCGTGTTTAGGGCGCGCCCGCCAAGTTCTTCCAATCTGAACCTCACCCATAGATAGCCCGCGGAATGGCTGCCACCATTTTGAATCATCATGTCGCCGTACGGCAATCGCTTGATCAACGCCATGAATGTTCTGTTACGCTACCTGAGGCTCTACTAGTAGCACCGTAAGGTGCTGACAACGGCTCGATTGTACGGAACGCTATATCTCCCTTTTGTCTGCTTACAAAGTTTTGACGCCGGATGGAGAGGCGCGACATACACGTCAGACAGTATAATTCACAGGTAAGTGTAGATGCTTATGTAATGGGAAGCAACTTGAGACAGACTTGGTATGTGTTGAATACGTTGGATACTCGTCGCTGTGGACGACAAGAGAACTGCGAGAGTAGCTGCTACTGCACGATCGAGTGTGACATCGAAGACGTCCAGCAATATTCGGGGTCGCCGAGTTCATGCTCGCGAAGCAGGTTTGAACAATACCGACCCCGCGAATTTGCCTCTGATAGGTAAAACTTTCGTGCTCTAAACGGCGAAGGACACTTCTATGGCCTCGGAACCCGAAAGACGCAGACAGCAGCTTCCATCAAGGCACGTCGGCAGAATCGCAGTCCTGATTCTGCAAAAGAGATGCCTAAAGCATCAAACGGATGGCAAGCCCCAGACGAGATAGGATGGGGTTGAAAATCACGCACGAAAGTTGACCTGGCCAACTACAAGCGCCTACAGAGGTGTGCAAGGTGTCTGATTAGGCGAAGTTTTGGCATTCTACAAGGTGTGAGCCAATCAGATGACAGGAGCACATCTGGGTATCCAATAACCCGATTTCCTGCACCGCGAGAGCCACACTCAGCTGGCAATGTATCTACAGGAGGCCATCTACAGCGCTCAGCGAGCGCACGAGAAGCATGCTGCACAGGAGAGCAGCTCTGACGTGCCGCTGAGAGAGAAAGGGGATCGCAGGCAAACCCCTCATTCTGGCTTAGAGCGCCCAAAGCGCAGGTATCCACACCGTCCCAATCCTCCTCGACCACGACCATTAGGATAGCTATGGCATCTTGTAATTGAGCCAGGAAGAGGTGGAATGTCGGACTAAAGGTGGTACGACACCAGGAGGAGGTGGCAAAGCAAGAACACAGGATTATTGCTGGACAATGGATCCTCGTGCTCGCGGTGCAACTGCGCCAAGTCATATCATTAAGTTAGCCTCGAAACACGGTCGTCGTTCTTACTTCTTCAAGCATCTCGCTGCTGCTACAAACCACCCTTGATTCACGCGTTCCTTCCAGTCTTGTCGCGTAGCACTTTCCTTCACCTTCACTGCCCCTAACATCTTCTTGCCTGGAATAACTAGAAGCAACATCAACCATGGACGACTCGGACAGTGATCTTTCCTCCCTCTCATCTGGTCTCTCGGAACCAGACGCAGAAATGGCCATAAAACTTCAAGCGGACACGCTGGAGGTCTTGAGGCCGCCTCCCAAGAAGAAGTCGAAGAAAAATGTGACAGATTACTTCGCGCCTACTCCGAAAAGTGAACGCCCTCCAACACCAGAGCCTCCCAAACGTGCGCCGAGTCCTCCTCACGAGTATGTTCTCGCGGACAATGATGCCATTGCTTTCATTGTCATGTTTAGGTCGCGGTTCAGCGAATGTTTCGCCGCATCGTTACCGCACTACGGACCACAGGATATCGAGAGGGGCGTCAGCAGCGAAATCCCCAGTGACGATGTAGAAAGACTATTGTGTGCTCTGTTGAGCTTGTGCCAGAATAGAAAGAAGCCCGTTGAGCGAGGCCATTATGGTCGCGCGCTGGAGGATGCGGTGAGCGAGTCCAAGAACCAGTGGCCGAGGGAGTGGCACGGCAAGAATCCAGTCAGCGGAGACAAGAGCTTCAACACAATGAATGCGGAAGAGCGAGTAAGTTTCGCTGGTATACAAATACACGATAGAGTGCTGACAGTTCACAGCTCGTTCTCCTCAAAACGTTGATCCTATGGTCACTCAACCACAGCGAAATAGTGAAAGATGCGCTCAAACAGGCCTACAAGCAGACGAGACGCGACGACGACCGAAATCAGCCAAAGGCAGTGCAGCCGTGGTTCTCAGATACCTGGCGGCGCAAGTACTACCTGATCGAGGGCCAGGAGGACACATACTTCCGCATCTACCGCGAGAACGATGGGAAGAAGGCGGAAACAAATGCCTGGTTCAGCGTGGCTGGGACCATTGATGAAGCGAACTCGTTAGCTGAGAAGTTCGAAAGCGAGATGCCTGGGAACCAAGGGCGCCTCCTAGCAGAGAAGATCCGGATAGCTGTTCCCCGATGGGAGGCAGGTGAAGAGAAGAGACGGCGGAAAGATTATCGGGCTGCACAGAAGGCGAGGTTTACAAGGCCAATCGAGGGATTTGGCATCTACGAAGGGAGAACACGTGGAAAGAGGATGCGCTACAACTATGACGATGAGAACCTTGAAGACGACTCGAGCCGGCCAGGTTCTGGACGATCCACACCTTTTGAGGAAGGGAGACCGGTGGTCACGAGCTCAGGTCGGCAAGTGAAGAGTAGGTTAGGTGGAATGTATGGCGAAACCATGCTTACGGACCAACGCCGCGACGCTGAACGGGACAGAGAGCTGACAGATACAACCGGCGCAGAAGACACTGATCACGTCCTGGTGAGCACCAATGGTAGACCCATGCGAAAGAACATACCCACGAAACGAGCCGCAGATGGCAGTAGTAGAGGTCGTTACGCAGAAGGTCTGGAGTCAGGCAGTGAAAGTGAAGGAGATGCTGAGCCGAGCGGCGACGACTGGAGTGGAAATGAGGACGAACCAGATGAAGAGTCCGAGGGAGAAGCGGACGACTCGGAGGGTTCAGATGACGAGCTTATGGATGAAGCCGACGGCGACAACACACAGGAGAGCCTCGTTGTGCAGTTAAGGTACCGAAAGGGCCCGCCTGCCAATGAATCAAACGATATTGCCGACAGTCACAACGATGGTACGGGCGAACGTGCAGCCAGCAGCCTTCATGTGAACGGCACCGGCGGCAAAAAGCTTTCACCTTTATCACAAGTCGAGAATGCAGGAGGATCTGGGAAAGCAGAAGGCGTTCCATCCTCGAATGAGCCATCTTCGACTAAGGCTCCCTTCGAGGATGCAACCCTCAATGGAACAGCGATGAAGACCGAGACCGCTGTCCCAACTTCAGCTGTAAACGCTGTTGACAATGAAGAGGGAGCTCTGGGATCTGTACCACAGACCAATCCAGCTCCGGAACAGCAGATGGACGTGGCGTGAAATCACAATGAGATGAAGGGCCCATGATGAATGACGTTCTGTAATATTGCACAATGTTGAGATACCCCTACTTTATAGTAAAAGCAGCCACAGTACTGAATTTGATACCATGCTAGATAATTATGGACCATCAGCGATGCCGCACGCAAATGTGACATTCGAGTGTGAGTCAGTAATGCAGGACATACTCGTGAGGCTAACAAACTCGCTGGATGTGCATACCAAGTCTGCACTCTGGCCTAATTGGGGGTTTCTACATCTGGGTTGCTTGCCGGCCGAATAAAATCACTCGACAGCGCGGAGAACGTGACATCCAAATCTAGACTGCGTAAAACGCACGAAACGACGAGTACCACAATCAAAGCTGTTTCAAGCTCAAGCATGGGAAGCTGTTTGATTCGGAAAGGTGATGCTTATACCCTTCTAACGAGAGCACGTAGCGTAAATATCTACTGTTTCGTCTCCCGTACCCGGGGCGAAGCAATTGCGAGTGATTACTACCTATGTGGATGTAGATAGAAAGCCTCGCCACATAAGTGAGCAAGCAAGACCACGAACTGATAGGTAGGTAAGTGACACCCACGGCCTCCGGGCTACGATCGATCCTAGCAAGGGCCCGATAACCCCACCTCACAACCGGCCAGGCCAGAACCGATTCCTCTTCACGGCGTCCTCCTCCCACGCCCAATTATGCGCAAACACGACTTCAACATCAGCCCTCTGCCCGTCGATCTCGATACCTTCCTTCTGCACCTTTGCCAGCCGCGCAATCGTCTCCTTGGCCCGTGGGATGTCGTAGTGTATACAGCATTGACGCCCCGTATCGTCTGTCCATGTCGCGATGTCGCGTTCCCCCGTGAACAGACGTATGTCGTGGCATGCGTCGCCTGCGAGGATGACGTAGCGCGGTGCCTCGTGGGATGCCGAGGTGCGGACGAGGAGGTTGATGTGGCCTGGCAGATGGCCCGGCGCGTGCAAGATGTAGACCGTGCCGTCGCGGAAGAGGTCGATGGTTGCTTCGAAGGGAGCTAGAGGCCGGCTTGACCAGGAGAGGACGAGGGGCGTGTCGGTTCCTGCCTCGGCCTTGAGGGGTAGCGGTTTTGTGGCTTCGAGGAGCGGATTGGTGGCTGGTGTGGGTAGTTCGATGGTTCGGTCCTCGGGTAGTAGATCTGGCTCGAAGAAGGAGTGGGAGCCTATGTTGAGTTTGGTCTGGCCGCTTAGGAGGTCTAGTGCGCCAGGTCCTACAATGAATTTGGTGGGTGCGCGAAAATCAGAAGGAAGTCCCACGTGGTCGTAGTGGACGTGGCTGAAAAGGACGAAGTCGATGTCGGTCGGGTTAAGACCACCTTTTGCGAGTGAGGCGACGGCGTCGGGCTGGGTCGAGATTGGACTGCGGGATGCGATGTGTTTCTGGAGGACAGAGGGGTAGAGGTTTGTGTCGCGGCGGAGACCGAGGTCGAAGACGAGACGCGTTGTTTGGCTGTTGGTCGAGTGATGTTGGATCAGGAAGGAGAGGGAGGGAACTGTTCGCCTGGCTTCCTGGTCGGCGGGAGTGATGAAAAAGCGCTCGGGAAGGGTCAAGGCGCCAGTGCTCAGGGCGTGGACAGTGGCGTATGCCATATTAGTTGTGCTGAACGCAGCAATGGACGGCTTGATAGCAGTGTTCGAGCTTCAAGAAGCGACTATCAACGTGTTCAATGCTGCAGGTTCGTGTTGTCTGGGGCATGCCTTATCTGCTCTTTGGATATGCGTCCATAGCACTCCCCGCACGTGTTCAGTTTGTTCACCTCCTCACGAAGCATTCTCGTAGCACAGCATACCTCAAAGGCAAACTCCAAACTTTTTCAAGGTATATTGTGTCGTGACTGCTTGGTGCTCAGCTGATGTTATTCGAGGCGATGTTTGTGGTTGGAGAAGAGAGAGGTCGGGTGCTCCGCACGAGGAGGCCCGGCCGGCACTTCATTCTTTACCCGACATCTCTGTCATGGCTGACTTGGTAACTATAGCGATACTCGGGGCCGCTCAAATTGTAGGCTTCTTGAGGCGCTGCCTGGCTTGAACACTGGGTGGCACAAATTGAAGCGCTGCAAAAGACTGCTCGAGCTCATCCACGCTAGTAGCATCCTTATGAACCCTGGCCCCATCACCCTTGGCCTCATCGGCAGACTCATCTGGCTTCAGAGGCTCTGCAACATCTTCACTGACAGCCGACTCCGAGGGGAGCAAAGAAGCACGCCGTCGGTGAGATATGGAGTCGGTCGTGGAAACTCTGCGCCGCTGCCCGCCACGAAGCAATGAGTTCGTTTTGTCGAGCCCTTGGTCAATGATTCGAAAATTGTATACCTTGGGGAACATGTGCTTGTCGATCAAATGCAATCGTCTTTTCTGTGGTGTCGAGCATAGCTTCTCACAACCTTCGATGAAACAAGCATAGGTCTTCTCACCTTTAGCAGCTAGTGCTTCTCGCATCGGATTGTGGTTCTCGTCAATGTGCAGAGAGAGATAGCGTGGGGATGGGAAATTCTTGCCACAAGACACGCAACGGTTAGTATGCTCTTTGGCATAGTGAGTGTCAAAGTCCTCTGCCGAGGAGAATGATAGAAGGCGGTGAGGCGGAAGTGAACACTGCATAGCGGAAGAAGTGGCAGGAGCAGGAGCGGAATTGTCCTGGTCGAGCTCTATGATCTTAGCAGGCGATCCTGAGGCACATGCACCATTTCCCTCGTTATGTGCAGGCACTTCATCGTCCTCTCGTGAGCGCTTTGTCATGATCGCAGAATGGCTCTCACCGACTGCAAAATATGTGCATAAGTCTCTTTCGAGAAGACCGTAGCCGCCTCTGAACGAAGCTACTGCAGAGGTATGGTGGCAGAAACTCGCCTAACTTCTGGACTGCAACAAAAGCGGCGCTCAGACTTCAACAAGACCCGTCATCGTTTCTGGTTATGAGCATGGGGACGGCAAAGCAAATGCAAATGCTGGAGAAATGGGAAAGAAGCATTGACCAGTCAAAGTAATTATAGTCTGAGGGTCCACTACTTTGAAACGCGTAACAATTTTAGCGCGACATGTCTGGGGGGCATCATGCATCGTCCTCTTGCGCAATTGGCCTGGTGTCACGAACCACTATCGTCCCATATCCTTGTCCATTACCGGTATCCTCGGAGCGTATCCATACCCTCGTGGTGGTTGCCGCAGAGCCGTCTTAGGAGGAGTCGCCAGTGTTATTGATTCTTCTCCTTCCAGCAGCAGTTGCTTACAACTCTCTTGACTTGCGAAGAGAGAGAGAGAGAGTGTGTGCGGAGTGACAGTGGTTTGCGGGACAAACCACAGACCTTCACATTATTTCAACGACTACGACCACGTTCTTCTGCACGACAATCTCTGAGACACCTGCCACCAGCCGGAACATCGGGCACGTTTAGTGACTGTCACCCTCAATGCACAATAAGCACGGCTGTCACGAGTCAGCACCCTTGACAACTGAACCCTTCACCTCGTAAACTGTCTGTCCTAGCCTGCATTGTAACGTGTCAGTTACGGGCATGGCAATGCTTGCCTCGAAGAGCCCGTATGGCCCACCGCTGAGCGGTGGCCAGAAAATGCTTCACAGCAACTTTTCACAAACATCCCTCCGCGCACAGCAGTCGACTACTGCCCTGCAAGACAACCTATTCATGTCTCCCACCAACTCGGATTTTTCCGACACTTCAGACGGCCTAGACTCGGTCAGGCGATGGGACGAGAAGAGGGTTGGAGAGTGGCTGCACTCTATAAGATGTGGGCAATATGAGTCCTTGTTCCAGAGACACAACTTCACCGGGGAGAGCTTGCTGGAATGTGATCAAGAAATATTGCGTGAGATGGGCATCAAGAAGATCGGAGACAGAGTACGCATCAACGTTGCCATCAAACAGTTACGGAACAGATCTATGGCAGCCAAGAGTCGAAGAAACCACGAAGCTCTATCTGCCCTCGATGCATTTAATGCGACACCTTCGGAATCTCCAAGAACACAGGCTCGCCTTGGAAACAAACGTCTAGACAATACGGGATTAAGAAATAACTCCCGACCCTCATCACCTTTGGCAGAGACACATTTTGGAAGCGTGCGGTCCAAGTATGCAGCCGCCGCAAGTCCGGCAGAACAGCCGAAGCGAGAGGCAGCCGCTGGATACTTCAGTCAACCAAACTCAGCCAACACGGTCAACGGTAGGAGACCAGAGACTCCTCAAATTGTGGTACAGCATTCTATGAGCAAGACCCATCTCAGACAAAACTCTAGCATCGACGGGCTGACCCCAGGTGGTTTGCCCAGCAACTCGCCAGTCATCAAGATTGTACATAACGGTGGCCAAACAAAAGTCGTCAACGTGAAGTTCTGCAAGTCGTCAGACGAAGTCACAATGACCGTGCTGAAAAAGTTACTAATTCCCGAGAAGCACTTCCGAAACTACTGCTTCTACGTATTAGAGGGTCTAGAGGCGAGACAGGCGAACTGCCGGCGAATATCCGACGACGAGCTCATGTCTATCTGTGGTGATGCCTCGAGGTCGGAGAGAAACAGACTCATGCTGCGAAAAATCAACGACGGCCTGCCGGATCTCGAAGAAGTCAGGAAAGCCGCCAAGTTGGCTGTTGACGAGAACCTAGCTCTACACGCCAACGCACTCAACAATACCAACATGCGAAACCAGATAAAGCTCCAGCAGCTCACAGGTGAGTCGTGGTCCAACATTCAAGCACCACTGTCTCCAGGTCCGATGAGCGAACACCACCGAGATATCCTTGCCAAAGCAGACGAGATTGAGAGAGAAGAGACAGCAACCGTGCAACAGGAAAAGCAAGATGGTGATTCGAGAGTACGAGCATTCTTTGGTGCTAGACCTCCGAGCGAGATGATCGTGAACGAGCTCACCACGTACTTCCCTGGCCATCATAAAGAGGAGATCGAGAAGACAATGAGGATGTCTGTCCGGCGTTCACAGCGAATGAGCAGAGCTGCGAGTCGCCTGAGTACTGTGAGTAACATCAGTGTGGCATCGAACATGCGTGACGCGCCGCCAGTGCCAGCCATTCCAAGTATTGCAGACGCATGGATGACCAAACCCGGTGAAGCTGGCATTGGCGCGAAGCCTCGACCTCTGTCTGTCTCGAGGTTCCATAGTTCTTACAGAGACTCGATCGCCTCGTCGTCTCTCTCGCCTCTGCAGGAGACACCAGAGACGCCTGTCACTCCGATCGAGGCGAACCGCAAGTCCTACGTATCTTTCGCAGATAATGACTCGCTTCACCCCGACCACCGTGCAAGTTTCTTCGACGAGTCGCCTCTAGCCAGTGAAAATCTCAACGAACGTCTCAGCGTGATGGTAGCTCAGGACGGCGAAGAGGCAGACCCCGAGCTCGCCAATTTCTTGCGAGGCAACAATTTCGACAAAAACAACTGGATGAAGGGTGATCTGATCGGTGAAGGGTCCTTCGGCAGCGTTTACCTCGCACTTCACGCCATTACTGGTGAACTCATGGCTGTGAAACAAGTGGAGCTGCCCGATGTAGGCAAAGGCACCGAATCAGACAAGAAGAAACAAAGCATGGTGAACGCACTCAAGCTAGAAATCGAGTTGCTCCAAGGTCTGCATCACCAACACATCGTTCAGTATCTCGGCACCAGCAGTGACGAAACACACCTGAACATTTTCCTCGAGTACGTTCCTGGTGGCAGTATAGCAGCCATGCTAAAGCAATACAACACCTTCCCCGAACCACTGACACGAAACTTCACACGCCAGATACTCGACGGCCTCGCCTACTTACACAGCCGAAACATCATCCACCGAGATATCAAAGGCGCAAACATCCTAGTTGACAACCGCGGCGCCGTCAAAATCTCCGACTTCGGCGTCTCAAAACAAACGACCAGCAACCTCACCAACCCATCTACCCTCACCACCTCAAACACCAAGGACTTTGGACCTCTCGGTGGGCCCGGCACACGTACCTCCCTCCAGGGCTCTGTGTTCTGGATGGCGCCTGAAGTTGTTCGGCAGACTGGCCAGAGCATCAAATCCGACATCTGGAGTGTCGGATGCCTCATTGTCGAGATGTTCACAGGCAGTCGGCCTTTCCCGAGCATGACGACACTACAGACACTATTCGCCGTGGGTAGTCAGAGTCAGAAACCCGCTGTGCCGGAAGGGGCGAGTAACGATGCTAAGAGATTTTTGGAGCTGTGCTTCGAGACTGATCAGGGTAAGAGACCATCTGCCACTGAGCTGCTCAAGGAGCCGTTTTGCGGGAACATGATCGGGGCGCACTAGAGTCCACAAGTGGAAAGGAAGCAGAAACGAGATATTGATTAATGCGCGATGTATGGGTTACATGGGCCAAAAAGGCACTATGGTCGGGATTTACTTCGAAGATGGATGCCAACACTAGAAGGGCGACGAATAATGTGCTATAGCATGTGGTGGTAATGTGTACATCATTTTCTTCTCAGCTGTAGGTATACACGTGTAGATATGGACGGAAGGGTTCTCGTAGGTACAGTCGCAGTGTGCCGCTAATAGTACACGGCCAGAGATCCGTATGCAAAGTACTCAGCATCCACCTCCCTACAACGAAAGAACCCGAGCGCTCTCCGTGCTCCATCTCAACGCGCCCGGCGTCCAGGTTGTGCCCGGCCCAAACAAGCGCACCAGAGCAGTCAGTCCCCTTGCCGTTCCGCTCCGTGATACGCACCGTGTGAGCGACATCCCCCACCTTTTGAAACAAAACGATATAAGACTTCGCACCACAAGCATCTTCCGCAATCGATCACAGATGGCAGAAAACAGGCTCATCCCGTCCGATCTGGCGTACTATTAAGCTGCGAATCGTTCTGCTAGTAGTTGGGTGGGTGACCACCAGCGAATCCAGGATGTCGATTGTGTTTTGTTTTTTGGCGTTTTGGTGGGCGACGATGGTCTGTCTGGCTGGGAGGGAAGGGTCTCTGTTTTGCTTGAGATCCTGTGGAGAGGCGGGGATGAAGGAAGTGCGGATCATTCGCTGGCGGGTGTATACTGTATGGATCTGAGACCTTATATGTCTGGCACCGTTCTGTTCTTGCTTGCTCGGCCTTGCAAACAGGCCTCAATCTGGAAAGGACTGCTGCTTGTGTGTGTGTGTGTGTGTGGATGGGACTTCTCACTTCTCGTCCCTTGCGAGTGCGAGTGCGAGCACCGGGCAGCTCAACTCTGCCATTCCCCTTTCCTGTCTATGCCCGGCGGCAGCTCCGCCCGAACGTTCCCTGACGGAGGACTACTCGGTGCCTCGTGGAGGGCCGTGTACAGCACGTAACTGAGTTTCTGCGCAGCTAAAATGATTGGCGTGTTTCGGGCTTGATGCTGGTCAAGTTCGAGGATATGTCAGCCGGTGCATTGCAGGCGACGATTGGCTGTATGGGAGAAGGAATGTCATGGCCGAAGCACGTGTTGCACGAGACTCGATGGCAGGGGGAAAGCACATTCGACCATGAAACAGCAAGTTGGGTATCTTTTGCAAAGCGAGCAGATCGCTGGTGACAATATGGTTACAGCTGGAACTTGGTCCTGACTCTGTCGGTCTTGCCTTTCCACTCCCATTCTTGGCCACTGGCTCGCTGGATGCCCTTGTCGACTCTTCTCAGCTTCAGGGTCAGACGCGGGCCTACTTCTTGGAGGACGGCTCTGATACCTTCGGCGCCCTTGAGCTCCTTGCCATCGGGGCCGACGACCGGGCGTTCTCTCTCGCGCTTCTCGCGGAAGACGTATCTGTGGCGCCTGAGGAAGATGAAATCGCGCTGGTTGTGGAGGGTGACTACTTGACGACCCTGCAGCTCGGGGTTGGAAGGGTAGAGGGAGCGGAAGAGATGAGCGGTGAGGAGACCCAAGGGAGTGGTAAAGTTGTTGAGGATGAGTTCTGGGATATGCTGGTGGGTCTGCCGTGACCTGGGATGGATTTGCTCTCGTACCAGTTTGTGATGGTGAAGTGGAAGGTGGGGCCGAGTGGTAGATGGACCATGATGAGGCCCGAGGGCTTCTTGAGGTCTTCCTCGAGCACGACGAGGGTGGTGTATTCTCTCTTGGCGGCAAAAGCGGAGATTTCCCTGATGCTGAACTTGTGACCATACCTGTGAGAGGATCTTCGCACGTACTTCGCGTTGGGCAGGAGGTTGACGAGGACTTCGGCCTCGCGATGGAGGGTAGAGTTGATGGAGGTTGTGACGAGGATCTTTGGTATGGGAGGTTGTTCGTCTGGGGGCAGGAACAATGTGGGGAACTTCTTTGTCAAGGCGGCGGGCGCCAGGGACAGGTTGGTGGAGGTGGTCGACCTGGCCGGGGGGGAGGAAGCGCGGGCTTTTGTCTTTGCTGTTGCCGAGCGAATGTGGTGGATGGGGGGCAGGGCATCCTCGGCGTCGGGGTCCTCAGGCGGCTCGAGATCGTCGGCGTCGGAGGCGAGCAGGCTGTCGTCGTCGGGGGCCTCCTCGTCCTCCTCATCGGTGTCCAGCATACTGTCGTGATCGCTGTCTTGCTCATTGTTGTTGTCGTCGCCGTCGTCATCAGGCTTGTTCAGGTCGTGCTCTTCGCCCAAGTCCTGCTCTTCGGCGAGCTTCCGTCTCTTCAGCCTCTCGACGTTGAAAGCGAGGCCGAGGCCACCATCCTCGGGCTCGTCCTCGACCTCGTCCCAGCGGCGCTTGGAGTCGAGCGTCAGTGGCACGTTGGTCTTCAGTCGCTCGTCGCGCAGGCGGGGGTCCTTGGTCTCCTGCTTCTTCCTGGCGAATCTCTCGTCTCTGCGCAGGGCATCGCGAGCCTTTTTCTGGTTGATGTGCAGCTGCTGGCGCCTGGCCTTGTTGGTGGTCTTGAAGGGCAATGCTGCCTTGGGCGGGAGTTTCAACGGTTTGGATCCCATGATGAAGTGTGCGCTGATTAATCTCTTGACAGGTGGGTGGTGTACAAGTAGTCTGACTGTGCCTGCCCTGCCCTGCCCTGCCTGATGCGCCGCAACTACTTTTTTTTTTTTAACCCTTTCTTGCGGGGAAAGACTGGCCGACTAACCTTAAGGCAGCGGCCTGCGGGTGACTCCTTCCTTCACGTGCGTGCAGTCAAGATTAATTATTGAAGAATCTTGGTGCCGCACCCTTAGCTTGGGCCATTGACTAGTATATGCAGTCATTCCGTCGAGTCTTCGCGTCCAGGGCCTTCACCACCACCGCCCCTCTACCCAAAGCGAAGCCTGTGCGACTGCCGCCGGACAACATGGCTGCCAGCAACACGACCAAGACGGGCCAGCCCTTCGACCGCGATGTGCTCGACTCGCTGCTGCGCCGCACCGGCTTCTACATGCCCTCCTTCGAGATCTATGGCGGCGAGAAAGGGCTCTTCGACTATGGCCCCCCTCTCACCGCCCTGCAGTCCAACTTTGTCGACCTCTGGCGCAAGCACTTCGTCCTCAAGGAGAAGATGCTCGAGGTCGACACCACCATCATCACCCCCGAGCCCGTCTTCGTCACCTCGGGCCACGTCGCCAAGTTCGCCGACTTCATGTCCAAGGACCCCAAGACCGGCGAGATCTTCAGGACCGACCATCTCATCAAGCAGGTCCTCGGCGCCCGCCTGAAGGCCGACCAGGACGCCCGCGGCAAGACCATCGAGGTCGAGAAGCCAGACGAGGCTCAGAAGAAGAAGAAGATCAAGGACGTCAAGATCGAGAAGCTCGACGACGCCCTCGCCCAAGAATACAACGAGACCCTGGCCAAGCTCGACAACTACGACGGCGACGGCTTCAACCACCTCATCAACAAGTTCCAGATCAAAGGCCCAACCTCGGGCGCCGACCTCGACCCCCCCAAGCCCTTCAACCTCATGTTCCAAACCTACATCGGCCCCAGCGCCGACAAGCCCAACGGCTACCTCCGGCCCGAGACCGCCCAGGGTCAGTTCCTCAACTTCCAGAAGCTCCTCGAGTTCAACAAGCAGAAGATGCCCTTTGCCTCCGCCTCCATCGGCAAGTCCTTCAGAAACGAAATCTCCCCGAGACAGGGTCTGCTCAGAGTCCGCGAGTTCCTCATGGCCGAGATCGAACACTACGTCGACCCCGACGCCGGCAAGAGACATGACCGCTTCCAACACGTCAAACACACAAAACTCACCCTGTTGAACAGACACACCCAACTCGCCGGCAGCGAAACAACCGAAGTCATGACCGTCGGCGAAGCCGTCCAAAACAAGGTCATTGACAACGAGACCCTCGGCTACTTCATCGTGCGCATCCAAGACTTTCTCCTCAAGCTCGGTATCGACCACTCCAAGCTGCGCTTCCGTCAGCACATGGCCAACGAGATGGCTCACTACGCCGCCGACTGCTGGGATGCCGAGCTGTACGGCTCCTACGGCTGGATTGAGTGTGTAGGCTGTGCCGATAGATCAGCTTACGACTTGACTGTCCATATGAACAAGACCGGTGCCCCGCTCGTCGTGCGAGAGAACCTCCCCGAGCCAAGGAAATTCCAAGAATACCAGGTCGAGCTGAACAAGAAGAAGCTCGGCCCAAAGTTCAGGAAAGACGCAAAGGCGGTCGAGTCGGCCGTCGAATCACTGTCTCAGGACCTGCGCGAGAAGTTCTCCCTGCAATTGAAACAATCGGGCAAGATCACAGTCGACATACCATCCCTTGGCACTGGCAAGACAGAGCTGGAGAAAGACCTGATAAGCATCGAACAACGAGAAGTCACCCAGCACGTCCGCGAGTACACGCCCAACGTCATTGAGCCATCCTTCGGTATCGGCAGAATATTATACCATCTCCTCGAACACTCCTTCTGGACCCGACAGTCAGCCGAGTCGTCAGACGAGCCCAGCGCAAGAAACGTGCTCAGTCTCCCCCCAGCAATTGCACCCATAAAAGTGCTCATTGTACCGCTGTCGAACCACGCCGACTTCAAGCCCTTCCTGAGGCAACTTACCTCGACCTTTGACGACCTAGATGTAGCGAACAGTATCGACGACTCTTCCGCCTCAATCGGCAAGCGATACTCTCGAAACGATGAACTGGGCACTCCCTTCGGTGTCACTGTCGATTTCCAAACTGTCAAAGACAAGACCATAACACTGCGAGAAAGAGATAGCACCAAGCAGGTGAGAGCAAGCCAGGAAGACATCTGCCACGCCATCGAAGCACTGGTCCGTGGCCGAGAAACGTGGGACCAAGTCAGCAAACGACTGCCGGAATTCACCAGTCAAGAGGTGGATTAGAAGACCCCCATTGCCGATGCAATACCACCGACGAATGGTCGTGACTGGAGACAGTTTATGGAACGTGACTGCACATACACCAACGGGCCAGGAGACCTCGACGCTGCCAGCATCAGGCGGCCAACGCTCATGTGGGAGGCATCCAATTTAAGGGCGTATATATTGAACCGCCCAAGCGACGGCTCTAGTCCCAGAACAACATAGCAGAACAACATAGACAGGTGGTGGCAAAAGGCTTATAACCTCATGTAGATTCCGATGCTAGGACACGGGACCGGTCGGTCGCTAGCATCACCTCCGCATTAGATAGATCTTTGATACCCCGACAGCAGCGGGCTGCATCAGTACTACAAGCACTACACAACAGCTGATCAACCCCAACGACTTCACCGCTTCCGTGCCTTCTTCTACCCTGCCTACGAGATTCAACCTCTGACGCGCTAAAACCATCGCACGGAAATGGTAGAATCCCTGGACACGCATATGCTCAGACACGCTGTATGTGACCGCCATGCAATACAAAAACACGTACAGTCACCTCCACATAGATAGATAGATAGATCGATAGACGTGCGTGGTGGGAACACTTATGCCGAGGCGGAGGCGGAGGCTTCAAGAAAAAGGAAAAGGTAGTTGACAGTCTTTGAAAGATCTAGATTCTTCACGAACAAATGTTTCGTCTCGAGTTCATCTGATACTTGTCGATTCTATGCCGCTGTGACTGACTAGACTGCAGCAGTTGCACTTGCAGTTGCAGGCAGACAGGCAGGCAGTCGACTACTCTGACCTCGCCCTCGCTGCCGCATCATCTGTCCCCGCCTGTCCATCACAACTACACAGATGCAGCTTCGGTGGTGGCTCCACTCTGATCTGATCTATATCCAGCCCCTCTCCACAACCTTCCTTCTGACAATCGGCCGCAGCGCCATCACACCGAGGTACAGCGCCACCACGGTGCCCACCAACTGGACCTTCTTGAAGCTCTTGCCCAGCACGTCGAACGTCTGGCTCGGCGCCACCTGCGTGCCGAAGATGTCGTGGCCGAACGCAAACACCATGCTCGTGCTCTCCAGCAGTGTCGGGCTCGTCATGATCTGCTTGACGCCCATCACCTCGCGCGAGTGGCTGAGGAACTGCTGCGGGTTGAGCGGCAGCGACGCGTCGTAGCGGAAGAGACCTTCTTCTGCTTCGGCCTTGGTCGGGTCCCGGTCGACTGGCCGGCGGGCGTCGAGCATGTGCCGCGGGATCGAGGCGAGTGCGTGCGAGTGTGGGAGATAGGCGAGCAGCTGCCGGTTGGTGATGCCTTGGGTTGTTTGGGTTACGGTCAGGTTTGCGATTGGTTCGGTGAGGACAAAGGCGGCGCTGATCACGTGGGGTTTGGCGGCTGCGTCGGGACCAAAGGACGAGTAGTTTGTGAGACTGCTTAGCGGGCCGCGGTCGTTGGGGAGGGAGGACTCGTAGAGTTCGGAAATTATGAGTTGAGGGGTGATTGCTCCTGTGGCTGGGTCGGTTGAGGTAAACGTGTAGGCGAACCAGTTTTCGCTGAGAACCGAGGAGGTTGGGGAGGTGGGATGGTGACCTGGGTGAGATGATGTGTGGAGTACTGAGCCGGTCACTGCGTCAATGAGGTAGATCGTGAGGGTGGTTGAGGAGATGGCTGTGAGGAGGGCGAGATTCGGCGTGAAGTATTTGTAGAGGACAGAACGGTCGCCTAGAACTCTTCCGATCGAGGCAATCGGGTCGTGGGCAGGTCGCGCAGTGATCTCTACGACCTTTGCGTTGGGTGGGCTGAAGGTCCAGGTCTTGCTGATCGATGTTCCTACTGTCCAGCCTGTTACGCCGCCTGCCTTGCTTATGGTCATGACTGTGTTGCCTTCGTCCGGCACTGCTGGAGCCAGGTCGGAGGCAAATTGTGGTGTGCCGTCATCGTCGACTTTGAGGATCGTTGACGCAGGGGAGCCTGGTAATTCAATGAGTCGATCGACTGGTATTGAGCCCGACTTGTTCTCGACAAGCTGGCCAGTCGTGGCGTTGACAACAACGACCGATCCTCTGGAGGTGTACATGGTCACGCGTCCTTCTTGTACGGAGAGTGAACGAATTTGCGCCCCAGTAGGAAGCTCGGATGAGAGATCTTGATGCCATTGGATTCCTCCAGACACTCCGCTTACGGAGAACAGCTGGTCTCGCTTCGTCTTCAGGATGATGGATTTTGAGCCAATGAGGTGCTGTCGAGCTGTAACCTCGTCACCGCTTGAGCCAAACATCTTTTGTGGAAGGTACCTCAGGTATTGCGGCAGACTCGCCAGCTCTGTAGCATGACGATATACCCTATTGACGTACGCCGTCGCAGGGTCAACTGAGATCTCCTCTCGAAGTTCTTGCACCAAAGCATCAGTGGCAACGTCATCTGACCAGGCAGCCATGTCTGTGTATGCTAGCATCTCGGGTCTCGACCATTGAGTATCACCATTTCTGATCATGTACCAACTTCCCTGAGGCGAGGTGACAGCGACTCGTACGGCGGTGTTGGCCGCATCACGACTTGCAACCTCTGCTGTTGCAAACACAGGAGCACTCGACGGGGCATATCCCAAGCCAAGCTCCCTCCTTGTCCATCGACCAAGATGACCATGTGATTCAGAAGAGTACACGACAACTTCTGTGCTTGTTACACGGGTGAAGAATACCTTCTCGCCATTTGTGCTTGCGGCGAACGTGCTTGGCTCCTGAGTGGCCGGTAAAGAATACACTCTTGATGCCTCACCAGTAGCGGTATCGATGTGGTAGATTTCTGCCCAATGCCTGGTGGCTGTTTGCACGTGCACAAGAAAATGAGGCAAAGCTTTGGACCCAGTCGCATAGTGCACCTTCACTGACAGGATATTTTCTGCTTTGTCCTCTAGCGTCACAGTGGTGACCTTCGTGTTTCCGAGCACATTCAACTTCAGACCCTTGTACGGCTTCTCAGATGTGACCATGAATGGAGTGGATGAGGACGGACCAGCCACCAATTCACCGTCCGAGGACACAGTCTCGGCGTCGAGGCTTGAAGTATACTCCTTGATCTGTTTCCCACTCGTTATGTCAAGCACAACGACCTTTGCCTTCTGCCCAGACATTATGCCTGAAGACTTCGATATGTAGTAGACGTGCTTGTCAGAGGCTGCAACCGAGGCCGTGGCATCAAGCTTAGTGTCGAAGTCACTGTGGCGCCAACGCTCGCCAGCATTGTCTCCTCCAAGTCGAGAAACAACGTAGCCTCCTCCCTCCTTCTGCGGTTGTGTTAGAAGGATAACATCTTGAACTGCGCCATCAGTGCTGCTCCCAAGCACAGGCACTGCCTGCAAACCAACGGCCCTGGACCTCCCTCTGATGCCATATGTCGACACCAAGCGGCCGTCTGAAGCGTCCCACGTGCTCACCGTCTTCTCGAAGGCCGTTGTTATCTTCCCATCGTGCTCTCCTGCTACTAGGTATGCCGCTGTTGCATTGTCCGTGTCCTGACCTGATATCGCCTGCCTCCACACGATAGAGCCGTCTCGTGGGTTTACAGCAGCCAATAGTCCCTTGTCAGAAAGAGTGTAGAGGAGGGCAGCATTAGAGGACGAGTCTGGCTTGTGGAAGAAAGTGGTGTGGGGTTGTGGTGTTCCTAGAAGTGCTTGATGGAAGTCGATGTTGAAGGCTTCGTCGACAAACACGGATTGAACCGGTGCTATCGCGGCGAGCGCGCCCAAGAGTACGCCATACCACCGCATGCTGTCGTCGATATGAGAGAGTTAGCTGTCATATTCTCGTTCACACCACTTAAGGCACGAACTCATTTTAGCACTCTCGCGACGCTAGCGACCGACCTCTGTGCCAAGACTGCCATATTAGGCAAGGTCGGGGATTAAGTGCGGTGAGTCGAATTAACCACTCGTAGTTTCTTGGTTCTGATTCTGTTCTACATTCATGTCATTCGAGGCCACCATAGACAATCATGCCTCGCGAAGGCTTCGAAGCCCTCTTTAGGGCCTATATATGATCTTGTCGGAGTCATTGACTCACTGTCGAAAAAGCTCTTCCCATTTACCCTTTCCGGAACTCTTGATGCAGCATAGTATTGCTGGGCCTCCGAAGCACTCAACCTCCAAACCACGCAGAATTTACCCCTTCGCCTGCCTTGTCAGCCATAAGGGCATGTATTAGATTACTCGCAGTAGCTACGGTGTCTATCTACAGTACAGGTGCTGGCGTTTCACCAACGGCTGATGTCCACCCCGTCCCATGTGCAAAACTTGAAGCTAGTCATTTCTTTGCCTGTCGCGTTATGTACGACAATTCTCTGCACCTGGTCAAGGGTCGTCTCACCAGAGCTCTTCCACTGCTAAGGCTTACAGTGAGTACTTGGTCTTGCCAAGATACAAGTATCATGTCTATCAGGTCTTGAGCGTACTGGCACCGTGGTATACGTTGCGTGAGTGCACAGGGCAGGACTCCCAAACTAGAAGACTGTCGAGGTGCCTCCACCGACTCGACCGGACTCAAAAGACTCAACGGTAAGAGGAGAATGGCAGACCGTCATGCTTACAAGATATCCTACCCACTTCACGCCAACGCAAGGTGGTGAAGCGGACCAGAAAAGCCATTGCAATTACCCAAGCCTCAACCTCGGGATGGCAGTATCAAATTGTTTCATTGACAAATCTCTGAATTTCTTCATCGCAGGGATACGTGGTAGGTTTCTCGGTCGTTTTTGCAAGTTGTAGCTGATCCAGCTAGCTCGCAACGTCCGGTTCGTTATCTGTCCTTTACTCATTCTCAAGCAAGAAAGTTACCTTGTCCAGACACTGGTGGTCGTGACCAACAGTGCACGTCTATGGTTCTTCAGAGCGCTACATACCACGTCAAGCGGCTTCTGCAGGGCGCATCCCAACTGATAGTCCAGAATTGGTAACAAGTCACCGAACTTACAGAGACGACATCAATCCTGAAGGAGTACCTCGCTTCGGCACGCCGGTACTCTTCAGGAAGTACGGTACAGCTTGATCACTATTACACTACATAAATCATCCCCATATTTTGGAGACGGACTATTGTTAGAAGAACCCAACGCGGGTCGGTAACTCGGGTTCATGGACATCAGGAAAAGGATGTGGCCTGTTAGTGCATGTCTCTCACAATCATAGGGGACAGTCCGTCCTGCTCGAATCTCGTCTCAGTGCGGAGTATGCATGAGAGCTGCGTTATTGCATAATGATCGGGAATGTATTGACATATGTTGTGTGACACGAGCTTCGGAGACCGGAAAATATCTCCAAACCCTAGGCCCAATGATCGAAGGTTTGGCCTGTGACTTCAAACGGACACTTCAACAGCCGGATATGCACGGAATAGGTTATCGAACTCGAGAACAGGGAGATTTACAAAGAGCCTACAAGAGGGAATTATGCAGTAAACTTGAGCTTGGCATCATCTAGCATTTGTCTAGAAGATTTTTATGGTATCATCATCTTCACCTAAATCAAGGAAATGGCATTTCCTTCGACCGCTCATCATCAATTTTGACCAGCCCCGAGCTCTTCGTGACTTGGTCGCTAAACAAAAAGAAACAGAACGCCACCAATGCAGATTATTGCGTATCACCTCCTCTAATGTGGTTCGTAGACTCGCTCCATATCAGTCGTCTACCACTTGATGACCTTCTGTGGGAAGTACTCGTTGATGAGCTCCATGTAGTAAGGCTTGAGCTCCTCGACATTTGGCTTCTCGTCAGACTTGCTGTACAGGTCGTATGGGTTGAAAGCCTTGACAGCGGCAAGTTGCTCCTCGTCACCTGGGCCCATCATCCAGTTGTAGGCGCCGGCAGAGTGCCATGGGTAGAAGCTGTGGAATCGGATCATGGCAAGAGCCTCCTTTGGCAGGGTGCTCTGGTCCTTGCAGATGTGGTAGAGGTACTCGTCGTGGCCCCAGCTGAGCATGATGTTGTCGAGACCACAGCCTGGGCTGTAGATGCCGTACTTGGTGCTGTAGATAGGGTCTTTGAAGTCTGGGTTCTCAGAGAACGACTTGTTGCCGTAGATGATGCCCTCGTCGAATGCACAGCCGACTGGGAAGGTGTCACCAACGACGTCCCATTGGCCTTGGGCGTCGAAGAAGAAGAGGAGCTTTCCGAGGTCGTGGACAAGGCCAGTAACCTGCATCCATCTTGGCTTGCCGTCACGTCGGATGGCCTCGGCACTCTGGAGCAGATGCTCGATCTGGCTGAGCTCGGTGTCGGGGTCGCTCTCATCGATCAGGGTGTTGAGCTTCTCCATGGCCTCCCAGATGGTCATCTCAGCCCGAGTCTTGGACTTGAAGTCGTTTCGGGCCTTGAGGTTGTAGGCGACGGTGTGCTTGGTGTGCTGCTCCTTGTAGAAGTTCTTGACTCGGTCGTTGGCTTCCTCGTAGTTTCGGAACTGAGTCTTATCCTTCTCGGCATCGAATTGGGAAGCATCACCCATCTGTCTCTCGAGTTCCTTCTTGGCTTGGTCCTTCAGGATGTTGATCTGCTCGATCTCGTCGACCATCTCCTCGAGAGCAAGACCATCTCGGTCAGTGCGGAACGCCTGGACTGGCTGCTGAACTGCGACAGACATTGTGATTGTGTTGTATATGGCGAGAAGAAAGATTGGATGGTTTGTGGTTATTTGTGTAGTCCGATTGTGCAAAACTTTTTGACTGCGGACTCGTTGTTCGTATGAAGGAAGAACGATCACCTGCCCTCGACTTGAGCGTGGTATTGATATATCTCTGAGCGTATCTGGTTTCGTTCGGCCAACCATGGCCTAGATTATCACGACCACGCATCATCCTGTGCAAGCTCTGACTTGGTACTGTCTCAAGTTGCTCCACCATTCCTTCACCTCGAACAGGACTCCACAGCGCCGAACATCTCCTCTTGCTTCACTCATCTCTACAAGGAAGGTAACGTTCCAGTCAAGGTGACAAGTCTCAACGCTAGTGAGCGCCTCGCTGGATTACTTCCGCATTGGGTCTCGGCTTCGATCTTGCGACCGTGATCTTCAGCAGTCGGCCCGCCATGGAGTCAGCCATGCCTCTAGTGGTACTGGCTCTCTCAAGAACCATTGCCATTAGCCACGTTTCCAGAATAACCTTGAATTACGGCATCGTGTGGGGTGGTGACCCATATATCAAGGTTCCACCTAAAAGACATCAAACCCGCTGCGACTTACTGTATAGAGCCGTGTTCGAGTCCACGTTGGGGGGAGAACAGAGCATAGCAAATAATACGGCAAAACATTCGTAGTACAACATACGAAATGTGATAGATCATATTCTCTTCGGTGAGGAAGGACAAGCGCTTTATCTAGATGCATGAACTGACGTTGGCATCCTCGCGTGACTCGTGCAGAATGTAGTGTAACCATCTCTGAAGGTAATGGAAGCGATCTGAAGCGCAAGTCTGGAATGCTGGGAAAGACAACGGACAACACGGCAGTAATGCCCATTCAGCCAATCTCGACCGAGGGGAATGCAGTGATGACCATGCACGATGTTGTGAAGCACAGGACGATCAAAGTTCTCGTTGGATAAAATTGGAACCCTAAACTGGAGACTTGTGGTCGTTGAGAATTACTGCATTGAGACGAATAGGCAAGTCAACCTCGCTCGTGCTGATCGGCAGGTAGTAGCTCTGCCGCTCTAGCGACGTGGATCGCGGGAAGTCGTCAATACCTAGCTGATTTCTGTTTTGGACTGTGTGAGTGGTCAGACATACTACTGGGATGACTTTCCTAGCCATTTGCACGTGCGCCAATGCCGCACAGGTATTTTCGAAGGGTGTCCCTGAATCCTGATGTTTGGTTTTGAGGGAACAGGCTTCTGGAAATTCTCCCGAAGGAGCCAGGCACTCCCGAGTGTCGCGACGGCGAAGCAGTACGAACATGTGACAAAACCATCTATGAATCTACGCGTTATCGTTGTGGCGGTAGAACCTCTTACAAGTAGCACCAGGAGCAGGCTTGCCCCTCCTACTTGTTCCCCAGTGTCGGCGGCAGCTTGGCCGAAGCGGGGATGATTTTTTGAGCGGGATGTGACGTAGAAATGTCAACAGAAGGCCGAATTTTTGGATTTGGATCAGAAGTGAAGGCGCAAACGCCGACATGATTGTCTGAGACGCGTTAAATACTCCTTGTTAATTGCATGTCGTGGGTTTGACTATCTCTCTGCTTCCGTGCACCTCAAAGATATCCATTTCTATCTCTAAGAAACACCAAGCACCCACCAAGATGTCTGATACTTCGTTCACGTTGAACACTGGCGCCAAGATCCCAGCCGTTGGCTTGGGAACATGGCAATCTGATCCTGGTCAGGTCAAAGCCGCAGTCGCACACGCCATCAAATCTGGCTACAGACACATCGATTGCGCATACTGCTATGGCAATGAGGACGAGGTTGGGCAGGGAATTAAGGAGGGTCTCGAAGCGGCTGGACTCAAGAGAAGCGACATCTTCATTACCACCAAGCTCTGGTGCACGTACCACACCCGGGTCGAGCAGAACCTCGACATGAGCTTGAAGTCGCTAGGCCTTGACTATGTCGACCTCTACCTCATGCACTGGCCGGTTGCTATGAACCCAGATGGCAACCACGAGAAGTTCCCAAAGAAGCCAGACGGTTCGAGAGACTTGGTCCTTGAGCGAAAGCCGGTCGACACGTACAAGGACATGGAGAAGCTGCTGCAAACCGGCAAAGTCAAGGCAATTGGTGTCTCCAACTTCAGCAAAGCATTCCTCGAGCAACTTCTACCGAACGTCAGCGTTGTGCCTGCGGCCAACCAGATCGAGAACCACCCACTCCTGCCTCAGCAAGAGATCGTCGACTTTTGCAAAGAGAAGGGTATCATCGTCGAGGCATACTCACCGCTCGGCAGCACGGGTAGCCCACTGATGAAGAAGGAGGCGGTCACCAAGGTCGCAGATGAGGCCGGAGCCAGTCCGGGGACCATCTTGCTTAGCTACCATGTGGCACGAGGAATTGTTGCGCTGCCAAAATCTGTCACACCATCCAGGATCGAAGAGAACTTGAAAATCGTCAAGCTTTCATCGGAGCAATTGGCCGCATTGGACAAAATCCACGAGTCCGGCATCCAGAGACTGGTGTATCCAGAATTCGGTATCAACTTCGGGTTCCCAGACAAGGACCACGGAGTTGCTCATTCGGCAGCAGGAGCAGCATGATTAGCGCACTTCGATACTTGTTTTCGTTGGGCATTGCATGGCGCTAGTGGTTCAATGGAAGACCAAAGAATAGTTTAGTCGAGATCGCAAGTAGATCAGTCAGGCTAGGAGGCTCGAATTGGGCTGAAGATAATGAACTTCCACCCCGTTGATGGCCCATTCTTTGCATGTTCGGACACAGTACCCTACGTGGTACTCCTTTCTCTGCTCATCTTCATGTGCGCGATGTTCTCGATGTAAGACGCGGTGAGCAGATCTGACTACATTGTGGTTGACTCTCGCCGACGTCCCAAGCAGTTAAAGACCCCTTTTTGGCATCTGGAAGAAGCTAAGTACAGTCGGCAGCTGCTTGTCAACGTAGCCATTCCAGACTACGGCAGGAGTGTCTGCAAGGCGACTTGACTGGGCGGTGAACGTCATGAGGATGTGACAGGTTGCTTGGCATGAGCCTCGTATAAAGTCATCGGCACTGAGGTAAGAAGTGGCTCATGTTGGAGGAGGTAAGCGACACGGCAAAAGCGGGAGTCGGGCCTTGTTGGCAGCCTTGTCCAGCCTCTCCATGCCAAACTATGCTGGATTCGGCAAGGGTACCGCTCCGAGTCCACATCCCACAGGCGCCGGGCCTCGAAAAGTTCTTCGGGGAATGGTATGGGGATCTGGTGTAAGCGGAGGTCGATCGTAGGCTTTTGTTGGCTTCTAACCTATTTCGATGTCAGATCTTCCGAATGCCTCGAAAATGTTATGGAGACTTTGAGCAGGGTATACTCGATAGAGTAGATACTCGGCGAGACTGGGGACGACGAGGTCCAACGAGCTCGTGGATGGAACGATGTAGGTGAGTATCAGCGTACAAGTACACAACGATCAGGCGTAGAACACCCAGTGCATGCCCCGTGAAACCGATAAGAAGCGGTGAATTGTCGTGTCTGCACAGGTTGAGCAAATCTCAACAAGTCTCGATCCCCATACATAATCACTCAGCACCCACCTGCCAACTTGCAACCGTCGTCCCTTTCGAACATATCCCATCTCCTCTTCAACACCTTTCTAGACCACTCATTACCTTCCTCGTCCTCCTCGTTAGCTAGCAAACATGGTCGGAGCAAAGCTGAAAGTTGCTGTTGCCGCCTCGGCCGCATGGGTGCAAGACACGCAGCACATTTCTATGGCCTCACGCCTCGATCGGAGCTCGTCGCAGCCACCTCGCCAGAACAGAAAGAGCTGGACTGGGCCCAGACCACTCTTCCCGGCGTCCGAACCTACCTCGACTACGATGAGATGCTTAAGGAGGAAATGAAGAACGGTCTACAAGCGGTCATCGTCTCCAGCGCCACAGCTGTTCACGCTGAGCAGGCTATCAAGGCTATCAAGCTGGGTCTCCACGTCCTCTGCGAGAAGCCACTTAGCACAAACGTCGAGATCTCGCAGTCAGTGTGCACTGCCTACAGGGAGAGCCAAAAGAAGCACCCCAACCAGAAGGTCATCTGCGGCTTCTCCCGCCGCTTCGATGCCTCGTACAGAGACGCCTTCGAGAAGATGCAGTCTGGTCTGATCGGCACCCCCTCCGTCTTCAAGTCCCAGACTTGTGACAAGCTCGACCCTTCCGGCTTCTTCGTCGAGTACGCCCGCTTCTCCGGCGGTATCTTCGTCGACTGCTCCATCCATGACATCGACCTGGCCCTATGGTTCTTCGGTGAGGACAGTAAGGTCAAGAGCGTCTCCGCAGTCGGCATTACCGCTGTCGAGCCCGACCTAAGAAAGTACAACGACCGTGACAACGCCGTGGCAGTCATCGAGTTCTACGGTGGCAAGATCGCTCAACTGTACTGCTCAAGAATGATGGCTGCCGGTCAGGAAGACACATCTGAGATCATCGGTACCAAGGGAAAGATGTCCATCAACTACTCGCCAATGTCAAACCTCGTCAACATCTCAGAGGCAACTGGCATAAGAAGGGAGATTCCACCCCACTACTACGGACGATTCCGAGAAGCTTTCATCACCGAAGCAAACGAGTTCACTGCTTGCTGTTTGGACAACACCGAGCCACCAATGAAGCTCGAGGGTGCTGTCAACGCTGTCCGAATTGGCCAGGCCCTGCAGGAGAGCTTGATCTCTGGCAAGAGAATCGAGTTCACTGAGAACGGCGACAGAGTCACTGAGGAGGCAAGAGCACGGCTGTAAACGGTGACAATGATGACCAGAACGAGAAGGTCGAATCATCACTAGCCCGTTATGTCTGTTTTACAGGCTTAACAGTTGGAAAGCATTTCACGGCGTTTTGGGCATTTCGGAGTCGCTGGCCAGGGGCTAGCTAACGTTTCAGATGAGACACGAACGCAAAGGTAGAGCTAGACTAGAATAGATAGATAATGCTCGACAGACTCTTTGCCAACTTCTCTGGATTACCTTTCCTGCTTAGCCTGCCTTCCATCACATATGTCCGACAAACACCTGTCTTCATAACAACGGTATAAGTTTCTTTTTGACTGCATTCATAGCAGCTGGTACGTACCGGGTACGGAGTGGAACCCGGCAAGATCGAGCCGCGTTACGGCCGAGCATACGCAAGGCACAACGCACATCTCGACTTTGACAGACATGACGCTGAGGACGCGTTGCTGGCCAGGCGGATCAGACCACACATCGTTCGCTGCAGTCGCGTTCCTTGACACTGTTGCACAGAACAGGATGCCCCTGCGCATCACTCCTCGTGAAAGGAGAGTACTCCCGCTTTCTGTGACACGTCCCAGTCGCTGTGTAGCCTCGGCAGGTGTCGCTAAAATGAGGAGAAGTCCTTGAGCGTCGACCAAAAGCCCACAGCATGTTCTCAGACAATATACCAACATATAGCCAGCCAACAGTCGGAAGGTAGACGTCTCCTCCAGAGTACAAAACTGAAGCCCCTCCCTTTGTCGTCGGTTTAGCCTACACGGTCCCATAAAGCTGTTATGGCCGTTTTCGAGATCCGTGACGAGGAGCTCGCAAAGCTGAAGGACCAAGTAGTCCTTCTGACAGGTAAGCGGTTCACCTCTGGTGAACATGCGTGGCACGCTTCTGAAGAATCCTAGGCGCCGCCTCCGGCATCGGCCTAGGCACAGCCAAGCTGCTCCTCGAGATAGAGGCATACGTCGTAGCGGGAGATCTCAACGAGATGCCTATTCAACACGACCGACTGACTTTTGTCAAGACGGACGTCACGGACTGGCGCGGCCTATCGTCAATGTTCAAGGCAGCAAAAGCGACACACGGGAAGATCGATCACGTCTTCGCGAATGCCGGGATTGGTAGTAAAGCCACATACCTCGATGAACAGCTCGATGAGAACGGCGACCTACTCGAGCCAAATCATCTGACCTACGATGTCAACCTCAAGGGAGTGGTCAATACGTGCGCGCTGGCAATACATTACATGAGACGGCAGGAAGTAGGAGGCAGCATTGTCATCACTGCATCTGCTTCTAGTTTCCAGAGGTTTCGTACGGTCGATTACACTACGACGAAACATGCTGTACTCGGCTTCATGCGAGGCATCGTCCCTTTGTTGCAGGGGAACATTCCCATTCGTGTCAATTGTATCGCCCCCAGCTGGACGGCAACGGGACTAGTGCCTGCGGAGCTCATTGAGCAAGTCGCCGGCATTGGCACGCAGATACCAGCTGTCGTGGCCAGATCGGTCGCTGTTCTGATGGCTGATGCCCAGAGGGACGGTCAACTGATCTATTCTGTTCAAGGCAAGTACATCGAGGCGGAAGGCACTCTTTTGAAAGCAGCAGAGGAGATTGTCGGCGATGCAAACGAGGATCTGGTGTTTGCGAAGCTTTTGCAAGCTAGGGGCGCCTCTGGTTCTGCAAAAAAGCAGGGTGGATCATAAACATTCCACTTTGCCAACTTTGGTAGATGAGGTCGATCGTAGTTATACTCGTTCCATGCTTTGAAATGGGAACCTTGCCTGCACAGCTGCAGCTGCATACTTGAGGATTCGAAGAACTACCTATAATCGGTGAATCCTACCAACACGTTAAGGTGGTGCCTGTCGACTTTTACCCCTGAATTACAGATTTTTGTGACGTAGCTGCATTGGACAAGGCCGTGCGAACCGCCTGCGAATCGTAAGCTCTGAAACTCTCTAAGCTGACGCTAGGAATACGGCTTGGGCAGATTTGAGCAGCTGAATATCGCAGGAAGAGCTCGTTCATGCCGCGAACGCGTCCCTTCCGTGTTATCTCTTCATCGTAGTTTGTGCTTCCAGCTATCTCAGACCAGGGCGATCGTGGTGAAAGGGACATCGTCGAAATAGTCGGTTTGCAATATGGATCCAGCTCCAATCCGGCGATATTTGTCGCCCGGCATATGTGCAAGCACAAGGAGGATATTTTCTGGCGCCATCCCAGGTGAGAAACCATGTGATAACGTCGCCAGCTTCATGCAGATCAGGTCACCTTCCAGTGTCCTTCTTTCATCCTCCGCATACCATCCGATGTTGTCAGAGGCTCTGCTGAGGAACTGATGAGGTTTCATCACGGCATTGGCTAAAAGAATATTGGCGGACACGTTCTTGACCTTTGCTCGAACGGTAAGTTGGCTTGCCGTGACTGCACCAAAGAGACCTGTTGATGAATATTCAATAGATGAGTCTTGATATTCGAGGCTGGAAGCAACCAAGTGTGCTGTCCCCGTCTCTGTTTCTAACAAGAAAGTCACCGGTCCATCCATTGACGCCCAGGACCAACTTGGAGCGCGATACGATGTCGATCTCGACGGTGTCTGAGTATCCGAGGTAAGCAGATGATTGCCACTGCTCATGTAGCCATTCGAACGCGTCACATGCCAGCTCAACCCAACGTGTAAATCTTTCTGCCAGATCCCTGCAAGATAAGGGCACTGTAACAATTCTGATGCGTTCTCTGCGAGACCAGACAAGGCGATGAGCTTGTCAGAACCATGCGTGAGCCGTCTTGTCGTATAGTCCACGACGATGTAATTCCATTGAGAAATTGTAGACACGTTCGCTAAGGGCTTCGGCACGCTTAACTCTCGGTCATAGAGATCTCTGACAAGCGGCTGACGTTCGTTGTATTGGTTGGCGTAGAAAGTGGTTTGCGGGGTGAGGTCAAGCTGGGGTTCACTTTCTTGCCACTTACCAGCTTTGCACTCATAATGTAGCTGAAACTTACCGAAGTGAAGCACTCGGGGCGCAAGCCTCTGCTCCTGCAGGCACCATGCACGAGTTGAGACTGGTCCTCTCGCAGCGTCGCCGACATATGACACGTCTTTGATCTCGAAATTGAGCATTGAAGTGGTCGACTTGTCGATACGCAACGGCACTGGAACCATGCAGTCCTCAAATCTCAATCTCTGCTGCAAGAACCCATTACTTGTATGATTGCAATTACTGGCACACAGCATGAGCTCACAGCCCTCATAGATGTCGTCCATGCGAGCACCTTCCTGGTCCCAGTCTTCGCGGTCATGTTGCAAGATGCAAAGCGCATCGATCCAAAGATATTCGTAGCTAAGCTCTGAGGCCACAGTAATCGCGTCCCTCAAAGTGGCAGGCATGCGATTGAAGTCAAAAACCAAGTCACCTTTTTGAACCATGCGGTGGTACTGCACCCATGGTTCGTCTATCGGCGCTCCCCAACAATAACTTAGAGTTGCGTATCTGGGCTGCATGCCAGCTTCGATCGGTGAGACCGATACTGTACCACTGGTATGGAGCTGCACCAGGCTCAACAATCGCTTTGGAGGGTCCTTCACGTGATAAGGGCGGCAAGACTCATGCTGGCTGCTGCATCCCTGCACAACTTTTCGAGCCCATGACATCGCGTGGTCACGCGCATGACTTGGAGGGATTGGCCTGCGTACTGGTGGTTTGAAACGACTTTGTAGCTGGTCGCCTTCGTCTCTGTCAGCCAAGAATCAGTCTTCACAACGGTGCAGTACCTGAGAATACAAAGAACTGCATGACATGCATGACTCTGCAATCATTCAGCTCGAATCTGGTACCACACCACTTCCACCTTGGCCCACCGTATGTCCTCGACTGAGGTACCCCTATGTGTGCTAGGAACCCGACCTTTCTATCAGCGCCCGTGACGAGCCTGATCCATGTCGAGGTGTCGTGGCCTGACCACCATTGTATATCAGCGAGAGGATCATTTAGACGCTGAGCATCGATAAGGTCGTATTCTGCTAGGCTACTTGAAACCGATAATTGCGAATCGATGAAAAAGTGGTATTGATTGGTGTAGTCTGCAAGAGTCTCGGCCACGATCCACGCACATAGTCGACAAGTTCGGGCATTGAGTGTGAGAGATGGCCAATCGTCGTGTAATTGAAACCCAGATTCGCTTCGCAACTGCTCAAGGTCGAAGCACCGGCAACGAGAACACAAATCCATAATGTTGTCGTTTCAGGGTGACGTTGCTTGGATAATTGCAATGCTACTTTGTGCCTCTGAGAAGACAATGGAAGGGACTAACCTGAGTCGACAAACATATGAGGACATTCACGGCTGGAAAGATGCTTGCAGGAACGCATTACCCTTGACAGGAAGCTATAAGTTAGAGAGGCGGGAAGACGAGCCTGCCTCCGCTGGACGAGGTTGAACACTTACTTTTATGTCGCCAAAGGATATACCTACTAAGACTATGCCTAGCATCTAGGGCCTGTCAGCCTTATGTAAGAAGTCTGGCGAGCCTCTGAGGGTAATTTTACCAGCAAGTCAGCCCCCTCAGCGTCATCCTGAGCCATATTTCGTAATTTGGCGCTAGTCTTCCTAGCGTATATTAACGCAGTATTCAGATTTACTAGCATCCTCAATGGGAACAGCAACTGGACTACTTGCCACGTTGGTCCGTTCCAAATGTATGGTTGATGACGACGACGCCGAGGGGTGTTCGTGAGAAGTCCAGGGGATCGTACAAGCAACATTCCAGTGAAAGTGATTTGATCCAGGTTATAAGCCTGTCATCCAGACGGCACTCTCTGATCTTAGCAGAGTAATTACACCCTCTTCGGCGCTCGAAATATGCTTGAGATGCATCTTTAATATACTCTTACCCGCCTCGAGTAGTCCATCGATGTAACGATTCCAACAGCATCCTCTAGATAGCAATGCTTGTTGGACACTGTTGCTAGCCAGCAAGCCAGCAAGCGTTGTTGTGGCAATCGAGCTGCTGTACGAAACCTTCACTTATCACAATTCTGTTCACAGTTCCTTCCAACCGTCTTCTTAACATTCAATCCATTGGAACGAAAACATGAGTAGTAAGTACAAGTCAGCCATGGCTCATGGGCACAGACCGAGCTGACCCACCCAAGCCCCAACAGATAGCCTTTCAAGGCGCATGGCAGAGCTCAGGGTTCACGTCAACAGCCTGAACAATTCATTGGCTCAGATGAAAGACGACATCCCAGGCCTCAAGCAAGCAGCTGAGGCTGCCGATGAGTCTGACAAATCGAAGTACAGCCGCGACAAGAACATGAACGAAATGAAGATGTGGCTAGGTGTGCTCAAGGAGAAACTGGACACGTTAATGACAACAATCAACGACTTTGGTGGTGTAGTACGGGAGGAGTTCTCCGACGAGGTGCCCGAGTACAGAACCATGTCGGCTAGCACCAAGAAGGATGAAGCTTTGTGGAGGTTCGGAAGCAAGTGGGACGACATGGCTGACTGACGAACAGAGTACACGTGCAGTAGCTCTGTCATAGAGACAGAAGAAATGATCAGTAGTCGATGGCTTGGCCATGGATCGTTGTCTGGTGGTTCCACGACGAGGCATGATGGGACTCAGCTAGACTCGTCCCGCTCAGACGGCCCTCACCATGCATCACTTGCTACTCACAGCACCAAAATAGCTGGTTCTCTGACCTTGCCAGCTGGAAGATCATCGATAGCCTTCCGAAAGTCCTCCACCTCATGGATGCTGGCGTGCGGCCTGACCTTGCCTTGTGCGGTAAGAACCATCAATGCCGCCAAATCATTGTGCGAGCCAACCAAGTCACCCACCAAATTAATCCCGTTCGAAATAATGTGGGTAGTTGGACCTTGTATCTCATCTCCGTATCCAACAATGGAATAGTCGCCAGCCCGTAGTCCCGGCGAGAACTTCAATTGCTTCAAAAGGGAAGCTCAAATTTACCCCTTCGACCCTGATTTCAAAGAACACGCGATGGCTTCAGCGTCTCTACAATAACAAAGCAGAGGAGATGCCGAGCTGTTTTTTTCTTCCACAGCTGACGATTTGTTGCGCCAGGATCCTTGGTGGTGTTGTAAACCGCCTCTTTATTGCTGCCTGGTTCTCCTATCTTCGGGGCCCAACCGTGCACGATGTTGAACGCTCGATAGATGAAGGACCGCTTACTGAGCTCGCCCCGCTCTAGATTACCAAATGTATCACATACTGGTTTCTCGCTCACAGTAGTGCATCAGTAGTGCACCGGCCGTACTGCCCATTCGTTACAGGCTGACGCACATGCAGAGATGATGATCAGGCGAACCAGTCTGCAGTTCCCAGCATGAAACTGGAATTGTTCTTAATTCATGTGACCTCTTTGAAGCACTCAGCCCATCCCGCCCCAAGCACCTCTTAACCTCCTTGCTAATTGCATGTCCTTTTGCATGATAGTCACTCGCTTCGCATGTATCGCGCAGAGATTCGTGTCTTCAAACAAGTGGACTAAAAATGCCTCGCTCGCTTCTTGTAACGCCATTATGGCTTGACTCTGCCATCTCATTTCTCTTGCGACCTCGAATGGCAGTATGTACTGGCAGATCTCTCGTACCAGACGTTGGAATGGGAGTTTCAACAGCAGGAGATCTGTACTCTGTTGGTAGCGCCTTATTTCTCGGAGCGCGACCGTGCCTGGTCTGTAGCGACGGGGTCGATGCTGTGGTATAGGGTCGCCGGCTAAGACATTATTAGCATACATATGGTAGTCTCAGGACCATCAACAGCCCTATTCACTGATGTCCCTGTGGATAAACATAAGCAAATGCTGGAAGAAACTTACGCTGTGCTCTTGGTCTCTTCGTCGTCCTTGATGCGCTGGTGGCAGTGCCTGGCGTTGATTTCCCACCAAGGCTTTTCCTCGGTGCTTTCGTGTTGCGCGGCGTATTTGGGCCGCCCGCGCCTGAGCGGCGTCTTACTTGCTTGGTCTGCGCCATCAGTCCAAGAAGGTGCCAGGCGTGGTAGAAGTTGGGGCGCAAATGCGCCTATTGATGCTGTTGGTCTGACCGACAGGACAAGATGTGCGCTCCACTCCAGAGGTCGAAACAACCGCAAGATAGACAACTTGAATGTCGCGTCACAGCTTGCGGAATCTACGTGCTGTGTGTTGCGACCGAGCTTGCGTTGTTCTCGAAGAAGAGTCTCGAGCTTTGGGCTATCGCGATGCGCCGGACGAGCGAGGGACAGTGACGCTGGCAGGACCTTTAAGGTGTATCGAGCAGGAGCGCAAGGCCAAGATAAGTGAGCGGAGAGTAAGAGGTTTGTGCAGGAACGTTGTTGTCAGTGTAAATGTTTGAATGTGACCGAAGGAAGGGTCGCAAACGCGTCGATGCGCGTCAAGATGCAGCTCATCGTGCTTCCTAATTGGGAATAGTACTTAACCGATCTGTTTGTGCCCTAAGCATTCTTCACCTTAGGTACATTCCCTAGCATCTACCTTATCTACAGTTTTCACAGCGCATGACCAGTACATGTTCACGACTAGTCAGTTGCCATTCGTTATGGGGATGATCGCAGAAGCACTGAAGAGCGGAAAGGAGTCTTCATCATAAAAGGCTCATACCACTATGCGAGCACGAGTTCTGTGATCGCGAGACTTTAGCCGACACTTGGCGCTGTCGAAGCATTGTATTCTCCCCAGGCAGTTACTATATCACAGTGAAAGGGAGTATCAACGTGAAAGTCCAACATGTGCATCTCGTCTATAACTCAACGGAGTTGCTTCACCCGCGGTGTCACTACTGTGCCATTCCCTCACTACTGGGCATCATATGACCCTTCCAATCCCCCTTGCTGTCCAGCCTCACCCGAACTGCGGCTCCTGCTTCGCTCCCTCCACGCCCTGCAAGTACCCGACCCGATCCTTCGTGTAGAACTCAACCCCGATCTTCCCGTCCAAGCTCGCCGCACCACCGTCCAGGCCGCCCGCCTTGACGCAAGTCACGTCCGGCATGACCTCGAGCTCCGTGTACAGCGACGACCCGCACTGGCCGCAGAAGAAATGCTTGTTGACCTTGCCGGAGTCACCCTTGACGTCCCAGGTTTTGGGCGTGCCGGAGGTGACTTTGAAGTTCTCGCGGGGCACGACGGCATTGGACGTGTAGGCTGCGCCTGTCCACTTTTGGCAGTCGGTGCAGTGGCAGAGGGCTGGGAGGGGTTAGATATACAGAAGGCGCTGAGTATGGGAGTGTGGGGGGGTTAGATGGGCGGGAACCGCCTAGGTGCTGTGTTTTGGCGTGGAGAGATGCATGGATATGAGAGCAACAAGAATTTGATTGCCTGGATTGCTATAGGGAGTCGACATACCTGTTACGGCTGGCTCGCCGGAGTACTCGTACTTGATGTCGCCGCACATGCAAGATCCCTTGGTGGAAGACATTGTGTTTCGCTGTTCTGGTCACTTTCTGGTAAGGTTTATTCAAATTATTCAAGCGTACGGCCACTGGAGAGGATGATTGTGCGATGTTGAGAGATTCGCTTGTTTGTATGTTGTATCGAGCGAGGGACCACCCGAATTATATATGTATGCTCTGCCGTGATAGAGTTTACCTAATCCGTCTAGACTCGAGCATTCTCCAGCAAGTGCAAGATCGTGGAGAGGAGGTGCAACCGGCTGTACGGGTAGAAGTTGGGCGCCCCCGCAGGGGTCGGTCCAGTGATCGCCTTCCAGCTTAAATCGCAACATGAAGTCTACCGAGGGGCATATAGTCTTCCCTGGAGCAACGCGAGTCTGCACAAGCACGAACATCACGATTTGTGCCGGAGGAAGGACGAACTCGGGGCAACTTGAAAGTCCAACGTTGGCAACGCATACAGTTACGGCGAAGCATGGAAGAACACAACGGCTCGCGATACAAGAAGAACTGGGCAGCCGTAGAACAGCACAAAATTATCGGTGCTGACGCCCCGTGGTGATCGGTGAAGGACGTAGCATGTTCCGAGTATTGGTACGTGAGACTTTAAATACAGCGGTGGCTTCTGCCTTGAACAGAGACACTCAGGCTTGCATGCTGCTATGCAACAGCTCAGGTTGTTAACTCCAACCACATGTCGAAGAGAGGCCAACCAGTACCAGTTTCGGCCCTGTTATCGACATACAAGGCCTTGATTTCACTGAAGACTTATTCGTCTGTCCCTTTGCCTAGCACAGACAGTATCGGTTGCTAGCGGGGATGACACAGTTTAGTACTGTGCACTGAGGTCAGACCAAAGTGCTCCGGAGTAGTTGCCAGCTCGACGTACACCACATCTCTTGCATCCACATTTGCTACACTGGCCAGAGCAGGGGCAGCGACCACGTGCAACTATATTTGAGCACTCAAGACATTCTTGTCGTCTGCATCTTCATTTGTCACTTTCGGCGAAGGTCGAGCTCGGTCGCCTCCTGTTCGCGAAGAGCGCAGTTCTTCGCTGGTTGTCTTACAGGCGGCAATGCCAAGTTTCGACTGGCATGAGGGGAGATCTTGTACTCTGTTAGAAGAAGGACTTCGAGTCGCTTGCAACCCCGATCATGACCACGAGCGGTGCTTGTTAGCTGAGCGATGTGCGGTGGCGGCCTCAAGCATAGCGAACCTGGCGCTTACTCGCAACGTCCGGTGCTCTTCGACCGTCCCGAGCGCGTTACAGCGCTACGAATGCCTGTGGTACGTGACCGTCCCTTTCTTGCTGTGGGACACAGCGACACGAGGCCTTCTGTCGCTCCCTAGACATGCAGAACAGGTGAGTAGGATTAGACCTCAAGATTGGGTTGATGGCTCGATCAACGACCCGATGGCCATGATGTTGCGGCGATCGCCAGAGTCGCCGACTGACGGTAGGTCGCTGTGCTCATTGTCATCTGCGGCGCTCTCGGATTGCTCCTCGGCCTCGGTGGGTGTAAGCCTACGCTTCCGCTCTTTGGCTTGCCAGCCACGTCGTGCTTGATACAGCCGATGGGTTATAGCAGAGTCGAATTTAGGATGAGGAGTTTGAACCAGCGTTTGTAATCGCGTACTCCCCCCCTTTACAATCTCACCTTTCACCATGGCCTTAGCGTCCTGATGATCGTCGGATGAGAGTGCTTTCCATTCATTATAGGGGTTGCGCCAGACGGCACTCCTTTGACACATCTTCTGGTTAGTTCGTCGGGCATATACCTGTAGGGTTAAGAAGTTTAGCGAGATATAATCATGTTACTACTCGGCGCACCAACAGTAAAGTTCGACCAATCCTCTCCATCCAGTTCTAGCTCGCGCATGATGCTATTCCTACTCGCTCTCGGTGAGAAGGTCGTCTCCGCCATGTCTCCCGCACGGCGCACGCACGTCGATCCGTTGACACTCAAGTCATTCAGGGTGTGGACAAAGTTTTGCCGGTAGAGAGGGGCTCGATGGCAGGTGCAACGCCCAGGCTGCAATTGGTCACAGCCAGGATAGGGTTGAGGCTGTGATACTCGGGTAGTACCTGCTTCAGTGATGAATAAGATGCAAGAACTGTCGGGCGGTGACGCTTTGGTTCACATGTCGACAGTCTCCGCACCTAAGAATTATTGCCCAAACTGTCACACCAGCCGTAGCAAAAGGACAGATTGTAGAGTCCAGGCAGATTAAACACGAACCTAGAACGCTCCCCTGTCTGTTCTCACTTGCCCGCTCTAGCATCGGCCATACCTCGAACGATTGTGCTCTGCCTAGTCCGAGAGCATCGATGTCGACTTCCCGGTGACCTTTCTAACCCCACGAAACCATGGCTGACCAGTACGGCGCATACTATGCGGGCGGTCAGCACCTCCAGAACCCCAATGCATACCGTGATCCACGGCAGCAGTACGGTAATGGTTCGCCTTTTCAGCCGTCGATGAGTCCTGCCACACAACCCTATGGCCAACCTGGCACAGGGCCAGCGCATGGACAGCAATTCCAAGGTCAAGATGGCGGACAATATGGGCAGCAACCACAACAACAGCAAGGGGTCGACGGTCTCAGCTCGCAAATGGCAAACATGGGCGTCGGTGCTCCCCCGAGCAGGCGAAAGAAGGAACGCCACGCCTACCATGATCTGGGCCCGTCAAATGCAGCACCTCCTGCAAACCCCAGCTTCCAAGGCGCACCACAATTTCTACAGCAGGGACAGCCGTCTCAGCCTGGTCAGAGCCCTGGCATGTCGCCAAATCCTACCTTCAACGCCGGCGATAGATTACGTATGGGGGAAGAAGCTGTAACAACACAAGGCAAGGTTGATCCCGAGCAGATACCATCTGTCGCAAGAGCAAGAGATGCCGCTACACAGATGTACCAAACCTCGGTCTACCCGACCATGGAAAAGCATCTGCCTCCTGCCGCAGCCGTCCCTTTCGTGGCCTACGATCAAGGCAACTCAAGCCCCAAATTTGCTCGACTAACGGTGAACAACATACCCTCCACAGTCGATGCCATGAACTCCACCGCCCTGCCACTGGGCATGGTACTCCAACCCCTTGCCAACACTCAGGAAGGAGAGCATGCCGTACCTGTCCTGGATTTTGGAGAGGCTGGCCCCCCTAGATGCCGCAGATGCAGGACCTACATTAATCCTTTCATGACCTTCAAGTCGGGCGGAAACAAGCTCGTGTGCAACATGTGCAGCTTTGCCAATGACGTGCCGTCTGAATACTTCGCCCCGACCGATCCATCTGGCGCCCGGGTTGACCGTATGGAGCGGCCAGAGCTGATGCTCGGCACTGTCGAATTCACCGTGCCGAAAGAGTATTGGTCGAAAGAGCCCGTGGGCCTCCGCTACCTCTTCCTCATCGATATCTCACAGGAAGCTATTAACCGTGGCCTGCTAGCTGCGACTTGTCAAGGTATACTGAATGCGCTTTATGGGCCCGATTCTGTGGACGAAGGAGAGGATGATGCAGACCAGCCGGCTGCACCACGATTACCCACCGGCTCTAAGGTCGGAATTGTCACCTTCGACAAAGAGATACAATTCTACAATCTGAGTGCAGGTTTGACATCAGCACAGATGATGGTCATGCCCGACCTTGAAGACCCCTTCGTTGCCTTGGCCTCAGGCTTGTTCGTGGACCCAATAGAGTCTAAGACTGTCATCACTTCACTTCTGAAAGCACTACCGAATATGTTCACTATCGTCAAGAGCCCTGAACCAGCATTGTTACCTGTCCTCAATGCTGCGCTAGCAGCGCTGTCAGCCACTGGCGGCAAAATACTATGCTCCCTGTCTACCCTGCCCACTTTCGGCCCAGGAAAGCTGATAATGCGAGATGACGGAAAAGGCAGGGACACAGACGCGGAGCGGAGATTGTTCACGACCGAGCATCCAGGCTTCAAGAAGACTGCCAATGCCATGGTGTCGTCAGGCATCGGGGTAGACTTCTTCCTGGCAGCGCCCGGTGGTGGCTACATGGACATTGCGACGATTGGCCATGTGTCTAGGCTGACAGGAGGCGAGGTCTTCTTCTACCCCAACTTCATGGCACCACGAGACACACTAAAGTATGTGACGGAGATGGAGCATGCCATCAAAAGAGAGATAGGCTTCCAAGCACTGATGAAGGTGCGTTGCTCCAATGGACTTCAGGTCGCTTCGTACCACGGTGGTTTTCTGCAGCATTCATTCGGTGCTGATCTCGAGATTGGCACGATTGACGCGGACAAAGCACTTGGCGTGGTCTTTTCGTATGACGGCAAGCTCGATGCAAAACTCGACGCACACTTTCAAGCAGCACTTTTATACACATCTGCATCGGGACAGAGAAGAGTTAGATGCATCAACGTTGTTGCGGGCGTCAATGAAGGCGCGACAGACACAATGAGGACGGTCGATCAAGATGCCGTCGTGAACATTCTAGTGAAGGAGGCTGCATCGAAAGTGTCGGAGAAGTCACTCAAGGATATCCGGGCGAACCTCACCGAGAAGACCATTGATATCCTTGCTGGGTACAGGAAAAACTTCTCGGGATCACATCCTCCCGGACAGCTGGTGCTGCCAGAGCACTTGAAAGAGTTCTCGATGTACATGCTCGGGGCGCTCAAATCACGAGCATTCAAAGGTAAGCAGCCTTCCTGGTCAATGTCACTCTGGATGCTAATTTGAGCTTAGGTGGTGTTGAGCCGACCGATAGACGGATCCATTCTGCTCGCATGCTCCGATCGTGCGGAATCACGGAGACAGCACTCTACCTTTACCCGCGGATTTACGCCATCCACAATCTCAACCCGGAAGACTGCTTTGCAAACGCCGAGACTGGACAGCTCGTTGTACCTCCGACGGTTCGTGCATCTTACTCTCGGATCGAAGAGGGAGGAGTCTACATCGTCGACAACGGTCAGACAGTGCTCATCTGGTTGCACGCACAAGTGTCACCAAACCTCCTTGAGGACTTGTTCGGCCCAGGGTTCGACTCTCTGCAGGCTCTGGACCCACAAATGAGTGAACTACCGGTACTAGAAACCCACCTCAACGCGCAAGTGCGGAACCTGCTTGCTTATGTCGCCACGCTGCGAGGCTCGAAAGCGGCCACGATACAGCTGGCGCGTCAAGGACTCGATGGGTCGGAATTTGAATTTGCGAGGATGCTGGTGGAAGACCGGAACAATGAGCAACAGAGCTATGTCGACTGGCTTGTACACGTGCACAGGAGTATACAAATGGAGCTGTCTGGCCAGAGGAAGAAGGAGCAGGCGGCGGCTGAAGGCGAGGGTGTTGTACAGCAGCTCACTGGACTGAAAGCACCATATTGGAACTAGAGGTCCAATGAAGACCGTTTCCACACACTTTCTGACGAGAAAGATGGGTCACTAGGGGAAAGCAATGTCGATAGTCGCATCCAGGAGGCTGAAGAAACAGTCATATCAGCAATCTATCACCGCAACCAGCATATACAAGACAAGGTTTTGACGATGGTCGACGAATGGGAGGATACGTGTGATGAGCTGAAGGAGAGAAGTAGAAGATATTTGAGGGCATTGAGAGAGGCTTGAGTGTGTGAGAGAAGGAAGAATAGCTCGAGGGCGTCCACTTGCTAATGAGTTGATGGACAAACACGAAGACTATGATGAGGCCTAACAAAAGGTATGAGCTCAAGAGCAGAGATGGAGTTGGAGCACATAGCTTGCATAGGGGTTCCTGTCATGACCAAAGGCAACCTGGTCAATTGCAGCTACTCTAAAACATAGGTACAGAGTCAAGGAGAGATGTTGTAGCCGCAGCGAAGAAATAGCCTTAGCCCGATTGTTTCTTGCTCCGTGTCATTGAAGTGGGTTCGCACCAGGGCTCAGGCATCAACTCGTCTGGGTGTTGCTGCCTGAGACAGCGGTACCAGTCACGGTAGGCAGCTGTGGTTGGCCGTTGCGGATGCTCGACGTGGTCGCATGTCACAAGCACAATCCCTGCTGTCTAGCCTCAATTCCAGTCCTTGGATCAACGAACAGTCTCTTTCCTCGTTGTAAAGTCTCAGCGTCGAGACACTGGCGCCAATGTTTCCCACGTCCCGACCTCAGTCAGGCCGATAACGAGCTCACACTCCCACTCCCACTCCCACTCCCACCATCATGGCGCAAGCACTGCACTCGGCAGCCTTTGAGATCCTGCGCCGAGCAATCGACGACGACAGCGATTCTGACGAACAGGAGGATGCGGGCGACAAGGAGTTCTTCACGTCATGGGCGCTGTTCATCGTGATAGCCCTGCTGATCGCAGCGCTGTTCACCAGCTACATCCTCCAACAGAGGAAGATCCAGGCTGTCCACGAAACGGTCGTCTCGATCTTCGCCGGCATGGTCGTCGGCTTGATCATCAGAGTCTCCCCAGGCCGATCGATCCAGGACAGTGTCAGCTTCGACTACCAGTTCTTCTTCAACCTCCTGCTGCCCCCCATCATCCTTGCCTCGGGCTACGAGTTACACCAAGGCAACTTCTTTCGCAACATTGGGACAATCTTGACATTTGCGTTCGCCGGAACATTCATATCGGCCGTGTCTCTGGGCATTATCTTGTGGCTATGGACCAGAATCCCGCTGGACGGGCTGAGCGTCACATTTGTCGAGGCCCTCTCCGTCGGCGCAACTCTCTCCGCAACCGATCCGGTGACCATCCTTGCCATCTTCAACCTCTACAAAGTCGAGCCCAAGCTGTACACCATCATCTTCGGCGAATCCATCCTCAACGATGCAATCGCCATCGTCCTCTTCGAGACTGCCCAGCGATACCGTGAAGGCGCAGCTGCCGGAAGCCTGACCGTCCTCTCCCTCTTCGAAGCCATCGGCTTCTTCCTCTTCGTCTTCTTCACCAGCGTCGTCATTGGCATAGTGGTAGGAGTTGGCACAGCGATCACCCTCAAATACACCCTGGTCCGCCGCTATCCCAAGATCGAGGCCTGCATTGTCCTCCTCATTGCATACGCTTCCTACTTCTTCAGCAACGGCGTCAAGATGTCGGGTATTGTGTCCTTGCTATTCTGCGGCATAACACTAAAACACTACGCATACTACAACATGTCACGACGAACACAACTCACCACCAAATTCATCTTTCAGATCACTGCCCAACTGTCCGAGAACTTCATCTTCATCTACCTCGGCCTCACTCTCTTCACCGAAACGAAATTGACCTTCAAACCCCTCTTCATCATCGTAACCATCTTCGGAATCTGTGCCGCAAGATGGCTGGCTGTCTTTCCCTTGTCCAAAGCAATAAATTACATCATCCGTTTGCGCGCCAGGCGCCGAGGCGTCGATGCCCCAGACGAGTTACCGTGGAAGTACCAAGCCATGCTCTTTTGGGCTGGTCTTCGCGGAGCAGTCGGGGTAGCATTGGCTGCTGGTCTTTCCGGCGAGAACGGCCCTGCTCTTCGCGCCACTGTTCTCGTCGTCGTCGTGCTGACTGTCATCATCTTTGGTGGTACAACGGCACGAATGCTCGAGATCCTGAACATCCGAACCGGTGTCGTCGAGGAAATTGATAGCGATGATGAGTTCGATATCGAAACTACAAATGCAGGAACCTACTACAAGCGCAGCGGCTCGGCATTTGGACATACCCCGAAAACGTCGGCAAACATCGGCCTCGACTATTATGACAGCAGTACGAATCTCAATGGAAAAGCCGCAAATGGCTCGGCGAGGAAGTCGCGGCCTAGAGTCCATGACCGGGCCTACAGTAGTAGTAACAGACTCAGCCCCTCGAGTCGTGAGAGTGCGCGAATGGCTCGTAAGAACAGTCAGAACAGATCACAACGCGAGCGGAACGAGCTGGCCCAGCGTCACAACCTATTGTCCAACCAGAACGACACACCAGATACCATGTCTGATCCAGAAGAGTCCGATGACCCTGGCGCGGATCTAGACCTACCGCCCGCTGCACCAAGAAGAAAAGCAACGCCACAGCAGTCAGGCTCTCACCCAAGCCTAGCCATACCAGCAACCGAACTCTTGGCGAACGACGAAGACATAACAGCGCAATCATCACCGACTGCCGCCACCTCACGTATGTCCCACGCCCTGTCGAACGCACACCAATCGGAGCCAACAGCGACAGCGGCAGGCATCGGAGGCGGTGTAAGCGGGATTAGAGATCTCCTTCGTGGCGCTGCGCGCGGCGACGTCGACTCAGTAGCATGGCTACGACAACTCGACGAGAATTTCATAAAACCAACACTTTTACTAGACCAGGGACAAGGGCAGGGCCACGGACATGGACAGGGACATGGACATAGACCGGGCGGTGGCGGAGGGTCGGCTGTATGAAAAAGGATCATTGGCGTTGTAGATTGTACAAACAGATAGTCAGATCATCGTGGGACGGGAGACCTATGATCTATCGCATCTAGAAGCATGAAAGGAAGAATCTATGCTGCACCACGAACTAAAATTAATGCACGCGCGCGTGTTTCTAGTGCCTCATTATTCCCGTCTCTCATTCTCGCGTCTTCAGAACACATACCACAGCACGAACACAGTACAGTTATCGGCTGGAACACGAGCAGTCCCAGCGTTATCAAGGTTACGTAGTAGATGAGACAGGAAGAACATGAGGATGACCCAGCATCAGAACAGATGGATTCTGCCTGCCATGTGTATGCATGCATAACTATAATGTACATGTACGCTCATCTCGTGGGTCGCCCCGCCAAGCAAGCGATCTATCGACGGCGAGGAAGGGCAACATCAGTGCTTTTTGTTCTTGCAGACCTTGTCGAAATCGCCGTACTTCTCGTTGCCCGCGGCGATGATCTTCTTGAACTCTTCGAACGGACAACTGGCGCCTGGCCCGCCCTGGCACAGCGGCAATGGTCGGGGTGCGGTGTTGGCGATGAAGCGGATGAACTCCTCTCGCACGGTGCTGTTGGGCGCGTGCGTGGCTTGTCGCTCGCACGTCATCTTCTCCATGCCGACGTGGCCTAGGAAGGGAATGAGGTTGCTCATCTTCCAGCTCCGCTCCCAGTTGACGTATGTGGTTGGGAACTCGTCGAAGCCGCAGTGTGCGCTCGAGTTGAAGAGGCCGAGCGCGGTCGCTACAGCCGGCGGGACTTCGCGGTGGGTGAAGCTCAGGAAGAGTCGTTGCTCGCTTGGCCACCCTGTGGTTCTTTTGTGTTGACCCTCTGGATCGGCGTCGATTTCGTTGAAAAGTTCCGATTGTGCTGTTAGCCACGGCATGCCCATGTAGTTGCTCAATGGGTTGGCTGGGCCGACCATGTGGAAGTACTTCATGTCCCAGGCGTATTCGTAGGACATCCACTCGCTATCACTGAAGACGCCGCATAGTGGTGAGCGTTTGCCAAGGATGGCGGACTCGTAGCCGCAGGTGGACTGCATGGCTAGCACATCCATGGGCGAGAGGATGCAGTCCTCTGGAGTGTACGGGCTGAGACGCTTCGAGATGGGCGTGGCGTATACATCTATGAACTCGTGTTGTTCCTTCTTGCCCGGCTTCTTGGAGAAAGCGGAGCAGGCTTTATGTGGCAGCAGGGCGCGCGTTCCGTTGTTGAGGTTCTTCTTGTTGAAGCGAACAACCTCGATGTCGTCACTCTCAGGGAAAGATTTGATGAAGTTTTTGGCCGTGTCGTACGTCCTTGGTTTTGTGTCTGCTATGACACGCTTGACGGTGCCTGCGAGATCGGCGTAGCGCTTTTTGATGTGGTGACCAACTTTGTGAGCATCGTCTGCGCCTGAAGGAGTCAAGTCTTCGAGATGGTTTTCATCAATAGGTGATTGCCACCTGTTCAGGAACTCGAGCGGACCAGAAAAGCCGCCACGATGCTTCTCGAGCTTGTACAGAAATGGTTTGATGAAGTCTTCGTATTCATCGTCGTTGGCGTAGATCGCGCCGTGGCGGATCAGGTAGCTTGCCGAGTTGACTGTGCATCCCTCTGGTGCTCTGTGTTCAAGACCAAAGCCTACTGCATCAAAATACGGTGATGTTCCCGGGAGATGAAGGAGAGGATCAAATTGATATCCTTGCGAGTGGTCAAGCGGCTGTAGAGGTTGTTGAGCCCCAAAGGCGGAAGCTGTACCAGCTACAGCCAGCAGCGATAGAATGGCGGAGCTGAGCATCTTGATCGTTTCTGCCCCGGACTTAGCTATTCTCTAATCTTCCTATTTTTGAGTAAGAGGTAGGAAAAGCAACGAGTTCAGGTTAGCTCATTCCTGAGCTTGCAGAGCTCCGTCACCCTGTGACGTACGATCTTTACCACCAAAAGTTTCCAGCTTTCCGATAGCTTTAGGCCTCGAGTGTAAACTTTAACTCGTACCTGCAACTTGGCAACATACCACAACTCTTGACGCGTTCACAGCCACTGGCGATGCGGCTTGCTGGGGAACAAGTCAAAGCTATAAATCATGAAAGCGTGAATACCTCACGAAGCGGCCCAATCGCGATAATGATAACAGTACGAATAAAATTGTATCAAAGTGAGCTGACAAGACGAAGAGCTGTAAAGAAGCGTGTTGATATGGTTTTGCACCCTGTTTGATACTTCCTACACCTACCCGACGTGTTCAGCCCTTCTTGGGTGACGAACGCGTCAAGCGCTTTCCATGTGCCTCTGTGTTCTTCTTGAATGTTTGGCCACGACGGTGAAGTCAGAATTCGACCCTGTTCTGTGATTGACAAGTCACCAGCCCTCAGATAGACAGTAGCTTTCTTTCTTCCTTGATATCCCCTCCATTTCTTCCTTGTCCCAATTCTGTCTTCATACGTCTGCTTCTCAGTTATGCCTGCCGTCTCTTCGCTTTTGCTCGTCCATGGCCCTGACTCTCGCCTCCGACTCAGCGAATGCCTGATTTTCTGAAGCCGCATTTTTGCTTGCTAATTCCTCAAGCCATGCTGTTCGATCGATTCCACCCTGTGCTGCAGCCGGTCCCCTACCGCACCCTGCATTCTGACCACGGCCTCGACCACGACCTTCTGTTCTTCTGCTATCACCTCGGTTTGCTTCGGGGACGCTTGCATTGCTTGGACCGGGAGGCTGGCTGGAAAGTTGTGCCTGCGTTATTTGTGGCTGAGCCAGTGGTTGCATTGCAATCTCGGCCTTGCTAGCATGTTTTGCTTTCTCTGGCGAAGACTTCGCAACTTCCTCGCGCGACCTTGGGATATTCCTCGATTCTTCAGTCGAACGTGCCCACTTTGAGGACATGTCTGGTTTCCAGGTCGGGCCCTTAACTCTAGCTGCGGACTGGAAGAGTCCTTTCGACTCATCAGATCTATCCGTCGGTGCAGACGGACTAGGCTTTGATGAAGATGTTGTATGGGACCTTACCTCTTTCACAGGCGTATCGGAAGGAGTGGCATTTGCAGTCGATGACTTCACAGCGAGCTCGCTGGTGTGGCCCAGCTGTATGGATGACGACGATGCATTCACGGCGCCAGACTTTGAAGTTTGCCAGGGCAAGTAGTCTGGGTTCGCCCACTTGGATGGCTTTCCACCTAACTGTTTCTTCGGAGTTGACGGCTTCTCGACCGATAGAGCAGCGGGAACAACGGCCGTGATAGGTCTCGTAAGCCCCCGATGGTCATCTGGGGGAGCAGTTGGTCCGGAGTTGCTTTTGCCCAGCTCCGAGACGGGCGACTGCACAGGTTCTACAGACTGCGACTTTCGTTTGACTTCATGTACAGCATCCGTCTTCTCTGATAGCTTGCTCTGCTCTGAGATAATTGTGCCGGTTTGTTCTTGAGCAGTGGTAGGGGCTCGCGGTGCCACTATCTCACTGATGCTGGCGCCAAACGGAATGGCGGTCTGGTTGGCGTGGGGAGTATTCCCTACTGTCGCAGTGTTCTGTGGGGCCCAGCTTGCTCCATTCATTCCCACGAACGGGTTCCACACTGGCTGTGGATAGTTAGCCGCTGCGTCGACAGGGAAAGAGGTCGACAGACCAGGCATCGAGAGGTGGAAAGACTGTTGTTGAGGAGGTACGAAAGCTGGTTCAGCTGCAGAGACCGATGCATATCGCTGGGGACAGGTCCGAGTCTTGTCATTGTGTCCGCCTTGGCCGCAATAAAGACAAAGATTGTGGTTGATACGAGACCACAGTTCCTCCTCCAGCACCTGAGGATAATCCTTCAATTGTTCCAAGAGCTTTCGCGGGCCTGAAGGTGCAGTCTTTGGAGCCGGGTCATGCTGCGGTGCTGTCGCTTGAGATGGCGTGGCAGACGGGTTGGAGGCTGCTGTACCCGGTGGATCGAATGTTGATGCTGCAGGGTTGAGAGCAGATCGTGATCGTGGGAAGCTGGGGCATTTCTCCTCCTTGTGACTATGGTCAGCCGCACCACATGCAAAGCACACGTTGGCAAGGATTCGTCGCTCGAGCTCAGCGACACCACCGGGTATTGCAGCGTATTTATCTTTAAGGTGTTGGAATGCTGCTTGAGCTTTCCAGATACCACAATGTCCACCATTGTGTCCTTGACCACCACAACGCCAGCACGCTTGCCTAAGCTTCGCTTCGCACTTGTATTCTTTTGTAACGTTCGTCAAAACCCGAGGTCGCGGGTTTGCAGATACGTAATCTTTCAGACTGTATGTGAACGGCGATGCTCGATTACTGCCATCGAGTACTGGAACCTCTGCCTTCTTCGGAGTGACCAAGGGTTGAGGCTGATTGGTTCGACCTGGTTCTGCAGGTGTCGGTGTAGGCATGAATTGTCGATCGAAAGCCGCTGACCTCGGCGTTGCTTCAGTTGCCGGTTCTGACACACTCACATCTGTAACGTGACGCTTGTCCTTCTGGGGTTCAAGCGCTGTGGCTTCCTTCGCAGGCACTGACGAATGGACTCCATTCAAGATTTGTGGTTCAGATGCGTTCGGGACTGGACTAGTCTCCCCAGAAGCTGGCCCCTGTGGTGTAGAGGCGTTCTCAGAAGGCTTTACTGCTGGTTTCGTCGCAGTTTGATTCTGTCGCTGCAGTTCCTCGTACTGCGCGCTAAGCTCAGCATGACTGAGGCCAACTCTCTGCTTTTCTGCCTGTAGTATCTCGCACTCTTGAGTGAGGCTCGTTGTCTTGGCCTGCTCATCGCGTTTGGCCTCGGTCAGCTTTTCAACTTGCTCTTGTAACTCTTGGACACGGCTTTCAACTGAAGCTGCTTGGGTGCTTGCTGCTTCGGTCAGAGTCTTGACCTTCTCTCGTAGTTCTAGGACACTTTCACGGGAAGCTGCTTCCGCTCTTGCTTGTTCGTCACGCTGAGCTCGCAGTTCATTCAGCGCCTTTGTTGACAATGCGTCTTTGTTCTCTAGTTTAGAAATCCGAGTAGCGAGGCGTCCATTTTCTGCCACCATTGAAACATGCGTGAGTTTGAGAGCAGTGAGCTCAGTATCCTTACTGTTTAGATTAGCTTTGAGCTTTTTGACCTGATCCTGTGACTTTTTATCCCCCTCAGTCTGCTCTACTAGGACTGTGGCGTCCTTTTCTAGGATCGAGATCTGAGCCGAGAGGCGTTCGTTGGTTGCGAGAACTGTGGCATATATAGGTCTCAGGGACGTGAGCTCCGTCTCCATCTCGTTCAACTTGGTTGTGAGATCTTCAACCTCCTGTTTCAAACTGTGGTTCTCTTCAGCCTGCGACTCAGACTTCGCTGCAAGGGCACCGCGCTCTTTCCCTGCTTTTCGGTTTGCAGTAAGTGCAACGTCGCGCTCTTTCTCGAGGTTGCCGATCTGCTGTTTCAGATTCGTGATCTCTATGTCCTTGCTTCCATGTCGTTTCCGAGAGTCTTCCTTTTGCTCTCTGAGGTCCATTTGAAGCTTTGCAACTTCGCTGGTCGATGCGGCCAAGGCTCCCTGAGTGTGCTCCAGATTTTGTTGAGCTGCGTCTTTCAAACCTTCTTCTTCTCTAATCCTAGCATCTCTAACAGCCAATTTGATGCTCGAAATTCTCGCAACTCTGCTCGCTTGCTGGCTGCACAAGAAAGCTGTGACCATGACTGCACATGCGAGTGCATAGAGTTGACATATATAGTAAGGTACGATCGCGAGCGGCTCGAGCAGGAGGTAAAGCCATGGTCGTAGATTTTCTCTGGACCAACGTTGAGTCTTGAACCATCGCATCTGCCAGCCTGATTCGGGCCATGGAGATGCCACACAGCTAATCACGCGGCCTTCAGCATCAACGAAATACTCTCCTGGTACAGGATCGATGCTGAGATTGCTCGGCTGAACATTGATGGAGTCATCTTGTTCCCAATAACCACAGTATGGCGTTTGCAGAAAGTCTGGTGAGGGTATGAAGTCTTCGGTAGGAGGTAATGTGGGTTGTTGAGGTGGTACTGACTCGGGTATGAAAGTTGGTAGAGATGAAGGGTGCGACCATTGATATGGTATCAGGCCTTCTTTGGGTGAACCCAGGAAGTACCCAAACAGAACACAGGAGATCCCAGTGACGACGGTGATGAAAGCATTGAAGGGTGGCATTTTGAACCTGGGTGGATGTTGATAGAAATGATTGTCAAGCGTCTAATCAGGAGAGACGAAGAGAACTCGCTCGAAGTAGTTGGGTCGAAGTTTCTGGGAGTGTTGAGCCAGCGAAGGTAGGAACGATAGGGATATTTCGAAGGTCATTAATGTGCGGCTCATTCGTCGAGACCGTGAAACCGTGACTGCACGGCACGTGCTACTCCAGTGAAGGAGTGACTGCTCGTGACACAAAGGAATGAAAGTGCTGGGGAGTGCTGTAGGCTTTCACTCTGCCTGGCAGACGTCTGTACTGGATATCCGTGGCAATGGATATCAAACTCAGGGTGCAAACTAGCATGATAGGTTCCCTTGTGGCGTATTTCTGCAGTGGTTGAGCATGGTCTTTGACCGCGTACCTATGGTAGCTTCCGCAAGCAACATCAGTACAAACAAGAACAATGGAACAGGTACAACAAAAAAAGTGAAAGGCGATATGCATGTCACATCCAACCCAATACTTCTGTACTTCACAGCCTGTGCCTCCTCAAAACATCGCTCGAATCATCAGTGTGATGATCTGGCCACCATCTGTAGTCCGTACCATACATACGCTTTGCGCCACGCTTGAACAAATCAGACTGGTTGTGCCTATTGCTGCGTATTATTGTTATTCATGAATGAATCGAGATTGTCAAAATTAGGATAGCCTTGATCGTTGAGGTTGCTCCAGATGTCCCATTCCAAGGTCATTGGCATTTGCCACAAGTCTTGAGGAACAAAAGGCTGTTGAAACGACGAACCAGAGACTCCCGAAGACATTGTAGACGAAGGCATCGAACCGTTCGAGAAGCCAAGGTTCATGCCTGGCGTCATCATCCTGTCGTTATAATCTGTTGGCGTGAAAGGTACTGGCATAGGCGTGTCTGCCATCGAGGGTTGTGAGGCTGGACCTCTTACAGGTGAGTCATTCATGGAGGACGCTAGATTCGGTATAGCGCTGTTTACTAAAGGAGACCCGCCAGTTGGCTTTTTGGCACGAGGAGGCGTTCCGGGCCTCGCGATGTTTTGGGCCATGGCCTGTGCTTGTGCCATAGCTCTTTGTCCCGCGGCCAGACTTTGTTGTTCTTCCGGGAGAACTTTACGCTTTCGCTTGCTGCTTTCTCTTTCTGCTTTGTCCAGGCACAAGCGTGCGATCCTGGTGAACTCGGAGCATACTGTTAGCATGCGCTTGAACGATCCAGTACCCTCTTCGGCGACGACGTTTGATAAGAAATTGACCACCAAATCCATCAGTTTGCAATCTGCTCTTGCACGCGCATCCTGTGGATTCTGCAGGATATTCGCGAAGATGGTCACAAGTGCGGACACAGGAAAATAGATTATCAGCCACACGCAGGCGAAATCTCCTTGCGGTATGTACTTGATGAGGTGAATTGAAGCTCGTGCAGCTTGAACGCAAAGTGCCGCAGAAGAGAACACTCGAGGATTTAATGGTCGTGCGTTCAAGCCTGAGATGGCGTAATCCGACAATCGGCTTGTCCAGTATCCATGGTGTACTGACATCCGATGTATTGTCGCTAAACAGTTGTAATACGAAAAGTGCAGCACCACAATATGCAGAACCAGCGGTGTGTGCGAAGTTTTGATCTCATGTTCGGGCCGGAAGTCGAGTGGTATCTTGTCTTTCCAGTCTTCGAGTTCCTTGTCGAGATCTCCTATCGTGTTGAGCAACTCGCCGTCACTTTGCTTGGACGCTTCCACCGAGTAGAGTTTTCTGTAGACTTTGCTGCTGATGATGGCAAATTCGCACATCAGCCTAAATAAATTGATTTTATTCTTACCATCTGCTAGCGGGATGTTGCCAACATTGTCTGGGGGGTCTTCCGACGGAAGCTCAACATTCATGTCTTCGTCATCCTGTGCAGGAGGCCTGCCGGACCGTAAGCAAGTATCTTTGTCGAGCAGATATGCGATCCAGAAGACTCGTTTCCGCTGTTCGGCCTCTACCGGGTTGAGGTTGAAACTCGAACCCTTCTTGTGGAGACCAATGCTGTGCGATAATCGAATTGCTGCCGATATCAAGAAGAACGATGGTTGAGGGTTTGCTGTGCCTGACATGAACAAGGCACATCCGATCAGCGCCTGAACACTTAGTAGATCGGTGTTGCGTATCATAAGCTCCGTCAGCACTGCCAACGCGTTTTTGAGATGTAGCCATGCTTTGTGATCGTCCTCGGCCGGTACCACGTTACTCATTACTCGTAAACGGTAAGCGATCGCGAGCGCCACATTGATGCAGGCCCACCACCCGCTGGACTCGTAGGGGTCATTCGAGTACTGCTTTTCCACCAGATGCATGAATGTCGGCTCGTGGAAAAGGGGGAACATGCAATTGAAGTTCTCGAAAAAGTCCTTGAACAATGACAACGCTTCGTCTTTGGGCGGCAATGGCTTGAAGACTCTTCGCATAAACAGGTCGCCGAAGATCTCAGGTTTCCAGAACATCCACTTGTTCGCTTTATCGTCTTCGTTGACCGCGTCTTGTATGGTTTGCTGAAAAGAGGTATCTCCGGTCTTTTCGTTCACCCATTCGATGCCTTTTTGCGAGAATATTGACAGCGCTGACGAGGAGCCTAAGACGATGAGTGACTGGAGGAGGGGGTTTGAGATGGAACCTACCTATGTATCGTGTCTCACCACAGCCATTCGTGACTAGGGAGCACATCATATCGGAGATATTCTCAAGCTGCTCAACTTTGTCGCCGGCGCTGCCAGGTGATGCGGCAGATTCTCGAGGACTCAAATTGTTGTTCGACGGTGTTCCAGCCTGTGAATCACTGCGGTGCAAGGAAGGGTTGGGTGTATCAAGGCTAGGCTTCGGAGAAGCTGTCCCCCTGAACTGCGATTTGCTTTTCTCGGCAAGTCTTCGCTCGATGGCCCCAAGATCACTGCGTCCAGCCTCTTCATCAGAGATCAGTCCAGACATCTTCAACAGCTGCTCCATGCGCCCAAGACGGTTCTCAAGACCCTCAATGTACTTCGCGCTGACGACTTAATTAGCGTTCTGTGTCCCACACTGTAGGGTAAGCGCGCTAACCCTTTCGGCGGATTCCGCTTCTTCTCAACATGAGTGAAGATGCATTCTGTCTTGTAGTTTGTACAATGACCACATTTCGGTAGCTTGCCGTCACACTTTATCTTCTTCTTGCGACACATGTCGCATGCCTACATCATGGTCAGTGCACGTGGTAGGTTCTATGTCGAAATCACGTACTCGTGCAATGCGCCGCCGCTTAGGGTCATTTTCGTCAATGCCATCTCCCAGGTCACTGTAGTAGTTCCCTGGCGGCAGCGACGGCGCAATTGGCTGTCCATTGAGATCATACGCGCTAAAAATCTGGGGAGGTTCACTGGATGTGCTGTCCGGAAACTGGCTCAGGTCGTAATTAAAACCATCTTGGTGGTTCATCTCGGAAGGACCAAGTCCGTCAGCGCCAGTCCAGATACAGCCAAACGGTCATTCCTAAAGGTTGCAGAACCAAGCAGTCGTGGTCGGTGCTATTCGACAGCCACGAAGTCGAATGAGTCTGAGGCGGTCTCGACGGATGCAGCGAGATGGCAGTCGGAGAACAAGCCAAAGGACATAGGAACGGCAGGTAGGTGTCGAAGACCAAACTTCGATTAGATAGCCCTCCGCGTATGAACCCAGGGTCTTAGACAGCTACCAGCACGAGGCGGGCCTGACTTCTAGTGGATTAGCGAATGGAGCAGGAAGCGTCGCGGAGAATAACAGCGCGTCCGAATAATGGCTGACGATTCAACAGCACAAATGCAGTCATCCACCATGATGCTAACTCCGGTCAGAAAATGAGTACGTCAAGTCGTGTTCGTAAAAGATTCATGCTGCTGCATCATCATCGTCGGGCCCGAGTTGCTCCTCGCACCGGCATCAAGTTTGCGACAGGCCGAGTGGGCTAAGCATCCTGGCGTCTTTTGGCGGAACCTAAGCTACTCGTGGAAACATATGCTCCAGTGACTCTCAAGGCACCACGATTTGAGACGTGCAATAGTCCTGTCTACTTGGTTCAAAGCTTGACCATGGTGGTCTTTGAGGCAGCAAAGGACGATTTGCAAGACTCACACACACACACAGTTGCGCGTGTCCAACGCCTCAAATACGACCTGATGATCGATTCTAAGAATATCCTAAGCAGGGAAGATCAACTAGGCCCGCCTAGGGTCGTCGATCTGCAGGCGAAGTTGAAACTTTTTTGCGGGCGTACGGTAGCACCGATGGACGGTCCATGGACTTAGAACTCGGGATACGCGTTTACGTATCAGCAGGAAGCGAAAGCTAATCGCCACAATGCTGAATGCAAGAGAAGCAGCGGGAAGTATGACCTACACTTTGTCGAAATGCAACTTCTGTATTTGGAAGGTTCAAGGGATATTAAGATCTGATTATCATTGCTCCTGAAGTTAGATGCGCCATAACTTCCACATCAGATATGAAAATCTGTGCGAGGTTTATAAGGATCTGAGTTCGCCTGTCGGCCGAGAAGAGTACAGATGAGTCAGATTTGCATTTGCTGACCTAATACCGTACTGTACTTGCGAGTAGGACGAGATCTGCCTGGTCACTTATGCAAAGTTATAACAACGGCATCTACCCGTTCCGCACAACACGTGCGAGATACCACTTAGTATTCGGAGGGTCCGCGTGGAGTCATCGTGTAAAAGAGATGTTTATGTGGAACGAAAAGTTCAGATCGAGTTGTCCGACTGTAGCCTGCCAGGGTACAGAAGAGCGAAGAGAATGCATCATTAGCGACATATAACATCCAGCCTAAGTGAACCTATGCGCATCTTTGTGTGAACATGTACTCACTTCCACCGTCACTCAAGAGTGCCCGTAAGCACTCAATCGTAGTAACAACATAAACGCCTGCCAAAGCTCAAACACAAACCTGAACTCCGTGTCTTCTTGCCGTAGCGTCCGCTGTAACGATCAACATCAGCCTCCTAATGCTGTGGTATCTCCATAGCAGTAACAAAACGCTCAGGCGCCGGTCGTGCCGGATTTTTACTGGCCAATGCCAATTTGTCTGCCTCCAGGGCGAGCCCTTTCGTGCGATCGCTCGCGACCACGATATCAGGGTGTGGAAGCAGGCCACTTCCGTCGGCTGGTATCACGACAGTTGATTCTTGCGATAGCTGATCTGCGATCTTTCGACTCAATTCCACCGTGTGCCGAGGAAGTGCACCAGGTTGGGTATGCCCGGGTGGAGTATGCGTTACGAACGTGGTCGAGGGCTGCGCCATAATACCGGCTGCTGCGGCCGCTGTTGATGTTGTGGTTGTTGGTTCAATGTGAGGAGGCTCCATCGCAGGCTTGGGTGCGGTGTCCGTGGTCGTCGGTTCAACCACGGGAGCCGCAGATACAGGTCTGGAAGCCGAGTCTCGGGTGGCTATGTTTGTGACCTTTGGCTCTCTAGTACGAGCGGCATCTTCATGCTTAGGCGCGGATACTGGGGTTGCGGTAGTTGTGGTATCTGGCACCGCTTCCGTGGATGTCACGGGACTGATGTACTCTACTGTTGTCGCTGGTTGTCCTGGTTGGGCATCCGGAACATGGACCATGGAGTCACCCATAGGTGAGTTGCGGACGCTTTTTGGGGACATGTGCGATGGGATAGCGGGTGCTTGCTTCGGAGTCACGGGTCTTCGCTCTGTGCTTGACCTGGTGGCGGTAGGAGCTGCAGCAGGGCCCGGATGTGAAGGAGTTGTGGGTGCTTGCTTCGGAGTGGCCGGCCTCTGCTCTAGGCTGGATCTGGTAGCGGGAGCAGCCGTTGCACTGCCTGGCGGTGTGTTCTTCTTCCCGACAAGAGTGCTCGGTGAATCTTCTCTGGCACCTGCTTCCTTCTTCACCGGTGCTTTGGAGCTCACGCTCTGCCTGTGACCAGAGTATGCGCTCTCCCTCCTTTTCTCCTGATGCACAGGCACCTCGGTGTAATCAGCGGCATATATTATGGGCTTCTTTTCTGCAATCTCTTTGTCGCTCCTTCTTGGCTTGCCATTCTGTGAGCCCACCACAATCCTCTCGTTGTTCAACCATAGCGCAGGACCCTTGACCCAGCCCTTGTGACCATCTTTTTCTAGTGCTTTGCGGGTCTCCCCGTCCAAGTCAGGCGCATCTCCCCAGCTCCAACCAAGCCGGCCGCCGTACTTTTTGGGAATAGAGTTTATGTCCATGAAGTTTTCGAGGGTTGGCTTGACGTCCTTCTGAGGGATGATGAAGATTTTGGAAACGGTTACTGGGTCGAACCAGCGCTTGATCCAGCCCCAGACTGTTGGGAAGAAAGAGGGAGCACCGATGATCTGAAGTGTTAGCAGGGCTGTCAATGGGTAGGAGGAGGAAGCAGCTTACGAAGATCCTGTCGAGTGTTTCTGGGTAATGCGCCGTGGCCAGCACACTGGCGTCCTGCATGTGAGTCTTGAGGTTCCAGAACTGGCGCAAGCTGACGCCCGTAATGTCGACGATGTTGGTAGAATTAGTGACTGGCACTTCAGGGTGAGGTCTTTCCAGGGAGGAGCACAGCGGCAGAACAAAATTCAGGAGGTTGTGGTACAAGGCAAATAGAGGTAGCATCTTGGGCGCGGTGTCGAGGCTCTTGTGCTTGGGCAGGCTCGCTTTGTAGGATGCTGACTCTTTCTGGTATTTGTCGATCGCTTTGGTGTCCAGGCCCTTGACCTCGTAGACGTAGATGGGAATGCCTCGCTTGTCTCGGTGGCCTGTCCATTGAGGGTACTGCTACGCGTCAGATCCGCCGAATGCCTCGAGGCCATGTAGAATCGCACCAGCTGTCTTGCTCTCTCGAAGAAGTCAACATCGAAGTGCTCGTACAAGTCCTCGACATGCTGCTCCTTCATCCATTTCTCCGTCTCAGTGAATTGACCGTAGGCACCTTGCACGTCGAACTTCCGGGCTCTCAGGTATCGTCTGTGGGGCGGTCAGTACTGAGGAAGACGAGACGGTACCAGGAACCTACAGCAATGTGCCGTCGTCGTGTGTGGCCTTGCCATTGACCGCGTCGGGGCTCCACCAGCCATCTTGCTCGAGCTTCTGTTTGAACTGTACGAGCAACCCCTTCTGCTCTTCTGTGAGATGATTCAGCACTCCGGTCTGTGTGTTCGTCGTCGTCATGCGCGACAAGGAACTCGGATCCGCAGGTGAGCCATCTGCCTTGGAGGCTTGCGACTGCCCAGTAAGCGTGCGGTATAGCTGCTGAGCCATCTTGCTGCTGCTGCGATCACGATCAGGCCTGACAAGAGGTCAAAGCTGCCCAGTCACAACGCGTCACAATGAAGGGCTGTGCTAAGGTATAGAAGGAGCATAGAGAAGTGTATGCAGCATGTCTCTAGTTGTACAACTCGACCGCAAGCGCATGGCTAGGACCATCCGAATTTCCGTCGTCCTCGATTTCGTATCGCTTCCTCGGGCGAGCCTAACGTCAGGCCGCCTTACTAAACTGATGACATAGGCCAGTGAAAAAGTAAGCATGTTGTCATATTCATGCTGACCAAGACGGATCAGGCCTACGCTCGCAAATTCTATTGGACAACGTGGAATTGTTTTCGCACTGGTTTTGCCTTTGCCAGGGCTTGGGAGCCTCTGCCGCCCACTTATGCTGCACTAACTTAAGCGTTGCGAGGCTCTTCATCCTCGCGGTCGGCACCAATGTGTGCCGACACCTCGGCGGAGATATCTAATCGTCCATTCGCGCACCACGTGCGTACTTGTGCAAAACTCACCAACTGCTTCTGCACGGCCACGAGACCGTTCTGAAGCAGCGTCGGGGTTTGTCAAAGAGCGATATCAAGCGAAGGAGGCTAGCAAGCGCCATTTATCAAAACTCAGAGTCTGCTGGTCAAGGAAGACCTGTTCGCGAAGTTGCGGAAAAGTGAGAGAGCGCTCATGCTTTCCCAAATTTATGCCTGCTGTTTCTACAGTCTCCCAATTCACTGACCTTTGTTGTGTGCATGTCAGGTAAGTCTTGAGTCATTACTACAAGTGACTGGTGTTAGCGAAGCTGGATTGGCGTGGAGACGTGACAGAAACTGCTTGTTACAGCGAACATGACCTTTTTGCTTACGTCGGCTTTCTCCACTGCGGCTCGCTACACCCCCAGACAGTCGTTCACATATCAGCATTCGGGCTAGGTACAGACAAGGAAGCACTGTCATACGATCAGGAGCAACCAGGAAGTACTTTTCCTCTCACGCCATTGCTTAGCTATTTCACCAGCTCGAGCAGCACTCATGAGCTCCTTTTAGCAAGTGACACCTCGATGTCTCTCCCGAAGCTCCCACAATCCAGGACGAAGCCCATCATCCTCGCAATGTTGTACTCGACACTGTCGTGCGCACCTCCCGGGCTAGTTGTTGCGCAGCCATCCTTCAGCATCAGCACGTCGAGACCGTGAGCATACGCATCTGTACACGAACCATTGACACATTGGTCTGTGTTCACGCCAGCGAAAACAAGAGTCTTAATACCCCGATCTTGGAAATAAGCTCCAGCTGAAGATGTAGGTAAGTGCAATCCCGTGATACGGTTCTTGTGCAGCCAGACATCTGGCTTGGAAGTGCCCAAAGACGCCTCGAAAGACTCCTGAAGTGGTGGCGAGAGCCCTGAATTCCATTGATCACGCATCAGCATTCGTCCAGCAGGGATCGTGCTACCATCTGACAACGTGACATCTCCAAGCGGTCGGCCTAGACCTCTGTACGTGCGAGAATCCTTGCCCAAATCGTTTGTGCAGAGCGTGTTCCCTGCAGAGAAACTCTCTCCTGGTCCGACAGGCGAGGAGTACGACTCGGTGAAGTCATCGACAGCCATGGTGCTGAACCCAAATGCCCTGAAAACACCAGGTGGGAGTGTCTCCAGGTCTTCATCAGACAGTCCCCAGTTCAACCACACGATCTGTATGCCTGCCTTGCGCGCTGCTGGGATTGCATGCTCAAGCAGCGCATCCTGGGCTTTCAGTCCTTTTGAGTCTGCTGGCCGTCCAAGAGCAGTAGACAGAAAGAAATTCTGCATGTCAATGATAACAAGCGCTGAAATGGCTGGATCAATGGTGACAGGTGAAGTGGTTGTCTGCAGTGTGATAGCCCCCGGCTTCGACAGCGCGGTAGGGGGCGACGGCCGAGTCAGGTCAAACCCTTTCTCGCTGTCATAAATCCAAAAGTCGTCCTTCACATTGCCGATGATGGCTTTCTGTCTTGCGCTACTATCAGCTGCCATCACCTGACAAATGCTCGGCTTTATATAAATGCCTTAGGGTCGAGACGACGATACGACCTGGGTGGTCGTTAGCTGGGCTCCTTAACACGTGAAGAGTTAAGTTGAGTGTAGGGTCTACACCAGGTTTGTGGTTCAGATGCTTATCAGTCAAGTGATGAGCTGTTCTCCGAAAGCATTCCACCCGTTCCACGAATTGGAGAAGCGCGCCAGACTAGCAACGCTGTTCGCTAGCACAAGTGTTTGTCTTGCTCTGTACAAAGCATCAAAACTGCGCAAGATCTGTGCATTCTATATCCAACACAGCCGTGACGGAGTCAATGGACAGAGAGACCAAGGCCACTACTATCACACTGAATGTGTGATCCATGCTGAAAACCAACACTACGCTAAAGTTCAATTCTTATCGGAGAAGGCGGAGATGATATCCCTTGGTACGTAGCCTTGAGCGCTTCCGCGTGTGATGAGGCCAGCTATACAGAGCATGACTACCACAGAAGCTGGACCCGACCATGACCATTGACACCAACCAGTGGCTGGGAAGGCAGAGTGCTCTAAGGACGAAGACACTCCTGCTCACGACGAGGAGGAGGATCAGGTCGAGCAGTAAGGAGGAGCAGTACTAAGAAGACAGCAGCTCGGGAAGAGACAGCAGCAGGACCCGCAGCACTCCGAACATTCCTCGGTGAGTGCAGCTAGGTCCTTGGTACAAGTCTCGGCTCAATCCAACGATGACTATCCCTCGCTCAGAGGAGCAAGCTACGGAGACAACCACGACCCCGACCATGCTGAGCCTGCGTACTCCGACCCAAGTCACGACGCAGGTAGTGACCACCACAACACACACTCAGTCGAGGCGCAGCAGAGAACTGTTCTGCCTCTTTCCCCACCCCCTCAAGGCCTCAACTTCCTTGTTCTAGGTAGCCGCGCTTCTCCCGAGTGCTTCGAAGCATACACATAGTACAGTGATTCCTCTACGGCACATTGCGCCTTTTCTATCTGGTCAGGCGCGGTCTACACACCTAAATTGAAAGCTCGACGGGCGAAATAGCTTTGCCGAATGCGAATGCACACGCCACGCTCGCGATCGTGCCTGTCATGCCATGTCACGATATGTCCATTGATAGTCTTTTGTCAGAACCGTCGTGTCCAGACTATCACACAGATAGGTTGATCTACGTGCAACACAATGAGAACGCGAACCTGTCTTGAACCATACCTGTGGTCCGAGGTGAATTGCGTACTTACTCGGACAAGGCACAAGAAGATCCCAGCAAACAAAAAACAAGTAAGAATGAGATACAACGAGAACGGATCTGGCACAATTGCATTGCGCTATCCAAGCGATAGACTGAGTACGACACGACACGACGCAATATTCTGCTGTGCTCCTATGCTGTAGAGCCCATGATGTGATTGATATCCGACAAAACGCCCTCCCCAATGCATAATACATAATGCATGCTCATTCGCTCTCGCTTCATTGTGACAATCTCGCTTTCGCTTGCTATACATGATCTCGTAAATGACACTCGTAGCTCCAAGCACCATGCTTTCAATGATAATGACTGAATGTAGTGATGGACCTGACTGAACTGAATGAAGGTCGTAAGCTTCCAGTCCGTTCAATGATCGACTTTAGTGACTGATATGATCTTCGTGTTTCTTTTTGGGCCTGTGCACGAGATGTGGGCTTTGATTCAAGCATTATCTCTCTCCTGTTACCGTATAGCGCCCCAATCGTTAAGCCTGCTAGACCCAATCCTGGATCCTCTTCTCGAACCATCGCCATGTCCAAGTCCTGTCTCGGCACCGCTCTTCTTCCCAAAGACTTTCCAAAACCTGAGTGTCTCGTCGCCTGCACCCGTCACGATTTGAGTGCCGTCAGGATTCATACTCAGGTACAGCACACGATAAGTGTGGCCTGTGAGTGATACGACTTGTTCCATCTTGGGGTATTTCCACACGACGATCTGATTCTGGCTGTACCCATGCGTGCTCACAATCTCGTCCGAGTTCTTGCTCCATGCCAAATTACATACTTGACTTCCCGTGTCAACTTCCTTGATCAAGTTTCCTGTGCTCGTGTTCCAGAATTTGATTGTCCTGTCTGCTGTGCCTCCTCCAGATGCAAGCAGATGTCGCTGGTGAGGTGACCAGGCAATCGCCTTTACAGCGGCAACATGGTTTGAGAACCGGTATAGAGGCGTCTCGGAGAGTTTGTCCCACACGCACAGCTTGTTGTCATTACCACCACTCGCCAGTTGACCGTCTTCAGTGTTCCATCTCAGTCCACACACTTCTTGCTTATGGCCGGCTAATCGTCTCAAATACTGGTCGGGCGCCCTCACATCACGGTGGTAGATAAGTCTATCACGCGAGCCGGATGTGAGGATGTGGTCGTTCCATGCTAGAGCGCCGACTCGTGCAGTATGACCGGTCATTGTTCTTAATCTGCGCGAGCGCTCTGCGTCGTAGATCTGGACGAAGCCTTTGTGTGTTCCGACCGCAATATGGCTGCCTCGTTGGATCCATTGTACCGACGTGACCTTGTCATTGTCGGGCAATTTGCAAAGTTGAGTGACTTTGCCGCTTTGACTGTTCCACATATACACGGACGAACCAAGACCAACGCCTAGTATGTTTGCTGAGCCCCAGTCGACCAAGTTGAGGTAAAAGTCGTCTTGTAACTCTGGAGCATCGAGCACTTTGAAGGGTACTTTCGAGACAGGTCGAGGCTGTTTCCTGGGTGTCTGCAGTATTGACTGAGAGGTATAGTTTATGGGTGATACAGAATAAAGGTCGGATTGTGCGTTTAGATTAATGATGCCCGGGCGTCCCCCTCTTGACGAGCTTGGTGTTGGATGTCCCGAACCTATCTGTTTCTGCGGGGAGCGATAATTGAACATGTTCTTGTGATGCGGCGTAGAGGGTGTTAATGAAGCTGGGGGTAATGTCGAAGCAGGTGGCTGGCCTGGAGGAGTGGCTCTTCTCATATAGAAGTCTTCTGGTGTCCTTGAGCGTATATCTTGTGGTACTGTGTCTCCCATGATCTCGTTCCGCAGTACTCTCGAATAAGTGCGGTTGGCTTCTTCTGTCTTCTGGTAATGTAGTTCTTCGTGCGCACTCTTTTTCCTTGACCTCGACGGCGTTGCTGGGGAACCGGTATCGAACAGCAAGCTGTAGCTGGCTTGCAGATCTTGGCCGTCGCGATTGGGGATAAATCTGTCGCCATATACTCGCTGCTTCTTCCGCTGAGGACTGTGGCCGGGAGTGTATTCTCGCTGTCTGCTGGCATTCTGGACCTCACTCAACCTCTGTTTCAAAGCTTCTTCCTCCATTTGCTCTGCCGACTGCTTCCGCGAATTCGAACCCGCTCCGTCATGGTCGAGAATCCTTTTGCTTGTTATGGTCGGAGGCGTCCTTGACCCTGTAGGAGTAGGCAGTGAAGGTGTGTGCGGTCTCCTTGTGCTTTCGAGGTCTATCGATCGATCGTCCTCCATTGTGTTTGTAGAACGGCGCTCGAAGCAGCCGATCAAGCTTGTCAACTCCGATCACTGCCTAGATCGGCCTGCATGTACCATGTAGGTGTGTCTGTCGCGCAACGGTAGTTTGTTTAGTAGATAAATTGTGGGAAACTAGCAGGTTGCTATGGTATTGTCCGTCGTGAAGCAGTCGCGACAATAACAACAGCGAGCGATAATTCAGGATGCTGCTGAATATGAGGTGATAAGCAAACGAACGGCGATGATGATGTTCAATGGAATGCGCAGCGAGCGTTTCGAATACTAGTAGTGGTAACGTTGGTGTCGACTATACAATGTGAAGCACGTACTGTGTTGTTGGTGGTGAATAGCAAGTCATCGGTGACTGAGATTGAGGGCGGAAAGAAGAGGGCTGGCAATGGCATCCGCTGACACAAACGGCAAGCGCGACATGGCACCTGCGACTTGAACCTGCGGCGGCTGCAAGCAGATCATCAAGTGGAGTCTTGGGACTTTTCAAGCTGCTTCACCCTCCTACACCATCTACGCATCCGGCATGAATTCTACTTATGATAAGCTGACTTCAAGAAGTCATCTACCTGACTGCAACCCTTGCTTAGAGGAGATCCATCCCCGACATGACTGGTAATGTTTAAAACATTTCCAGCTGTTCTCGAGCTCAGATGGCATCACGAACAGAAGCACGAGTACATGTATGCACGCTTGTTTTCATAACAAATATATGACACGACCTCATATTGACCGTGGGGATGATACGGGCGCGTTTGTATATAAGCAATACGCGTGGAGGTCACTTTTAAGGCGTAGCTTTGTTGATGCTTGGGTGTTTCAATGGTCAGGAGGAGGCCACACCCGGCTGGCTCCTAGACGGCACGTGAGTACCCTAGTCTTGCCGCTGACCGTATTGATAGGCGCACCTTGCATGGTGGCACGAAGCTTGGACCAGAAGTCGCGTGCAGGTAAGCTTCAAGTCCGGCTCCCCATTTTGCTGCCTGAGGGGCGGTCGGGGTTTAGGGCCAGTCCACGAGCTACAACCACTACCTAGGCAGGTATATACACTGCTTGCTTGAATACATGCTGTGTAGGCTCATCTTTCGGCGCAGCTTCTCAACATCCACGATGGCTCCCGTCAACATCAAAACCGCCGCCAACGACTTCCTGTCATTTGTCAATGCATCGCCAACACCGTTCCACGCTGTTAGGTCCGTGAAAGAGAAGCTGACCAGTGCTGGATTCAAAGAGATCAAGGTGGGCAGCATGTTGACGTTTGGCTTGTGCGACACATACTGATCCGTGTAACAGGAGCGAGCGTCATGGTCATCAACTGCGTGCCAGGTGGAAAGTACTTCTTGACGCGAAACGGATCGACTGTGGTTGCCTTTGCAATTGGCAAGAAATGGCGCCCAGGCAACCCAATGTCAATGATAGGAGCACACACCGATTCTCCATGCTTGCGCATCAAGCCGGTCAGCAAGAAGCAGGGCGAAGGGTTCCTGCAAGTCGGCGTTGAGACCTATGGCGGTGGTTTGTGGCATACATGGTTCGACCGAGATCTTGGAATAGCCGGAAGAGTCATGGTACGCGGTTCTGACGGCAACATCACTCAGAAGCTCGTCCATATTGACAAGCCCAGTAAGTGTGCATGGGGAGAAGATGTGACCCCTGGCTGACCTATGCTGCAGTTCTTCGCATACCTACCTTGGCCATCCACCTCGACCGACAGGAGACGTTCTCCTTCAACAAGGAGACACAGCTTTTTCCGATTGCAGGATTAGTCTCAGCAGAGCTGAAGAGGAAGGGAGGCTCGACGAGTGAGGAGGCTGCCGATGCTACCAACACGGACTTTTCAGCTCTGAAGGTCACAACACAACGCCACCATGAACACATTGTCGAAATCATTGCAGCCGATGCCGGTGCCGACCCAGACGACGTTGTCGACTTCGAGGTCGTGCTTTACGATACACAGAAGGCATGCCTGGGTGGACTGATGGACGAGTTCATCTTCTCCGCAAGGCTTGACAATCTGAACCAAACTTATTGTGCGACCATGGGCTTGATTGACTCGCTCAAAAGCAAGACTGCTCTGGACAACGAGTCGTCGATCCGCCTGATCGCTTGCTTTGACCACGAAGAGATTGGCTCAACCACCGCTCAAGGTGCCGACTCTTCCATGCTACCTGCCATAATACGAAGGCTCAGTGTCCTCCCCGCATGCGCGTCTTCGGAGAGTAGCGATTCGGAGGACTCCTACGTTAAGGCCAACGATCCCGACTTATCGACAGCATACGAACAGACCTTATCGTGCTCCTTCCTTGTGAGTGCTGACATGGCACACTCGGTCAACCCCAACTACGCTTTCAAATACGAGTCGGATCATAAGCCAGAGATGAACAAGGGCCCGGTCATCAAGATCAATGCTAACGCGCGCTACGCCACAAATTCACCGGGCATTGTCCTGCTCCAAGAAGTGGCACGCAAAGCACCAAAGAAGATCGAGACCGACGAGGCGGGAGTACCTCTTCAGCTTTTCGTGGTCCGAAATGATTCAAGCTGTGGCAGCACTATTGGTCCGATGCTGAGTGCAGCCCTTGGTGCCCGAACACTTGACCTAGGCAATCCTCAACTTTCAATGCACAGCTGCCGAGAGACAGGTGGCACTGACGATGTGCACCACGCCATTCGTCTCTTCAGCAGCTTCTTCGAGAACTATTCAAGCCTGGAGAAAACGATCCTTGTTGATTGACTGGATGATAGTGGTGCCGGCAAAGCGCGTCTTTGACGCGTTGGAAACACGAGGGCGGGGCAAAGATGCGGCATCGGCGCTTGTTGCCGCTGACAGGCCGATCAGAAATGCGGTAATGCCGAACATGCATGCTGCCGCAACAACAAAACCATTCTTGCAAAGATAACACACATTACACTGCAAGCTTCACTCTCAAGATGTCTCAGCCACAGTACCTGACCGGCCAGAAAGGACCTATACAAGAGTTCCTCTCCAAATATGATGTACGGTTTTATCTGCGCCGCCTGGTGTTTCACGGCGCTATTCGGCAGCCAACTCACAATATGCTCTAGATCTTCCTTTTCGATTGCGACGGCGTCCTCTGGTCTGGCGACCACCTCTTCGATGGCACTGTAGCTACCCTTGAAATGCTGCGGGCTGCAGGCAAGCGAGTTGTCTTTGTCACAAACAATTCAACCAAGTCGAGAAAAGACTACTGCAAGAAACTAGAAGGGATGGGCATACCAGCGACGGAGGAAGAGGTTTTTGGCTCTAGTTACTCCGCCGCAGTCTACATCGCTCGCATCCTTCCAGAGCGTCACCCTGACCTCAAATCGAAACCAAAGGTCTTCGTGATTGGTGAAAGTGGGATAGAACAAGAGCTAGACAGTGAAGGAGTGCCACATATCGGTGGGACAGACCCCAGTCTTCGACGTCTCGGAATAAACCCAGACGACTACACCAAGATCGCAGCTGGGGACCCCACCATGCTGGATCCAGAAGTGGGAGTCGTGCTTACAGGGTTGGACTTCCATTTTAACTACCTCAAGATGTGTCTAGCATACCACTACATCAAACGCGGTGCCATTTTCCTCGCGACGAATATAGACAGTACACTGCCGAGTGCAGGCGCCTTGTTCGCCGGTGCAGGCACAATGTCCGCGCCGTTGGTCAAGATGTTGGGTGGCACTGAGCCGGTAGCACTGGGCAAGCCGAGTCAAGCCATGATGGACGCTATCGAAGGAAAGTTCAAATTCGACAGGAGCCGAACATGCATGGTTGGTGATCGAGCAAACACGGACATTAGATTCGGACTGGAGGGAAAGCTGGGTGGTACTTTGGGTGTGTTGACCGGTGTTAGCACGAAAGAGGAGTTCCTGCAAGGAGATACCAGGCCGCATTTCTATGTGGACAAGTTGAGCGATCTGCTTGCTGCGAAATGACTCTAGCCTGGACCGGGACGAACCTGGATGGTATACATGGGTGAGGCAGCTTAGACAGAAGTTCTTCCCAAAGCTCAATGTAAAAATCTCGATTACCACGATCGGAACCGAACCTGTGTACATGCGACCTTCCACCCGGCTAAGACATTGCCACCATGCTTTCGGTTGTCTGAAGGGCGATACTCATATGGGCAAGACGTAGGGAGGACGCACGTCTCCCAGACTCCGCGAGGCCCACGTAGTACTATGGACCAGCGTTGTCCGAGAGATTACACGGGGGTTAGGTCTCATATCCCGTTGTTGGAACACACGACAATGCGATTATCCTAAAGATCAGCCGTGAGGCAGCACCACTAGAGAGCATACGACCCATTACAAGAGCACTATAGGTGCAATGAAATCTCTACGAGGTCACAGTGACTTACTGATGGGCATCAATCTCAAAGCATCACTGCAGACTGACACAGGTCGGGACGGAGTCATAGGCTGCATGGCACCACATCGTGACGTACCCGCCAGCTTCTCGACAAGCATGTCCTGTTCATAGGAGTCGACCGAGTGGGGCTGTCCAGCAACAAAAGCACAATTTGAACCTCGAGTGAGACGGCGCCGCAGCAGCGCGTTTCCCCTTGCTCACGACGACGTGGGCGTCTTCGGCCCTGACCTTCACCTGGCGGCCGCGGAGCGCACGAAAGCACGTCTCCTGTCTGAACGAGTTGATGCGCACTGCGGGGTTCCGAGCTGCGAGGTTACGAATGGGAGTCAGCTGCAGGCTGTGGCGGCGCTGCAGTGGCGAGGTGACGATGTTTCGAGGCGTGAACTCACAGAAGTAGGCACGACGGTGCCAACACTAGACCTGAGGACAGTAAACGAGAAGCTGTTTGTAGGACAGGCAGATCGAGGTGAACCTCTAAATTGGTGTCTCTGTGCTGTCGAGCGTTCTCACCTTGTCATGATAGCACGCGAGGGAGGCGCGGTACTCAATGATGCTGGTAACACTACGCTGAAGTATATCGCGAAGCCGCAGGTTGCGTATGCGTCTGCGGAGACCGTGACGTCGCAGTTCATGAGGACCAAGGCGGTATTCGTGCTAATACTGCTGTGCCTATGTTGGTCTTTCCGCCTTTGGTGGACAATTCGTTGGATAACGAGGGTTCGGCTGGTGTGGGGATGGGTAGGAAGGTCATGAAGGCGGAGGGGGGCCCGGAGCATGTGGGTGATGTGGTGGATTGGCTAGCGAGTGGTGCCGCTAACCTTTAATGTATCGGCGGCCATGCTTCGGTCATTGACGGGGGGAATTACGCTGGCGAGTGGGCCGATCCAGGTTGAGATTGAAGCAGGCTTGATTTCTCTCAAGAAATTTGATGTTCAGTTCTTGGTGGTGGCTGATTGGTACATGGTGAATGCATGTTCGACAGCCTAAACTTCCGCCCTATGACCTCAAACTACGTCTGAATTGTGCTTAAGGGCACTGAAAGCAGTTATAGACGTTCGCGGTACGTTTACGTGGTACTCTCAGGAAGTGTTCGTAAGCATTAGCGTGTCTAGGATAGGTATTGATCGTTGCACCAATTGGATAAGAGATATTCTTGCTAAAGTAGGATCAGCCTCGTTACTGTGGCATCAAAGCACGACGAGGCATACTGTCTTATTGGTTGAAAAGCCGTGGGTACGCTAATGCTTACCGAACACTTCCTGAGAGTACCACGTACGATCGTCTACGATCGTCTGAGAGTTCAAGGGACCAATACTTAGTAAAAATAAGGGTCTGTTGGCTACAGTAGTAGCTGCATCATGGTGGGCTCTGATAGACGTAATGGATAGTCACTGCCAACCCTTTGGTCGATCGCATCGACATCATAGCGGGCTCCCCGCGGCAAGTCGAGTTCGATGTCGCCATACCTCGAAGCACAAATGATGGACACGTGATGCGAAACCTCAACTTTCTTGGGGGCGAGCATACCGACCAGGCGTTATGCGTGGTCCTGCGTCATTGCGATATACTAAGGTTATTGGATTGGTCAACAGGTGCCTTAACTACATGGCAATTGGGGTACAATAAAGTTTGCCATAAACAGCAAAGATTCACCATCTTTATTTCGATGGCATGCTGGGATACGACATGGCTGCGTGCTAGGGCTGCCAGGGTCACGCTGTTCAATGTTCAGGTAGCGACGGGAAGATATCTACTCATAGAGAACGATTTCATTGCCTCTTAGAAGCAAATAGAAGCGAGGAATGCTACTACTGTAGTAGCAGTCAGATTGTAGTGGGGACGCAGAGCTGAAGACTTCAGCAAAGCTACTGCAATGCATGGATATGGGCTTACCGTACAGCCAGAGCTAGCTTGGTAGCAGCAGCTACAGTAGAATCACGATGGTGCCAGCAGCCAGCCGCTTCTGAATGAAGCGCTGTCCAATACTTTCCCTCACCATGCGGCAGCCGAACGTCAATAGTAAACTTGAGCTAAGTACAAGAAGCTAAAGTTCCGGGGGCTGGTGACAGGCAAGCATGATGGCTAATCGGGTACCAAATTCGTAGAGGCCGGCAAGAAGGCGGAAGCGCTCGGGCTATTTTTCAAGACGCCCGAGAAGGCAAGGTAGGCAGGCGCAAGCGTACTGTGATTTCTTTTGCACATGGCGAGGACATGGGGACCTGCGGCTATTTGAAAGTAGAACAACACATCCATGGTTTCTTTTACGACACGAGTATCAGATAAGCTCGCTGCAGGATACCGACCTAGCATGTCTAAGGAATGAGGTTGTGTTCGTATTGCTCGATCAGCTTTCCCTCATGCCAGTAATGCAAGCGCGAGCAAAGACAGCGATTCGTCTCCCTTCGGAACCAGTAAGCATCGTTCGTGCAGCGAGCAACCACTGCATCTGGCTGCTCGGAAGAATGTGCAAACTACACGATGACAATACTTGTAGGGTACAGGTATGTCTAGATCTTTTGGTGTGATAAGGTTCATATTACTCTACTCCAAGCCGAAGACCCGACCAGAGTTCTACACGTAGTCTAGTTGGCAATTTGCTTGAGCTTGAGTGGCTGAAAGGCAGTCGATATTCAGAGGCTTGAACCCAGCCTCGGGAGTTGTTCGTGTGGGAGCGCGATCGATGATCCTCATAATTTTATCCGTCCCTGGTTAGACACGAAATGCGCACGAGGTTGAAGCACCAAGAGGTCGGTACCTAGGTCGCGCCTGCAAGAACTCGCGCTATCCGGTACGTCTTGCACGGCACACATCTCACCTTGAGTTTCTGCGGGCACGCACCGCCTAACCAGGCTCTGAGCTCAGGTCGTTGACCCACTAGGCATGTGCAAAGTACTCGGCCACTCATCAGATACGATCAGTCATATCGTCCAACCACTCTACGGGATCATACTCGTTGCGCACGTCAGTATCTTCAGCGGTTCGACAAGCACCACCACCCAGTATAACGCCCAGAACTTTTCATGCTCGCCCGATCATGCGCTAAACCACTGGCCAACCCTCATTATTTGTCGGAGGTCTACTTTTCTGCTCACCTGTGACGAACGGCAGCATGCTTGGTAGCCAGTGGGTTCTTGAACGAGCTCCAGATGCGTGCTTAGCTGCCACTTGAGCGAGGCGCTAAGAAGATCAACCCCCGGCCGAGCAGCTTGGCGAGGGACACCAAAAAACTGGGCAGTCGCTAGCGTACCCCCCAACATGACTGAAGTGGAATCAACGGCAGACTAAGGACCCTGGCAGCCCCACAGACTCCGTAACGAACGGCGCTGAACACCAAGAAACACCACGCTAAGTGATAAGGTCTGGTATGTCGCGTGGTTTTTGGACTTGCGCTTGCCTGTAAGCATGAGGCGAATCGAGCATGAGGATCTTACGTCTGTCCACTCTTAGATTCCATCAGTCGCTTGTGAAAAATTAGATCTGCATTCTCGACATAAGACCTGCGTTGACCCCGACGCCTTTCCAGGCTTTCTTTGTTTGTCCCTTCATCTGCATTTCACATCACCTGTTTCACAATGGGGCTTTTCGGTGACAAACACGGCAACCATGACGGCCAGGAGAAGGTCGTCGCTCCTGCAGACGGCGATGTCGACGTTGGCCTCGTCGCTGACAATGCCGATCTACTTCAACGACGACTCGGCAACCGTCAGATCCAACTGATCGCTATCGGTGGTTCGATCGGAACAGCATTGTTCGTTTCCATCGGCTATGGTCTAGAAAGAGCTGGCCCGGCTAGCTTGTTCATCGCTTACACAATACAATCTTGCTTCCTGGGTATGATCAACAACGGTATGGCGGAAATGGGCACACTACACCCAGTCGCTGGCGGGTTCGTTCGTATGGCTGGCCACTTCGTCGACGATGCTTTTGGATTCATGGCTGGCTGGAATTTCTTCTTCTACGAGGCCCTCCTTATTCCTTTCGAAATTACAGCACTTAACCTGGTTCTGTCCTTCTGGAGCGACAACATCCCAGTAGCGGCTGTATGTGCTGGGTGCATCGTAACATACGCGTGAGTTACTCCCAAGCGTCTCTACGGCCCTAAGCACTTCACTAACATCTGATATAGTGTTCTAAACTTCCTCGCGGTAAAGGCGTATGGCGAGGCCGAGTTCTGGCTTTCAGGTGGTAAAGTCATTTTGATCTTCATGCTTTTCTCGTGAGTGACACGAAACGAATATGTTCCCCCCCACGCATTCCTGACATCCTTCACAGATTCACTTTTGTGACTATGGTCGGCGGTAATCCCCAAGGCGATGCATACGGCTTTCGCAATTGGGAAGATGGTGCTTTCGCAGAGTATCGAAGCACTGGCCTCCTCGGTCGATTCGAAGGTTTCCTTGCCGGTCTCTGGAGCGCTGCATTCACTGTCGTCGGTCCCGAATACATCGCTATGGTCGCAGCTGAGGCGAAACGCCCTCGCATCTACATCAAGAATGCCTTCAAAACTGTCTACTGGCGGTTTGGTATCTTCTTCATTCTTGGCTCCCTGTGCGTTGGCGTTGTTGTCAGCCACCAAAACCCGACCTTGGTCGCCATCGTTGGCGGAGAACTTCCTTCCGGTACTGCTGCGGCCTCACCATACGTTATTGCTATGAGAGAATTGGGTATCGAAGGATTACCCCACGTCGTCAACGCCCTCTTGTGCACCAGCATCTACTCTGCCGGTAACACATACACATATTGTGCCACGCGGACGTTGTACGGCCTTGCCCTCGAAGGCCGTGCTCCTAAGGTCTTGACGAAATGCACCAAGAGCGGAGTGCCATATCTCTGCTTTGCTGTTGTCATCTGCTTTCCATTCCTCTCATTCCTCCAGGTCTCCAGCAGTTCAGCGATCGTTCTTACCTGGCTGGTCAACCTAATCACGGCTGGTGGTCTCATCGATTACATCGTCATGGGCGTAACATACATCTGTTTCTACAACGCGTGCAAAGCACAGGGTGTCGACCGAAAGTCGTTCCCTTATACTGGGTGGTTTCAGCCTTGGTGTGGCTACCTCGGAACCGCATGGATGACCCTGATCGTCTTCTGTTTCGGTTACGCCAGTTTCGCTCCATGGTCTGTCGACGGGTTCTTCTCAAACTACACCATGCTGGTGATTGCCCCAATTACGTTCGGTTTCTGGAAGCTGCTCAAGAGGACCAAGTTTGTCAAACCGCTTGAGGCAGATTTGGTATGGGAGCGACCAATTGTTGATGCGTACGAGGAGTCTTTCCTGTCGCCTCCGATCGGATTCTGGAAAGAGCTGGGACAGCTTGTTGGAATTGGTCGCAAGTCGTACAAAGACCGACGACATTCCTCTGTGATATCTAGCTAATCTCGGCAAGTATCACCGATGCATCTACCTATGTTGAGCTCATACGGGGCCGTTGAGGGATGTAACAACTCAAGTCACACATTTGTCGTTGCTTGACACAGAGAGATACTGCGACATAGAGCCGACGGGCATTATTCCCGACGGCTAATTTGTGAATGATGATTTATTACTAGCATCAGCGAATCAACTCCCATTATTCAGCACGTTTCTGCCAGTGAATATGGATGTCTTGCTGCTGCAAACTTTGTCGACAACAGTCTAGCAACAGTGCAACGCGCAGCATTGCAGCATTCGAGGTCGTTATCGTGTCCGCCCATCGGCTCCCATCCACTACAAACAGAGCAGAAGCGAACCCGCAGCGCCACAGATGGCGATGTCCAACCCATTGACAAGGCTGAAATCTCCAGCGCGGCGAGGCGCGACTCTTGTGGCAACCCTTGCGCACTCCGGTGCTCCCGGCTTAGCCCTGTAGAGCAATCTTTATCTTCATGTGACATCTTCAAAAAGTGTTTTCCAGGAACGGCGCTCGAGACTCGAGTCAGTCATTCAGCAAGAACGACAACAATGTTCAACAGTGCATCCGGAAGGACATCGCCCCTGACACGATGACAATTCAAGCCACCTGCAGCATCTATGACACCAGCGAAACCGGACTACGCTCTGGCGTAAAGGACCATTGCAAACAAGGATCAAAGTTGCGTACCGTTCGACCGTCGAGAGACCATACGTGCAGAGCGAGGTCTAGCAATAGGCCTGGATGCGATGAATTGGATTAGGTTGGGTTGAAGAACTGTCTCAAAGACTATACTGGAAACGTTGCGAAAATACATCGAACTCAATGTCGTTGGCACTGTGCGTCTGTCATGCTGTACTCTCCTCGTGCACGAATTGCTCTTCTTCTCACGTCTGCTGTCCAGTAGCGCTGGACCTGATTATTTACTTCTGCAGCGACCTTTCTCTCCTGTTGCTAAATCACATGCTTCGAACGCAGTGCCTGCCTCGCACGTCCGTGCAGGTAGGCAGGCGAAGTACTTCCTTCTCCACGACGGATTCGCCTTGGACCTTTATCTCTCTGCGGGCCCGTACGTTTTACACCGGTTTGCCCGCGGACGGATGTCCCAGGTCGTCTACTTCTTCCATCTGGCGACTGGTGAGACTTCTCGTGTTAGCCACAAGTACGAGAACCGGGAACCTCATGATGGATTATAGTCTGACCGACTCATTACGTTTTGAGAAAACATGTGCCTTGAGACGTTATGCTGACTTCACGTACCTCCACTTCTTGTCTTGTGGCTGTGATATGTGAATCGCCATGCTCTTCGCAATCCTGTTGCAACCTGCTGAGTTGAATCATTGCTCTCGAACATAGATCGAACAACCAGAATCTTAGAACTCCCAACTCCGTACCGACCTTTTTTTGAAACCTGAAGTCCAACCAATGTGTCATCAACAGTAACCAGAAATAAAGAGCACCTACTGTCTAATCACCCGCATGGAAATTCAAATCCAAGACTTTTGTTCCTGGTCTTCTTGACCTTCATATATTCCCAACCCAACCGAAGTCACTCATTCATCTCCTACATCAATCTCCAAGTCACGCCACTGCTCTCGCTCTCTGTCCTCCTCGTTGTCCCTCTCCTCTTCCTCGTCCTCATCGTCGTCAGCATCATTGTTATTGTTGAGCGCATCCCACGCAGCCTGCTCATCATCGTCCATGGTCTGGCTATACGCCGCATCCCGTGCAGTAGCATCCCTCGCAGCCGCACGAGCCCTCTGTTCAGCTAGGAGATCAGTATCCGGCGCCTGAGCGTGCCATCTGGTGTTGCGGTTTGAGGTTTGAGCAGGACGGTCCTCTTCTAGGGATTCATCGTCCTCTTCCTCTTCCTCTTCCAGCTCTTGACCATGGCTCGTGCTCTTAGCAGGGACGTCTTCGAACTCTTCGTCGTCATCGTCTGAGGAGACAGGATCTTCCTCTGAGATCTCAGACTCGGATTCATCTTCCGCGTTGAGCTGAGCTATCCGCTGGCGCTTCTCCGGGGTCAAGCCGTCGTCGTCTTCATCGTCGTCATCGTCGACGGCTTCCTCAGGAGGCAAATCTCGAGCAGCCTGCTCTGCTTGATGTCTCGCCACGGTGTGGAAGCCATCGATCACGTCTTGTTCTGGGGGCAGGTCATCTGATGCAGCGTCGTCGATGTAGTCGCCATCTGTACCATCCGACTCGTCGTCGGGCTCTCGAGAGAACAGGAGAGCTTCTTGAATCCAAGCTTCGGCTTCTGCAGCCGTGTCTTTAACTGGTGCTTGGACTGGTGCAATTCTGCGACGGAGTGGTGCTATTTGACGGCCCTGGGCATTGACCGTAGGTGCTGGGGCAGGTTTTGGCGCAGGTGCCGACGTCTTTGCAGGTGCGGGTACTTTTGCAGGCGTAGCAGGCTTAGGCTCCCAAGCCGGCTTACCCCCATGCCTATTCTCGTGGATCGTATCTACGGCCTTGGCGTGGTTGAAAGCTCTTGCCTCTGCGAGCAACTTCTGCGACTCAGCAGCCGCAGCCTCCTGCGCAGCCCGCGCCTGTGCGAACATGCCCATCGTCTCGGGCTCTGCGTTATCGTCCCGGGCAGCCCTTCGAGCCTGCGCCTCTGCGATGATGTTCTTCATCTCCACCGCTGCGGCCTCTTGTCGTGCCTGCGCTTTCTCGAACTCGGTCTGGACCTGAGCTTCCTCGGCAATCGGGTCGGCGCCGTCACTGTCTTCGCAGTCTGACGGCGTGTCTAGCTCAGCGACCATCTGAGCGACGTTTCGTGGGGTTGTCGTTGGGGCGTCGTCAGTCGCGTTCGCTGCGGGCCCTGCATCGGCTGCCTCCTGGAGAGCCTTCTGCATCTCGAGTTCTGCCTCGAACGATGCGGTGTAGCCTTCATCGCTCTGTGCAGCTTCCGTCATGCTGAGATCGTTGCTACCTGTACTTGGGAGCACGGGCAGCGTGTCGATAGCCTGCTGCGCCTCTTCGCTCACCGCTTCTTCTTGCATAACGGCATCGACACTTCGCTGCAACAAATCCGCGTTTAGGGCAGCAAGCATCGCTTTGAAGTTGTACATGCTCTCATTTGCTGACGAGGTACGCCCAGGGTCAGCGGCCTCCTGTGTAGGCGCCTGCTCTTGCACGACCGGTCCAGTCTGTGCAGATGGCACTAGCGACGCCGCGAGCTGCTGCGTAAACACAGCGATGTCCTCTCGAATCTTGATGATGTTCGAAGTAGCTTGGTCTGGCGGCAGTCTGTCCAGTGCCTGTATGCCCGCCACTGCTTCGTTTCGTACAGCGGTGAGATATGCCTGGTCATCAGCATGATCCATCACAGTCTGGTCAGCGTAGTCCATGAGAATCAAGACCTCATCTCGTACGTGTCCGTCGTGGCCGTCTGCAAGTTCTTGCAGTCGCTGTCTTGCGGTGCCTGGCACGAGCGCGGGTACAGGTGTCGGTGCTGGTGCAGTGGGTGACTCGACACTGACTGGTGGCTGTCGCGGTGGCATAGGAGATGAGGCAGATTCCTCAGCAGGTACTACCTTTGCGATTGCATTCTGGAGACTAGTCATACTCTCTAGTGAAAGCCCAGTCAATGGGTTCCCCGCCGCAACGGGTGCGTCTGGCATGTCCACAACGGCAGGAGCTGGCGAAGGCGCGGCGGCAACAGCACCGTCTCGCGATGCTTCAGCTAATGATACCTGGTCCTCCATTGGCGCATCCTGCACGAGTTCGACTGGAGCTCGGATCGAGGGCTTCCCTGACTCCTCAGGCTGTGTGGGCAACGTGCTGGGGTTGCTGGATGCCGCGTTGGCGACCGACGTAGGCTGGGTCAGGGCTTCACCGTTACGAAGAGCCTTGTTCTTTTGTGGTAGCCTAGAGACTGGCGTTTTCATTTGTCTCCCTGGCCTAGATGCCGAAACTGTTTGTGCCCTCGCAGTGGCCTCATCCAAACTCTCACCATGAGGCTTTGATGATGACATACTGGTGGCTGTTTCGGTTGCGGGAGTCGGCTGAACAGGTTGAGCCAATGGCTGAACCGACAGCTTGAAAGAGAACGGCTGGCGGACATCTGTCTCTACACGTCTCACACCAGAGAAAGGTGCCTTTGGTAAGTCTAACGTCTTGATGTCGCCCGCAGTCTTGAAGTCGAACCCTCCTGTCCGCTGTTCAGGCAATATCGCTGTAGGTTGTGGTGGCGGCGGCCGATCATTCACGCTTAGTCCGGCGACAGAAGGGAACGACAAGTCCAATGTGGGACCATTTATCTGGTCATTGAATTGACTCGGACCTGGGGGCTTCTCCTCTTCTTTGCTCCGAATCGATTCTGCAACGATGGTTGACTCATCTGTTTGGGTCGGAATCTCAGTGCCAGCTGGGCTTTCGACGAGAGCCTTATCTTCAACGGCAGGCTGCTCCTCAGTCTCAGCCAGCGACTTGTCGACAACCGGCTCGTTGACGACAGCTTGTCCAGTTCCAACTTGCTCCTCGACATCAGCCTGCTCTTCAACGACAGACGGTGGCTTAGCCTCAACCAATTCTTCAGCCTCAACTGGCGCTTCAGCATTAGTCTGGTTGTCTGCGGCATCGGCGTCAGTGGGACCTGACTTCTCGATCTCCTCCTCGGGGGAAGCAGCCTTCTGAGCTGATTCTGACGACCGCGACTCTCTGGTGCCTGACAGCTCCTGAGATGGAGAGTCGTCGGAGTCGTCGGAGTCGTCCTCGCTGGGGGAGTCGTCCTTATTGGAGACGGAACCGTCATCGACATCACTAGCGTCAGAGTGAACTTCAGGGTCGACTTCAGAGTCTGTAGCGGCGTCCGCGTCAGGGTCGTTACTGTCACTGACATCTTCTGGCGCGGATTGCAGGCCCGCGATCATATCTGCGAACGCTGCGTTTCCCTGCGGTGCTTTTGGTGCGGAGGCATCAGCAGATACCTCAGGTTTTCCTTCAACAATGCCTGGTGAGGTCCCTGCAATATTGACTCCTGGCTGAACGTTGGCCTCAGCGGTGGTTTGCATAGAGTGAGCCTTGGCCACGTCAGCTTCTCTTGACTTCTGGTCCAGTTGAGTCAAGAGAGAAGAGACCTCCTGTTCAAGCGCAGTTTGTGCCTCTGTCAGAACGGCATTATCCTGATCCTTTGCCCGCAGTTCATTCTCCAATGAAACAATCCTCACCTTGAGCGACGAGGTCATCTGTGCTGAAAGTTCGAATCTGTGTTCTAGGGACTTCTTGTCCTGTCTCAGATCCTCGTTTTCGTTTTCCAGCACAGATTTCTTGTGACCTCGATAGGTTTCGGTCTTTTCAGCAATTTGGACCCTTCGTTCCAGAGCAACAAGATCGTCCTCGGCTTGGCGCACCGCATAACGTGCCCGATCACGCTGTTGTCGAATTGTCACCTTCTCTTGCTTGTGGTGCAGTTCACGGTAGACCAGGAGCGCAAGTAAGAGGATGATGGCAAGGAATCCTGCTAGGATTGTGGAGACCAGAGCGATATATATATCACGCGAGACAATTGGTGGTGGTGACGGCGATGTTGATGGAGGCGTCCACGGTGCAAGAGCCCCATATGTGCCGTCACCAAAGTCTTTGGTTATTCGTGAGGTGCCTACCCAGCTTGGCAAGCAGATATCTTCTTGGGTCTGCGGGGGCTCGAACGGGTTTGGACGGATGTTCAGACAGATGTATTGGAATCCAGACGGGTTGTCGTGATGGTAATCTTCGCGGACAGGGTAGTAAGTAGGGACTGGAACCCTCGTGACTACAGTCTCAAAACTTGGAGTGCTGTATGATTTGGTGGAAATCGTTGAAGAAGCATGGGGGTTGGTTGAATAAGGCGGGATGCCGACAGCCTCGTCAACCCACTGGATGAAAGAATCCACTAGACAGCGCATTGAGCCTTCGTTGGGTGGTTGCCAGACTGCCAGAGCCTGTTGTAGGCTTTCGCGGTAGAGGATGTATGCGAGCACCGTGACCACCGCAGCAAGGAGAGAATACATTTTCAGTGACTTTTTGGGGGGTTCAGCGAAGTGATCGCAGGTGGTGGTTGTTGTTGTTGTTCAAACGTAGGATATTGTGCTCACAACACAGCCGTTTGGAAAGGTGACGAGCAGTCGCAATGAGCTGCTTGGTATGAGAAATGGTTGTATGTACGAAGAAGGAGGTTGAAATAGAAGTGTCTTCGCGACTGGGTATGGGAGACGACTTTGTGGAAAAAGAATGTTTAAGTAGGGATATCTTTTGTGACTGGGTAAGCAGAAAAGGTTCGAGTGGCAGGAGTTGTATGTCCTCAGTGACTTGAAACATGTGCGGCGTGCAGTGAAAGTGCAGTTATCAGTGAGCGTGACGGTGACGGCGACGTCAACAAAACCAAAAGTGCAGGTGGAATGAGGCTGATTGTGTTTGTTATGCCAAAAGGAGAGAGTAGTGGCGCGTATGAAAGGCAGAAGTGGGTTTCTTGAGGCTGGCGAAACGGAGGTGAGTGAAGATTGGCAAGGACTTTCATTGTTAGCGTGGACAAAGTGAAGGACAAAGCTGTTACCCAAATTACCTTCGGTGGCGACTGCCTTTGTTGTATATACAATGAGGTCGACAAGCTCGAGAAGGGGTGCCTACGATAGAGGGAGGCTGCAAGGTATCATTCTGTCGACTGCTTCTCCACAAGAACGGTCATGGTGTTAGAGCTCAGAGCGAACGGTTCCAGGTCTATGGAGTCGCAGTGAAGATTCCCACGAAGCCTGGCTGATATTTTCGTATCCTGAGGGTGAGAAGTGATCGTATTTCAACCCGTGCGAACGCCAGAGACTGTTTGATACGAACAAGCTGATCAAATTGCGGTAGCGAATCCTCCTGCCGGTAGCCATCCTTTGCTACGTGCGCCAGTTGGCTCCCGGATAACAAATGAATAAAAACATCTTAGTCGAACAGGCGCTTCCTCCAAGATAGTGTAGGCGTGGAAGACACATCAAATTTCACGCTCACACTTGCCTCCTAGCCAGCCGATCACAGGACCGACCCTTGCACATTTTCAAGCCAAACTAATACCGCCGGTGAACGATGGTTGCCCCTTCTACATGCCGGCTTGCTCGTGGTGGCTCGTCTGACTGTCATCATGCTGGACAGACTTGCGGCAGAACAGTACTCATAGAAAGGGTACAGCCGAGGATAGCTTTGTTCTGTTGTGTTTCGCAGCAAGCTCTCTCATAGGGGACTCGACGGTAGGCAGTGAGTGCTGGACAGGCATCAATGCGTCCAGTTTGACAAGCAAAGACAATTTGCCACTGAGTAGACCTAATTGATTCTGCGAGCTGCGCGACCCGTGCCCGACCATGGCTGTTGTGATGGAGAGAAGCGTGTAAGGCGGATTTCCTAGCTGAAGTGGTCATGGCGCCACCACGTGTGGCCAAGGACGGCGCTAGGTCTTGCTGTCAGCTAGAACTTAGTCTTATGGTTGGAATCAATCCGGCGTGGTGTCGTGTAGTAATGTGGTGACGGGCATGTGGGCAGTTTTTCTTTAGTCGACATCTGGCTGGTTTGCGTGCTGAAAAGTGGTCAAGTCAAACAGGACTTCTATTTCTGGGTCTTGTTGAGTTCCTTTGCGCATGTGGTAATCGCCGCCCAGATCGAGATCCAACCTTTCCGGCGTTGCTTTATTGTTAGGGTGCAGTAGGGTAGTTGAGATGACGCCCTCTCGCTCAAAGAATTGGCGGGCAGCGGAGAAGATGTGGAAGAAGAACCTTGAAAAGGCTCTGGCTGTATTCTGAAGAACGCTAGTCGTGGTAGCGGAGGGGGAAGATTCGTCGAGTTGGCGGGCTCGCATCCATCTGGGTACGCGGTTCATGCGGACAACGCCAGGATCGACGACCATGTCGTATGGCCTTACGAGGACGCGATGGCTTCGAAAGGGAATTCTCCGGGTGGCGGTGACCTCGAGGAAGACATTGTCGAGCTGCTTGACCAGGGTGATTCTTCGGATCTGGCCCTGGGCACGGTACAAGGTCCAGTTTCCGGCGAGGATCAGGAAAAATCCCAGGGCGGCATAAACGACGGCGAGGTAGGGGGGGATGCCTCTTTTTCTGAGCTCTTCAGGGCTGAGAAAGCTCAGATCGGGTATGTTCAGATAGATGGCGGCGAAGCAAATGACGCTCAAGCAGTAGCATTGAGCGCGATATGCTCTCAGCCGACCACCGGCGTTGTAGAGGAGGGTCGTGCCGGAGTTGTACAGCTGTTCTGCCAACTCGACCCTGCGAAGCTTGTACAGGTCGTTCAGGTTGGCCGCGGTCGGTCGCGGTCTCGAGGCGATAGAGCCAGGTGCGGGTTTGGGAGCAGCCGCCCTTGTAGGAGGGACCCTCTTTGGTGGTGCAGTCGCATAGGGTCGAAGTGACGAGCCCAAGCACAGTCGGCGACGAATTGGCTGCCTCTGACAAGTCCTGAACAGAGATGAGAGCATGGTGGGAAGAGGGGTGATGTTGAAGCTGGGATGCCTCAAGGTGCAACTGTGCTATACATGGTCGCACTTGGAGCCTGAGAATACAGGCCGAGCTGCAGTCGGAATCAATCTGGACGCGACGAGGAAGGCTCGAGGAAGGAAGTCGCGATGGAAGGACCGAACTAGCCAATCGGGGTGGTCCAGCACAGGCCCCACCAAGGGCAGGTGCACATGCGGACCTGCCCAGCCCGAGCCAGCGATTTGTTGAGCTCCGCCAGCTGTTGCTGTGTAGGCCTCTACTACCCGACTGTTCGACGACTTTACCACCCAACTACTCTGCTCCAGTTACTCATTCCTCGTCTTCGTCCTCCCCGTCTACTGGCCTGCCTTTCCTCTGCTGCCAAAACGGCCTGCAGCACCCGCGACTGAGCCAAGATGGCTGCAAGAATGCCAGTGCGGCTGCTCGCCCGCCATACCCGCTCCCAATGTGCTCGCAGACACTTCTCACACACCCCTTGGTCGCCAGAAGCACAGAACTTCACCATGCCCGCAATGTCGCCCACCATGACCGAGGGAAACATCGCCAATTGGAAGGTCAAAGAGGGCGACTCCTTCTCCTCGGGAGATGTCTTGCTGGAGATCGAGACAGACAAGGCCTCCATGGATGTAGAAGCCCAGGACGACGGCATCATGGCCAAGATCTTTCAGGGTGATGGCAGCAAGGCCGTCCAGGTCGGCTCGCGCATCGCCGTCATAGCTGAACCCGGCGACGACCTATCCTCTTTAAAAATCCCAGACGACACTTCCAAGCCCATCTCATCGCCGGTCGACAACATGAAGAAGGCGGTCGAAGAGCAACAGACTCCATTCGCTGCGCCCAAAGGCACCCCGGAGAACAAGAGACCAGACCGTGATCGGCCTCTGACCTCTCCCCGTGGTCCTGGCCAGAACCCTAAATACCCGCTCTATCCTGCCGTGCAAGCCCTTATCCTGGCCAAGGGCATCCCCGAGAAAGACGCGCTGAATATCACCGCCACCGGTCCTGGCGGACGTCTGCTCAAAGGCGATGTCCTGGCATACTTGGGCAACATTGAGGCAGACTACAGCAAGTCTCAGTCGGAGCGCATCGAGAAGCTAGGCCATATGGACTTGTCTAACATCCAGGTCGCGCCAAAAGCAGACACGAGTGCACCCACGGGAGCAAGCACTGGTCCTGCCGTTGGCCCCGACTCGGCTGCGGCCCCAGCTAGGGAGGCACCCAAAGTCACCTCGGTCTCCATCACCGTCTCGCTCGCCGAAGTGCTGAGAGTGCAGAAACGGGTCCACGAGGCGTTGGGTACCACCATGCCACTGTCAGCCTTCCTCGCCCGTGCGGTCGACCAGGCCAACGACGATCTGCCCCTACCGAAAGGTACCAAGGCAAGCGCAGATGATTTGTTCAATGCAGTGCTTGGCCTTGATCGTGTGCCTACAACGTCAAGAGGTACTTACCTACCCCAAATCACAGCTCTACCCTTGGCCAGTCCGAGTCCAGCTATGCCCAAGTCAGCGAGCACGAGACCGGCGAAGAAGCCGGTCGACATCATCGACATTTTGTCGGGAAAGGCAAGGCCTGCGCGATCGGTCGCTGGTCGGGCAGCACTCGCCGGCTCTGGCCCATCCGTCTCGGTCGGCGCCTCAGGTGCCCTCAACATCTTCAGCTTGACGGTACCTGTGGGTGAAGAGAGAAGAGCGAGGACGTTCCTGGAACGGATGAAGACGGTTCTGCAGGTCGAGCCTGGTCGACTGGTCCTGTAATTTTACACTCGAGACGAAGTACTTGTGCAAGCAGGGAGTCGGAAATGGTGCTTTTCAGCTGCCCAAGTCTCCTGTAGCTATTATACCCTACTCAATAGACACGGGCTAGGAGAAAGCTACTGATTGTCCTCCATGATCTATTGCTCAGAAGACGCTTCTGTACCACCGGGCCAGTCTTTCTTGCTCACCCGTGCACCCTGGGCATCAAAGTCCAGGCTTCACAAGCCTAAGTTAGCGCAGGCACACCCGCGGCTCGAACGTCATTTCTTACCCCACAGTTCGAGAGTACCACGCTGGCAGTAAACACATTTGAAGCGTCCCAAGTGCATTCACCGTAATTTGCAAGTAACCACATCTACACCCCTTACCTCCCCCCGCCTTCATTCGTCCACAGAATACTTCTTGGTGTCCGTCAGTCCTTGCATTTGCATATTTGGAGTCTAAAAGTCTGCGAAAATGGCAGCAATGCAAGCCAAGGTCAAGTCGGTGCTGTCAGGCGACACTGTGATTTTGACCAATGCCAAAGGCCAAGAGCGAACCTTGTCTCTGGCATACATTTCTGCACCACGGCTGAAAAGAGAAGGAGATGAGGTATGAGCCCCTTTGGCCAGGGTGGGGACAGGGACTAATACGACGCAGCCGTTCGCCTTCCAATCTCGAGAATACCTCCGCCAGCAACTGCTTGGGAAAGTAGTACAGTTCCAGGTGCTCTACGCCATCCCTACCACGAAACGAGAGTACGGCAGAATCACCGTGCAGAATGGCCCCTCCTTACCCGAAGATATTGTCTCCGAAGGTTGGGCTAAGGTCAGGGAAGATGCTGGCCGCAAAGAGGAAGACGAAGCTGCTTTGGCATACCTCGACAAGCTGAGATCTGCTGAGGGTGACGCGAAGACCGACGCCAAAGGCCTCTGGGGCAAGGGTGGCCAGATTGAGTCGCTAAACGACTTACCTGATGCCAACGCCCTGGTGCAGCAGTACAAAGGCAAGAAGATTGACACGATCGTCGAGAGGGTCCTCACTGGTGACCGTCTGATCGCCCGCCTCATGCTGTCCGACTCAAAACATCTGCAGACTATGGTTGTGCTGGCCGGCGTCAGAGCGCCTGCGACAAAGCGCACTACTCCCGACGGCAAGGAAGTTCCTGCTGAACCTTACGGCATGGAGGCACACCAATTCGTCGAAACAAGACTACATCAGCGAAAGGTCACCACACAGCTTGTGGGCGCCACTCCCCAGAACCAGCTGATTGGTATCGTGTTGCACCCCATGGGCAACATCTCCAAGTTCCTTCTCGAAGCGGGTTTAGCACGAGCCAACGACCAGCATGTTACACTCCTAGGAAACGATATGTCGCAGCTGCGACAAGCGGAGAAGACAGCCCAGAACGCTAAGAAGGGTGTGTTCGAGGGTTCGACAGCCCAGGCTTCGGCCGGTCCACTAGACGCTGACTTCACCGTGAGCCGTGTCATGAACGCAGAAACCATCTTCCTACGCCCACGTTCTGGTGAAGAACGACGGGTCAACCTTTCCAGTATTCGGCAGCCAAAACCTTCCGACCCCAAGCAGTCCCCATTTGGTGCAGATGCAAAGGAGTTTTTGCGAAAGAGGTTGATTGGGAAACACGTCAAGGTCACAATAGACGGCAAGAAGCCGCCCTCGGAAGGCTTCGACGAGCGCGAGGTCGCTACCATTGCCATCAACAACAAGAATATCGCTCTGACTCTCGTCGAAGCTGGCTATGCCTCAGTCATACGCCACCGCAGAGATGATCCCGATCGAAGCCCTGATTACGATCAGCTGCTGTTGGCAGAAGAGGCGGCACAGAAAGATGAGAAGGGTATGTGGTCGTCCAAGCCGCCTGCCGCTAAGCAGTACCAGGACTACTCGGAGAGCCTGCAGAAGGCCAAGATGGAGGCCTCAGTGCTACAACGCCAGAAGAAGGTTCCAGCTGTTGTCGACTTCGTCCGATCCGGCTCCCGCTTCGTCGTGCTCGTACCTCGAGAGAACGCAAAACTCACCTTTGTTCTGTCTGGCGTAAAAGTACCAAAACCCGCACGCCAGGCTGGTGATACCGCAGAACCATTCGGCCAGGAAGCCCTCGAGTTTGCAACCCGAAGGTGCATGCAGCGCGATGTAGAATTGGACGTGGTTTCGTTGGATAAAGTCGGTGGCTTCCTCGGCCATCTTTACGTTGGTAGAGAGAACTTCTCGAGAGCGCTTGTCGAAGAGGGTCTGGCTGAGGTGCATCAATACTCTGCAGAGCAGTCTGGCGTTGCGAACGAGCTCAACGCAGCCCAACAAAAGGCGAAAGAAGCAAGAAAAGGCATGTGGAAGGACTGGGATCCATCCCAGGATGAAGTCGATGAGGAGGAGGCACCTGCTGCCACGAACGGCACGAACGGAACAGCAGAACGACGAAAGGCCGACTACAGGGATGTCATTATCACTCATGTCGATCAGGAATCCTGCAAACTTATGTTACAGACGATAGGAACCAACACAACTGGTACCCTCGAAGAGATGATGAAGGCGTTCAGCTCTTTCCACCTGAACAAAGCGAACGCTTCATCACTACCTGGTCCGCCCAAGGTCGGAGACACTGTAGCAGCGCAGTTCTCAGAAGACAAGCAGTGGTATCGAGCACGCGTACGTCGCGTCGACCGAGAAGGGAAGAAGGCCGAGCTGACGTACATCGACTACGGCAATGGGGAGACACTGCCTTGGTCGAGCCTGCGGCCGTTGACACAACCACAGTTCTCAACGCAAAGACTGAAGGGCCAAGCAGTCCCCGCTTCCCTGAGCTTCATCCAACTACCGTCACCGCAATACCTGCCTGACACGATCCGGTACCTCTTCGACCTCACCGAAGGACGCCAGCTCGTAGCTATCGTCGACCAGATCGAGCAAGACGGAACGCTGTGTATCACGCTGAGCGAGCCTGGCGCACCGGTTGGCGAAACAGTCAACGCCGAACTCGTCCGCGAAGGTCTGGCACACGTGCCTGTCAAGCTCAAGGCGTGGGAGAGGGGTGCAACGGACGTTCTCGCGAACTTGAAGAAGATGCAGGAAGAAGCGTTCAACGAGCACAGAGGAATGTGGCAGTATGGCGACTCGCTTGGCTTGGAGGACTGAGGTGCTACTGCGGCCGCTACTGCTACTGCTACATAGCGGGAGTGCTGAATTCGGAAGTCTTTTCCTCTTGCCACGTACATCCTACATCATTTTCCATGCTTTCTCATCTGCTTGGGCTTTCGTACAGTGTTGCTAATGCTCTAGTACAATACTCTCTCCGGCGTGTCCCTTCAGTCCTCACTTACCAAGCGCCTGACCAAAGGAACCCCCCAGTAAGCGATTCAGTCGCCATATACCCTGACCTTTCCCCTTGCAACATCAACCAGCTCACAACATGACATGTTCCTTTCCATGACGAATCCGCCGCAGCCCCGAACGCCGCTCGTTACCCTCGTTAGCCTGTTCCTTACTTGATAATCTCATCCGGCCAGGCCAGATGCTCGTGCCACTCCACAGGCGTCAACTCCTTGATCGTATCAAGCATGTAGCGCGCCCACCCGGCCAGAAACCACGTATCCTGCATCTCGCCCCAGTAGATCAACACGCAGTAGTGCGCCAGGATGACCAGGGCCTCGGGCTGCTTCTCGCTCAGCATCTCGAGGAACAAGGGCGGCAGGTTAACGGACCACACGAACGAGGCGAGCACTGTGCCCTCGCCGCGCTTGCGGAGGATGGAGGCCTGCACGAACGTGCTGAGGAGCGCGTGGATGGCGAGCGTGCAAGCCGAGGATTTGTCCTTGGAGGCGAGGTTGGCGGGGCTGCAGAGCGTGAAGAGGTCTGTGATGCGGTCGATGTCGTCGATGTTGTGCGAGGTGTGGTTCTCGGCGTAGTGGAGCTCGTCGAGCAGGGGTTTGAGGAAGGAGGAACGCAGGCGCTCCCGGTACAGCTTGAGGACTTCGTTGCCGCCGCGGAGGAGGTAGAGCCAGTGGATGACGTCGGCTTGGAAGTCGCTGGCTTTCTCCTTTGCGGCCGAGGCGAAGGAGAGGACGATGATGACGCAGGAGAAGGCGAAGAGTGCGTGGCAGTTTGTTTCATTGACGTTGCCAAGGGTTTCCTGGAAGGAGTGAATTGCGATGCTTTGGTGGGTCGAGGCGCGGAGGTCGAATTCTGTTTTGCGGTGCGGGTGGAGGTAGCTTTGGTGGAGGGCGGACATGGCGAGCAGGCCGCGGAGCAGGAAGTCGTGTTTGAAGCCGAGTTCGACGGCGGCTTTCTGCCATAGCATTAATGCATCGCCGCTGTTGTGGTTCGCTAGGTCGTACGCGAGCACGGTCGTGTAGTGGTGCAAGAGCTGGAGGTCGCCAATGTCCAGATCAGTCGTCTTCTTGATCGAGATCAGGTCGGGTGCATCAAAGGGGTTGAAACTACTGATTTGAATAGATGAGTTGCCATCTTCGGCTGGCGGCGCTGGCACGGGCGGCGTGCCTGAAGCACGATCACTTGCTGACGCAGATTCTGTGCGTCTTGGTGCTGGTCGCTCCTCTGGCGAGAGCTGGAAGTCGCATGTTATCTGGCGTCGTTCGCAGTTGTTGCACCGCGGACCAGTTTCATTACACTGAGAGGGAGATCAGATGGTATGCTCGACATCAAGAGCACATGCGTGAGAGTCTCGTATCTCGTACTCACTTTGATACGCCGAACCTTACACTGGCTACAGCCTCTTTTGGACTTAGTATGCGATCGTCTTTGGTGTTTGGGGGGCATTTGCAACCCAATAAGTCATGTCTCCGGCTTCGAACTCAGCAATGGACCTGAGCGCAAGGTCGTGCTGCCATAAGGTTATGGCGCACAAAAAAGGAAGCAACGAATTTCGCAAACAGGAAATACGGCTGATACGAACAACGAGGCTTCAAGGATTTGGCAGGAGCCTGGCGTCGCAAGACCTGCCTAACGAAGCCCATGAGGACGCGACAGGTCCTAGGGTCAGGCATTTGAGCCAGGCTCTTTCCTGCAAGTCGACGTTTCGCCAACAAGCACCCGTTTTGGGCAGCTGGTGCGACACCTTGACTTTCCGGACTTGAGGAGCCAGGGAACACCAGCTTCTGTAGCTTAGATGCTCGATATCTACGAACACACGTATCGCGCGTCACGCAAATGCGAAATCAAGTTGTCAAACGCGAACTTTGCAAGCCCAAGATTGATGACATACGAAATCATCGCATGATACGATAGAGAGTAACGTGAACTGACTAAACCCGATGTTGCTCTCCGGACGTGCTGCACATGAAGAAGTGCTACCTGTTATCATCAGACGATAGGTGGTGTATCAGAAGGAGCTCGCCTTCGCGCGAATTTTTCGGTTTTGTGGTCTGGCATGGTCTATCATCAAAAGCAAGGTGAGCTACGTAGCCAAGCACAATATTGTTTAAGGTGCGACGCCGCATCAAGCTATCTGGAAGTTTGACCTTTTGTAGACTGAATCTGAAATCCGGAAATAGCATAGTCGGGGAAAGCTGAAAGGGCACGCCTGAGGGAACCTGCCAGCAAACAAACCAGAGTCGACGTGTGGAGAGATGATTCAGCAAAGCTAGCACCTAAACCTGGCATGCGATGGCACTAAATAGTCCCTAGCACAAGCCTCTGACGCGAAGTCGGGCGAGAGAATCCAGCCTTAGGGTGTGTCGCAGTCTGTGCCATCAGCTTGAGCTATACGATCGCCTTGCAGCATCGATATCAGACAGCACAGCTCTCTCGCTACTGATACAGCGACTCGTGACATATGTGATTGACGAGCGATAAAACGCGCGAAGAACGCATAGGTAAGATTTGTCGGGGCAGGCGGTGTTGCTAGCGTGGCACGAACATCCTTGCAAAGCTTGCCTTCTCGTCTCTGGCTGACCAATGATGAACGTAGCTCTGATGGCACCGGTGCACTTGAGAGGTCCATCGCGCAAGCTTCTGGAGCCACCGTGCAGAGAAGCCCCTCACTTGGTTTAGCTTGCCAGATGCTCCTTAAAGGGTATGGCTCCCAAGCAGGTTACTCTTCTGCTCTTTTCGTCTTCCTCCATACTCGTTTCGCTGTCGCCCTACCGCTCGTCCTCTCGTGTCCTAGGTCAACCTTCATTGTGTTTCCGGTTCACAACGTCCTAAAACTGTAAGAGGCCGTCCACCATCACTCTTCACACAAAATTGTCGGCCCATCAACCGACATCCCTGTTCCACGTTCGGCTGTATCGCAGGATTGCATCAATCTCGAGTAAGTCAAGCAACATTTCGATCTTTTGTTGTCCTTTCCCGATCAATCGAAGCGCGTGGAGTTTTTGCCAGATCGAGTCTCGCGGTTACTCCATCCGTGCAGACGTGATATCTTGGTATCGATGTGTTTGAAAGCAGTCACAGAGCGCGAACGAACCTCGTCGACGCGCATCGACGAAACACTCGATGCACTTCGCGATGTTCGAGCGAGTGATGAGCTGCAGATGCGCGATGTGCCGCCAAGCTTGCGTTTTGAGAGCACTTGCACTTGCCCGGAGCGCGACCACTGTCACGTGCCACAAGGCCCATTGCAACTGCCACGATTCCTTCCAAAACACATCTTTCCTGTCAAAGAATTTCTCTAGCCATTTCCATCCAGTCTTGTTCTACGAGCGATACCCTATCAAGCTCGATACCCACCCGCTTGTCTCATCCACTGACAACTCGATACGACAGACCATTCTTGGTCGTCGATACTTGTCTCGAGTATGTTGGCGCGCTATTGACCTATCAATTCAGTTGCACTTATGTCTTATCAACACCGTCTGATCGTTTCTGGTTCGAGCAAGAGGCTAACCCAGAACTTCTATAGACACAACAACTTTCCCTCGAAGCCCCGATAAAGTATGTCACCCTTGCCTACCTGCCTGTTCGAGGCAACCACTTACCCGATTTGTCCTGCGCATGCTAACCACTTTCAGCAGACAAACTCAATCTCAATATGGCTGACATGCCCGATCCAACCGTCGGCCTCGACCAGCCCTCGCCAGGCGACGATCTTCAAGGCAACGGCGATGGACGCGGCACCAAGCGCTCACGCACTTCCATGGCTGGCGATGATGATGACGACGACGATGAGAAGGGCGGTCGCGAGAGACGCAAGATCGAAATCAAGTTCATCCAAGACAAGTCAAGACGACACATCACCTTCTCCAAACGTAAGGCCGGTATCATGAAGAAGGCCTATGAGCTCTCCGTCCTCACCGGCACACAAGTCCTCCTTCTGGTTGTTTCCGAGACTGGTCTAGTCTACACATTCACGACACCGAAGCTCCAACCACTCGTCACCAAGGCCGAAGGCAAGAACCTCATCCAAGCCTGCCTAAATGCACCCGAGCCGGCAGGCAACGAGAATGGTGTCGACGATGGTGTCGATGCTCAGTCACCCGATGATGTTCCTCAGATGCCACAGCCACAGCATAACATGCAGCGTGCTCCTCCTGCTGGCGGCTACATGACGCCTGAACAGCAACAACAATACTACGCTCAATTGCAACAGCAGCAGCAGATATCGGGACAGTATGGTGGAATGCCGCAGATGCCACAACATCAGCGTGCCTAGGGTGTCTGAAGGATAAGCTATCGAGATGACATGCAGACCAATATGATCAACGATTTGCGGGATGGGCGTACAGATGGAGGCGTTACATATGGCGACAGTGCCGATCGAGCTACTAAAGATATTCTTACCGGTGCATAAACCTTGTCATGGACTCTAATCACCATCGATACCAGACCATCAATCCATGTTTTTGAGGTAGCACAGGGGGAGTTCTCTTTGCCATTGCTAGTTGTGTATGAGTCGCGGTATTGAACAGAATAAGGGTAAAGCAAGGGCGGGTTGGTAAAACGACTGGTAGCTTTCGGACACCAACGTGTGGATCTGGCGAGAATGGGATGATGCACTGCATTGCTTTTCTCTTCATCTGATGTCGTGCCCTTCCCTTCCCGACTGCTTGATGTGTAGCGCATTCATTGGGGTCGTGCCAGTCCCCATCTCATCCGGGGCCCAAGGAGTTGGCACGCCGTTGAGACACAAGATGCTCGTCCATGACTCAAGAGCAACACTCGTACAGTGTGTCGTCTTCGCACAACTACTCCACAACAATTGGTCCATGTCGAGGCTGGCCTTCTATTCGTGAATTGACAAGTAAGCATCACATGATTGTCGACATCTTCGACCCCATGTCGTTTCGACCAGAAGTTTCAGAATCAACGAAAGTCCAGTGGCTGATACCATTTCAGCATCGGCTTAGTCCTTTTGCGGCATGGCCCAGGTAGCAGACCGCCAAGTGGACGCCGGCAGCAGCCCCTGGCGCCGGGATTTGCGACGAAGGTCCGACTGCAAAGGCCCCTCTTGGCTTACCTGGGGCGCGCGTAGCAACTGCAACAGCGCTCTCATCACATCTCTTGATGCTGCTGCGCGGTTGTCGTGGTTCCAACTACCCTTCGCGATCTTCGACACTCCCTCTTTCTCTTCTTACATGCTGGTTCATGGTCATGGTCATTGAGCAGGACTCGATCGACATTTTCTAGAAAGACACGACAGAATCACCGTCAGCGTCAACATCAACAGCGGCAACGACGTTCACAACAAACACCCTCTTTAGGAGCCAGACAAAAACAGCACGCCTCCCAAACATGGCGCGCAAAACCCTCTTCGTCTTCATCGGCTTCAACTTTACCTTCCTCCTCTGCGCCGCGCTCCACCTCTTCATCCCCCTCTACACCCGCGCCAGCATCGCCAGACCCCCTACTCTCAACAGCATCGCCTCGGATCTCCTCCTCGACCAATGCCCGCTCACCGCCAGCATCGTCAACGCCGGCCTCATGTTCCTGTCGTTTCTCATCTCCGTCCCCGCCATCTTCCGCAAACGGAACCTGCTCCTCCTCCAAATCCACGCCTGGCTCATCGTCGTCGCCGCCCTCTTCACCCTCGGCATCGGCCTCGAGATCTGGTTCTCGACGCTACAGACACGCGCGAACCTCGAACCCGTATGGAACAGCCAAGACACGTTCATCCAGAGCATGCTGCAGTTCAAGTTCAAGTGCTGTGGGTACAACGATCCCAACGTGTTCATCAAGGACGGGACGTGTCCGAACGCGGCTGAGGTGGCGCGGCATGGAGGCTGTATGGGCCCTTTTGGAGTGTTTGCGAACAAGTTCCTGGACGTGGTGTTTACGACCTTCTTTGGGTTTGTCGCCGTGGATGGGCTGGTGTTGCTGAGTGTGCTTTGTGTCATCAAGGAGAGGAAGGAGCAGATTCGGTACACGTTGATTGACGAGAAGACGAGATTTGGCGGGATCTGAACTTGAAGGAACGGGCCGGGACCCGAGAGTTGGATGCCACAGCTGGCTGGCTGGCTTCTGGGGAGATAGATATATAGCTGTGGTTTGTAACATGGACTCAACATCACGGCCTTGCATTGCATCTTAGCCAAGGCTCGAACAATGCATATAGACAGGTGATATAGACGACTACCAATGTGGAACACGTCCATGGGATACTCACCTCCTACATAACACCGACATGCTTGTTGGCTGTCATTGCCGAAGTTTGACTGGTTAAGCACTCAAATCCGGCCCCGTCTTCTGTATAAAACACGCGGTGATAGCCACAACCACCAACTGACCATACAGCAAGCCAACCACTCAACGACCTGTACATTCGTGCCGAACACGACTCGCAGCGAGCACCACAAATCCTCTCCCGCAACGCATCAGGGGCACCCCTCCATACGCCAGAACAGTGCCGACCCGTCATCTTCCAGCCCACCGCACCGCACCGCACCGCACCACACCGCAGCTCAGCCAGCCAGCTAGGCAGGTAGTCTCGTACTAAGCCCTCGAGCTCACCAGCCCGACCTTCGGGTTCTGTGCGCATGCATGCATGCATGCAGCCAGTCCCCTTAATCTCCGAACTAGCCTGCTCTATCCAAACCTGCATATAACTAAAAAGTTGACGTCCGTCCTCTCTCTTCACTGGCCCCATCATGTCACCGCCGAGGTGTCTGTCCCCACCGCCCACCACATAGCGACTGTCAGCCTGGCATGCCAGGCAGTCCTCGCACTCAACCCGACGGACAAACGGCCCTGCAAGATGAGAACCGCTGCTTTAGAACACGCATAAATGAGTAGTGATCCGCGAGACGGGCCACTCAATCTACTAAATATCAACTAGTCCGAATCCCCACATGACAAGGTCTTTCTCTACAAGCAGGTGTTTGGAGTTTGCTAGTACTGAACATTGGCATCGTATTCTCTATTATGTGATGCGCTTCGTGATACATCTACATGAAAGAACCATATAATACACAAACCTTACCTCCAAGCCTCGATCCGCCTCTTGGGACGATCCGGCCATAGGTATGAAAAGACCCGACCATGTCAGATGTGCTGCCTGTGCAGACCCACTACACAACGCCTGTGCCATGTAACAAAGATAGACTCTACCCCTTCAAACCTTAGCAGCAGTGTGCAGACCTGTCACATCCTTTGAGCGGCCCAGCCCTCTTCTGTCGTAATGACATAGCGTATGTCTTGTTGCTACGAAGCCGAACGGCTTGATCTCGTACCGTGCCGCGACAGCGGCCCTGGTGGACCTGGTGCACCATTCTAGTTTCCACCGCCCATACCAAGGTCGCCTGCTGCATCGATAATTGCCAAGCGCTGGGCGGCAGTCTTCGCCTTCTTGCTCTTGCCTGTACCCGCTCTTCCAGGCTTCTTCTTCGTGGGAGTTGTCGCAACTTCCTCGACTTCAGGGACTGGTGTACCGGCGCCGGATGCTTTAGCCGATTGGTCGTCGAAATTCCCTTCCCCTGAGAGACTGTTAGTATACCTCCATAAGCTACGGCAGGTGGGATGATAGACTTACCTTCATGATACATAGCCTCCATATCCAACTTCGCCCTCCTCCGCTCAGCAGCGCCAGCAGCAGCCATCGCTTTCTTCGACAACTTCTTTTCCGGCTTGTGGTCCTCTTTTGCATCACGTTCTTTCTCCTTTTGCTCAATCATCGCCGCTTGGTCGTCATCGGCAAGCCACATAGCAATGTCTTTCGTACGGTTCTCGCCTCGAGATCGGGTATTGAAGTCGACGCCTGAACCGTCACCACCAGTGATGACAACGCGCTGGACTTCCTCCTTCTGCATGGCACGCTTGCGGATGCGCTCCTCGATCGTGCCGCGGGTGATGAGACGATATACTGTGACTTGCTTTGTTTGACCGAGACGATGAGCACGGTCCATGGCTTGGGAATCAATCGTCGGATTCCAATCACTGTCGTAGAAGATGACTGTATCGGCACTTGTAAGGTTGATACCTAAACCACCAGCTCGGGTCGAGAGGAGGAAAATGAAGATTTCGGGTCTAGTCTGGAAGTCGTGGACTGTATCTCTTCTGTCTTCGAGCTTGGTAGAACCATCGAGACGGCAATACTTGTAGTTGCGGTAGGTCAAGTACTCTTCCATCAGGTCAATCATGCGGGTCATTTGGAAGTAGAGGAGGACGCGGTGGCCTTCAGCCTTCAACTGGCGGAGAAGTTCATCGAGCTTGGCAAGTTTGCCAGAATCAGTGACGAAACGTCGCATGGAAGGTACAGAGATAGATGTATATCTCGCTTTCTCCGATTCTGGTGGTGGCAAAAGGTCGTGCCGGGGGTAAGCAGTCACCTCAACGTCTTTCTCGAGGAGGCGCTGCTCGAGAGGCTCGTCAATCTTGAAGAGAGCGTTACGCACCGAGGGATTGAACATCGTGTTTTGGCGTTCGGTGATAGAAGTTTGGTCGAGTGCACTGATCTCGATTGGTGGAGCGTTGACAACAGGGCGAGCTGCTGGCTCGAAAGTCGAGTAGCCCTCATCGGTAAGTGCCCGCTTGGTAATGCTACACAACTGAGCAAGGTTAGAGCTAGGGTCAATGTCTGTTATAGCTTGTCGCCGAGTGTTGCCGACGATGTTTAGCATGGTATGCGCTGGCACTGGAGGCTCGTCTGATTCATAGCCTTCGTCGACAAAGAACCCAAAGTTCCTCTTTGACTGAGGCTTGAGACCCATGGCACGTTCCAGCAAGCCTGAATGACCTGCTTTGCTGACCTCACTAGCCGAAGCATCGACGAATCGTAGCCAGGAGAAAGCCCCGTCTGCGCGGCTGGACTCTTGAACATAGTCCGCATCGAAGATATTGAACATGTGCTGCGTCGCACGCCTCAAGAAGCCAGCTCTTTGATTGTTCGGCCCAGGTATGTCGAGTCGGCCCACGTCGTTGCAAAGCATGCTTGGCAAATCATACTCAACGGGATTTCTGATCGAATACCCAACCTGTACGAACGATCCTTCTCGCATGAACGAAGCAGTTTCAGCGAAAGATGACATTGCAAAAGGCGATACCGTATCGGCTCTTTCAAACAGATCAGGGTGGTTGCACACCTTCCTGAACTGCATGACCAAGTTCATGAGCGTTGCAGCATCCTGGTCGTCTCCCATGCTAGCCTTCTCGATCAGATCCATAATGCTGATTTTGCTCCTGAGATTAGCATAGTAGGCTCGTTGTCGGTACGACAGGTCGCAGAACACGTCCCTCTCCATCTTATCTCCAAGCTCCTTCTGTACATGAGCCTTGACACGACGGAGCATAAAGGGTTTGAGGATCATATGGAGGCGACGTAGTTGATCTTGGTTGAGCTTCGTATTGGATTGGGCGTGGGATTCGATATCTTTTGAGAACCACTCGCTGAACTCGTCGTGTGAGTCGAACAGCGTCGGCATGATGAAATGAAGGAGGGCCCACAGTTCTTGCATGTTGTTCTGTATGGGAGTACCAGTGAGCAGCAATCGGTTTCGACAATTGAAGCCCAGCAACACTTTCCATCTCGAACTCTGCGAGGATTTGATGGCTTGTGCTTCATCAAGAATCATGTATTGCCATTTGACTTTCTGGAAGTATTGTGCATCCATGACTACCAGCTGGTAGGAAGTCACCAATACGTGAAATTCAGAGTCTTGGTTGTAGCTGATGTGTTTCCGGTCCCAGAATTTTCGAAGAACTTTTCTGTCTTTGGCATTTCCCCAGTATGGCAAGACCTTCAGGTTTGGCACGAATCTGGTGATTTCTTGCTGCCAATTGTGCAGGGTAGAAGCAGGAGCAATGACCAGGAAAGGACCCCAGACATTGTGCTTCTCTGCAAGGTAGCCCATCACAGAGATGGACTGTATGGTCTTTCCGAGACCCATCTCGTCTGCAAGAATACCGTTGATGCCTTGTTCGTACAAGTTGACCAACCAGTTGAGACCCTTGAGCTGGTATTCTTTGAGTTGGGCTTGCAGCATGTTGGGCTGTGTGACTTGAACATCGCCAGCCATGGTCGGGTTCATAAAATTCATGTCACTGTTGTCCATGGAAGCCATCGGGTCATCACCATCATTGTCGAAGGCCCTAGCTCGAGCTTGAGCTTCATCCATGGCGTTCTGAGCATTGGCCATGGCAGCTTCTTGCAGGGCAGTCTCATCCTCAGCATCGAAATCGAGATCTTCGAAATTCGTGATCTTGGTCTTGCCAGTCATGTCGGCAACGGAGGAAGGCAGTCCCACGGTGTTTTCTTTGTTCGTATCTTGCACCTTCTCTGCCGAAGCAGCGACATCGGGATCGTCGGTAGCGCGCTCAATCTCATCGGTTTTGATGCGCTTGCCAATGAAGTGGGAGTACAGCTCGGTCTGGGAGATCAAGAAGTTGAGTTTACGTCGCTGTCGGTTGGCTTCGCGATCAGCTTCGGCCTTCTTTGCATCCTCAATCTCCTTGCGCTCCGCCATCCGCCGCATGTCGCGTTCTTCTCTCTCGTTTCGTTTCCAGAAGGACATCATCTCGCGCATGACCCGCTTGGCTCTGGCCTGTGTATCCTTCATACTCTTGTTTGTTCGTTCTTGCCATTTCCTAGCCTGCTTGCTGGCCAGTATGACTGTCTTTCGCATGTTCTCCTGTTTGACGGCCAGGGACTGTTGCTTGATCTTGTAGGTCTTTGGCACATCCTTTCGGGCCATGTCTCGAATGATCTGCTCCACCAACTGGTTGTAGCCTTTTGAGTCGTAGTTGACTACAGCCTGTGCAGTGTCAAGCTTTTTACCCTTCGATGGCTTGAAGGGCATCAACCTGGGGTCTTCCTTTGGTGCGATTGATATTGGACTGTGGAATGAGTTGTTCTCCAGCCAGCCTTCAGCATAAGCAGCCTCGGCGGCTTCCTTCTCTGCCTGCTTCTGTTGTTTGGATTTCTTCGGTCTGTTACCTGTCCCGTTGAGGCCCTTAAGTTTCTTCTTGGGTGGTTCGGCAGGCTCTTCTGAGCCGAGATGGAAGGATAAAGTTGTGCCGCCTTCGAGGTTGGGGGCAAGCGGCAGCACTTCCAGCTCATCTCTCGTAGCATCGACGCCTTCGAGCAACTCGGTGGTCCTACCAATCTTATCTTTGGACTTCTGGATGTCCTTTGCAATCTTGAGGGCTTCTTCCGGATCTTCAATGGTCAGCTGCTGCTTCTGCAAGTCGGCCAGTCGTTTCTCTTCGTTGAAGATCTGGACCTCTCGGCGTCTCTTTCGCTGCATATCCTTTTTACGCTCCTTCTCGCTCGCAATGTCTCGTTGGTTGATTTCATTCAGACACATAGGGCCGTACTTCTCTCTGAATTCGTGTTCAGCTTCGGCGGCATGAGCACCGACGGGGATCATCAGCTCATCGAGAAGATAGGTGCGTCGCTTTCTCTTCTTACTACCCTCCTCGATGTCGATTTTCCTTGCGCGCTTCTTGATACGTTGCAGATACTGTTGTTTGTGATCAAAGAAGCCGACGGCATCTTCGTCGCTGAATTCGGCGTCTTCGAGGTCTGCAACAGCAGCAGCGAAGTTCTCTTTCTCAACCTTGGTCATAGTATGTCTGGGTTTATCTTCTATTACAGGCTCTTTCTTGGGCTCTGGCCTCAGAGGCTCTATGGTCCCGTTCATCTTGTGGTTCGGGGGTTCCATCACAACGGGCTGAGGAGGGTACTCGTACTTAACAGGAGATTCCGTCGGCTGTGGGGGAGGCGCTTGACGAGGTTGTGGATCAACCTGTCTAGGAGGAGAGGGTTCGTGGTTCGAGGAAGACAGAATGCTGCCCAAGGACATTGGATTACTGGCTCGATCTGGTTTCTGTTTGGTGTTAGTGCCACTGGTTCACTCATCGCATTGATTATCATACTCCTTGTGACTGCGGACGCGTGTCCTGTGGTGGAGGGTTGTGTGCCGATCCGTTTGCTACCGGGTTGTACTCCCGCCCTGGCGAGCGATGCAAGGAGCCTTGACGGCTGGGGGGATGTGCATGAGCCGACGACGGCGGGTCGTATGGGGTCGACATGATGTTATGGTAGTGCGACGAGGGTGGTCGCTGTGTGTGAAAAGTCGGGCTTGCAGTCACGGAGTGGTATGGCCCGGCAGCGCCGACATTGTGCTGTGGTATCAACGAGGGTGGTGGTAACGGCGAACTCAGGTTTGGCCCTCTTGGACTCTGAGCGTGCTGTAAGTGTTGTTGATTCTGGTAATTGTGATGGGTTTGATTATTGTATGGGTCGTGATAGTAAGGAGGGCGTTGATGAGAGGCGGTTGGCGAATAGGGATACTGTCGTGCAGGTTCCATGGTTGAAGTGCCAGCGCTCGAGCGCTTTCGCTATTGCACGATCTTCTAACTCCGTAACCACTAAACTTGTCTCTTTTTACCGCTGTGCCATTGCCCAATGCCAATTCGATCTTCCTAGCTCTTCCGCGACAGTCTAGCAGCGTGCTGTGTTGCTCAGAACGACACCGGTCTTAAAACTGGTCGCCGCACACCTGCCTACAGTGATGATACAGTATTATATGGAGAGAATCAAGGCGTCGCATCCACAGTGTGAGGGTATGGCGATACGTGGGTTTCCCAGCTCGGGTGAATCTTCAGGATCGTCTGACCTCAAGTGGAAGACCTCGATCACGGGCTTTGGCGCGCGGATCTCGAATTCAACGCGCGAAGTGCTTTGCGCAAGAAATGCGACGACGTGATTGCCGAAATTGGTGGTTGAAGGGAAGGAGTGATAACAATGCGACGTTAAGGTGAAAGGCAATTCGAGTTGGGGAAGTGGCATTCACCTTTGTACACTATTCTACTAATCACGCACACTTGCACCGTTCCATTTCGACGCTGGGAAAGATCACCCTGCCTGGCTTGCCATCGCATTGAAAGCTCGCAGCACATCAACTCGTGCTCTGATTGGTCACATTGTCTATACATCTATAGTCGCTCCAACGTAGTGATAATTCACCGATGATGGAGTAAAAGCGTCGCAATCGACACGACTTCTCATCTGCATCATCTACGTGGAATGTGGTATTCAGGGGAACCGATTATGAGAGCCCTTCCGACACATCTCATAGACTTTGTGCTGGTAATCGAGGAAAAGCAACGCCTGGGTTTTGTCCTTCGGGCTCCAGCACATGGGTGACAAGCTTTAAACTTCTCACTAAAAGCGGACGCGATTTGGTTCACTGTCATTCGATTCAGTGCGCTGCAGGTGACGCACGAAAGCTCCACATTTCAGTGGGCGTGGGACTGGGGTTTCACAATTATGCAGGACAGGTCATCGTACATCGTTTCGTGTGGTTCAGCCGAATCCTGAAAGCGCACCACCTCGCTCGAAAACCAGGTCCTTTAAGAGTGCTTGACAAGCCCGTACTGCAGTTTTTGGTAGTCACCGTGCGTGAAGCTCCTGTACCCAGTGCGGCCGAAGAAGAGTATTGTGCTCATCGTAGTCAACGTTGTGCATTGCCAGTCCCTAGCCGTGACGCGCATACTCGAAGCACTGGGTCCTGTGCAATGGCACCACCAAAGAACAAAGGGGGCAGCAAGAAGCCAAAGGAAGACGAGGCTACCGGCAGTAAGAAGTCCAAGGATGCTCAATCTATCAATGTGCGACATATCTTGGTAGGTACTTCAATCCTTGACCAACACGGCCAATATCTGACCTCGTGTCAGTGCGAGAAGTTCTCTAAGAAGGAAGAAGCGCTTGCAAAAGTGAAGGCAGGTGAAGGCTTCGACAAAGTGGCACGTGAGATGTCAGAGGACAAAGCTCGTCAAGGTACGGCAGTAACACAGTCTACTGATGCTGTGATAGATAGTATTGACCCCTGTTGTAGCAGGTTCGTTAGGCTGGAAGACCAAAGGGAGCTTAGACCCAGCGTTCGAGGAGGTCGTATTTAAGCTAGACCCCAGCACCGTCAGCAAGCCGCAGATAGGCGAGGCCAAAACAGGTCACGGGTAAGTAACTCCCATCCCTACAAATGCGCCGTACTGACATCCCAAGATACCACATCATCATGGTCGAAGGAAAGAAGTGAGCCGATCGACCTTGGACCTTGTGACAGCGTCAAAGTATGTTACACTCGCTGGGCGAGAGGGCTTGCAATGTTCGCAAGAAGCTCAAGGCCTGTCATTCCGTCGCAATGGTGTTTGGTCTTCTTGACTGGGCGACCCCCAAGGTCCGAGTTAATGCCATTTGGCAGAAGCCCTGCAACAGGGAGGGCGCCCGACAGGCCACTGTAGTATGGGCGTGAAGGGAGGCTGGTCTTGTTTGTGCAAGCCGGAGCTGCCTGTACTTCGGTGATAGGAGGTAACTCAGGCTGGCCATCGCATGGCAGCTCAAGCCCGTGATTTCTCAATCGTTCCGCAAGATCGATAGACAGAAAACCGCTGGATCTCGGCTCGTGGACGGCGCTCGGAAGAGAAGCTATGTAGGCGGAATGCCTCTCGTTGTATCTTGTGCTAGATTTCAGACGTAGTGTTCCCCTGAACCTTGGTGAGGCTACGGCAATGCTAGCTGGTAGAGGTGGGTTCGGTGGCGAAGGCGCTCGTAGTAATTTCTGCGCTGTGATGGAGGTAACATCGCTCACCGATGACTCTGAGCGTGCACAATATGATTCGGGGGACATGACACCCTTCTCTTCTTGGACTTGGCTAGCCTTTCGTTTTCTGCAGCGCGAGAGTCCGCAGTCATTAGGATGGCTCCCCAGAGTCATAGAGCCATCCTCTATGACATCGAGTCGTTTCTTGAGATGAGACTGTCCATCATGAATGTGGTCAACTTTGTCCTCGAGCTCCGTAAGCCTTCTTCCCAGATCGGCTTCATTGTAACAAAAAGGTGCAAGTGCCTCTCGCAAAATCCTCACTTCTCGCTCCCATATCTGACGTTCTCTGGAGATCTGGCTGTTGCGTGACTCTCTTTCTTGGACGATGAGATCCTCTAACTGTCTGACTTTCTCGACCAGAGCGCTTACCACGCGATCTGGAGATTGTTTTTCTACGTTATTCTGTTGGGAATGATAGCAAGCCGAATGCCCGCAGTCGCAAATGTTCCCCGGCGCACTGCGATTGTGCTGGTAGGTCTGACACAGACATTTCTGTTGCTGCCCAGGCTGGAAGTGACATCCCCCCTGTGGTTGGGGACGAGCACTCTCGGAGGTCAAGCGGAGCGGGAGGTGTTCACGGCCGAAATTGGAGGGAGGAGGGAGAGCATTTGAGGCAAACATGCCCGAGCTCTTTCGGACCGAAGGTCTGGCTCTCAGAAGCACCGCACAGGAAGTAACGTGTTTTTGTCAAGGCCGTGCAGCGTTGATACAGATCTGTCCTGGATGGTTCGTGAGGCAGTCTGGTTACAGTAGGGTCTGCTATATCGCGCTGTCTCTTTGAATGGACTCTATAGGAAGTTAGCTAGATGAGTTGGTATGTCGACGTGCAGCACAACCTGTCGAGTCCAGAGTCCTTTTACTGAGGATAAGCGCCCTTGATCAGTCCTGCCCAGCTGAAAACGTGCCAGATGAACTCGCTCATTGTAGGTGCCCGACTGCGATAGAGAGGGCTCCGAGATAATTGGAAGATGGTGACAGATTACAAAGAGAACGCCGAGGCCCTCGAGCGATGAATAGAGTTTACAACTTGCTCTGGACAGTATGGCAGACGAAGTCAAACAACGTGGAGCCTCTTGAGACGATGGGTGGTCATGGAAGGCAGTAGTTTCCTGCTTGACTGGAAAAGTGTCTGACGGGCGATGGGAACAACTCAGTACTTCTCAGCACACAGACAGGCGAGGCCTGTGCTGCAGAGACTGGCAAGAAATCGTTAATCAGGGGTGCGAGCGGTATAGAGAGACGTCACCCGGGAAGATGTGACGATTAACACGAGATAACGAGTTTCTGTCCAGGCTGAGGACGTCCAAGAGCGTCGGATGGTGACATGGAATGCAGGGACGGGAAGAGAGAGCCATCGCCCGGGGATTATGGATCCTAGACGGGCACGCTGCATCGAGAAAATCACCCATGCCACCGGCGCCCGGTGAGCCTGGTCATCATGTGGGCTGTCCAGGCATGATTGATGCCCGATCTTCAGCTGGTGTGGGATGTGGGGTCACGCGCGGGTTCGGGTTGTCAAGCTGGCCATCGCATCTCTGTGTCATTCACCTTCTTATTGCACACGCGACCGAGTATTTGTTACGCAAGCAGTAGGGCCAATTTGAACTACGTTCTGATTAGACTCATCAGATCGTGGCCAGACTGAGCTTGGCGCGACTTTGACGCTTACAGGAATGCGCATAGACACATTGCTGGGGCTTACCTAGAAGGAAGTGCTCGCTGCAAGCTAACTTAATATTCCGATATTGACAGTAATTACGTGGTACTTATTTCTTGTCATGGGCCTCGCAAGGCCGCCGGCTAGCCATTGTACAAGCGTAATCGACCCTCCATTACTGAGAAAGAGATGGCTCGACCTGCAAGTGCATCGCTGATGCTGGCCGGCTGTGACTGGCGAATCGTTGCTACAATCTCAAAAGATCTGATTCTTCAGACAAAGTGGCAGAGGTTTCAAGTACATAAGACGTCGTGCAGCCTTCCTGCTCGTATTACGTGTCACGAATTGACGTTGTGTAACAACGATTTGACGGTTATGTAGAGTGGGATGCCCATCGAGACGTCATTGTCACAGCATATAGTTATCTTTACCGCCGAGGACTTTCATACAGCAAGCTATCTCCTGATCATTCTCGATGTGCTACTATCGACAGATTTGGCAGATAATGATGTGACGTCCGACGTCGCACATACACCTGGCCATGTATTCCCCAATTTTGTAGATGAAGGTCAAGCATGAGCATGAACACACTGTTGAAGACAACATAGTGGAAGCTAGGATAGAGGATCATGATGGCGCAAGGTTTCTTTCAAAGCGACGGATGGATTACCAACTAGGCGCCACTTACATGCACCACGACGTTCCGAGCTAGGTCAGAAGAACGGCATAGACGTACACAGCTCGGACAGAAACGAAATCGTCTCGTGGTACGTCGATAGAAGCAGATGTAACGATGGAGTGGTATTTGCCCAGCTGCGCGCTGCCAGAGAATTGATGATACCACTCATGATATGCATCCTCTTGCCATCACCATAGCCATCCACTCGTGTAGGTTCTACTATACTCGCGACCCCTAAGTACTCACGACCCCTAATCAGCCCCTTTAGTTAACAGAAGGCCATTACCACTCCTCCATATTGTAAACTTTCTCGAAAAGCACCATCGAGCCTGAGTTGGGGATCCAACAACACACGGATGTTTTCGGTCGCTCCACGTGTTGTGGCGTGCCGTTGCGGAACCCATTAACGATGCCTTAGAAGAACTTGCCCTTAACATCAACATTACTTCTCTCAACACCGTCGTTGTCTAGCCGCCCGGAGGTATCTCCGTCCATACTATTCGTGGCATGTCCGCCAGTATAGAATGTCGCGTCAGGCGCAGCAGGCTTGTCGAAAGCATCAAAGCGTGTTCCGTTCATTTTAGCCATTATCCATAGCACACTGACCCTCAATGCGAATGCTGCGGCAGCCCAAAGCAGACCACCGACAGGTGCAGCCACAAATGCACCAAACGCTGACCAGTTATTAGCGTAGAGACCATCTTCCAGCAAGATGAGGTTTCCAGCTGCTTCAACATCGCCGTCGTAATAGACCAGACCAAAGAGAAAGATGGTAAAAATCCCTCCGAGTCCGCCGACCACCACCTCAAAACCGCGCCACCAATAGCACTTAGAGCTCAGACCAATGACCAAAACCGGGATAGACGAGGCACTGATGAGATCGGAGATCAGATATATTTGCAGCACACTCGGGCTCTTTAGAGCAACCACCACAGTTGGAATCAGGATTACCACGAGTATACCTCGAATGATCCAAATATTGAGCTTGTTTCGGAACAAATCGTTCGACCCAGTTGAGATGAGGGATGACAGGAGCGAGTCGAATGCGGCTGTGCTGAGGGAGATCACCATGACAAGAACAAAGCCAACCACCCAGGCTGGGAGTGTCTCGAATAGCTGGAATATTTCGATGCCTGTCGGCGTCGGTGGCACACCGAGTACTCCAGACCAACCAGCGATCAGACCACCTGCACCCACAAGCGTAAGGATGGCTGTGATGGCAGCGACAGCAATAGAGATGCCAACCCAAAGATCCTTGTCGGTCTTAGCGGCGAATGTCCTCATCCAAAAACCAGAGAGGAAAAAGTCGTTGGTCAAGATGGCGACAGGAAGGATATAAATAAGCTGCCAGCCAAGAAGACTCGGCTCGAGGTAATTGGAACGGGAGATGAGCGAGTGATCTATCTGTGTCGTGACACCAACGCTGATGACACCAATGATGATCAGTCCGACCACCATTGAGCCCTGGATGTTGTCCGTGATGAAGCTGACTCTGAAGCCTCCTGCTGCTGTGTATAGTAGTGTGACGAAGCATTCGACGATGACTGCTGGCAGACCGTTGAGACCAGTCAACAATGTGACCACTTGTTGAAGTGCAGAGAGTTCGGCCACAGTGTATAGCCATATGGTGATCAAGCTGACAGATCATTAGAAATTTGGCATATTGCTGGACGTATCGAACTTACGTTAAGGCTGAAAGATACAGTCCTGTAACGACTCCATATCTCTGTCTTGTCCATTCTGTAAGGACAAACCCTTCAGGACATTTTCGTCTAATGATCGGTCCAAGAAAAGCGAACACGAAAAGCGGCAGGGCAGATGACAGTGCATAGACAACTAGGCCCTGTACACCGGCAATCGCGGCGATATTCGGATACGTAAAGAGAATGCCTGATCCTAGAGCTGTAGATGGTAAGATGGATTGTTAGTTGGCTATTCAGAGGGTGCAGGAGGGGGGTCTTCGAAGCGGCAGCACTTTTCCCACGCAAGCATTAACTTGATCGAGTATTACGGTACAATCTCAGCTTCATGCGTATCTTTGACAACCCGAACATCTCCTCACTATTTCTAAGCAAGGTTGGATGAATGGGAGACACGTTACGTGTCGTGTCAAAGACTGCAATCGGCGCCCGTAGTGCTGCTTGCCGTACCTCTCCGGAGCTGATCTGGACTGTCAGAAACAGGGCATCTCGAGCCCAGACCGGCTTAGAAGAGGCACGACGATCATTGATGCAAGCGTACGAACCTCAAGTGTGCCATATTGGCACTTTCAATGTTTGATTACACATCCTCGGATGCGTGTAATGGTGGTCGGTTGTCCGAAACATTGCTGCCGCTTCAAGTCGCAAGAGCGACAGATCGGCGGCACTCACCCGAAGCGATGAAGTTCAGTGCGAGCGGGACACCTAGACAGATATTAGTATGTGCTCTTGTAGAAGATCTTCGTGGCAGTGGCATTGTCGATCGTGTTTGACGTTACCCTTCTGTGTCCTGTTCGCTGAAAGCCATTGGCCTTTCGATTGATTACGAAGGTGCCAGGCGACGGTAAGTCCGAAGACCCTAGATATTTGTTAAGACGAAATTCTGCAGCTTCTTTGAGTCCGCGGTATGCGCTGATGGGTGTATGACGTACAAAAACGCTGCATATGTGCAATAGATGAGAGCGTTGGATGCTGCGTCCGAAGGTTGACCCATGTTCGACTTTGTTTGGTGTAATAAGCTGAGAAGGTACTTCCTTACGATACAACAGTTTATAATAATGTGCAAGAGATTTGCACGAACGTCGATGACTTACTGTAAGTATTTCTACGAGCTCTTTTTGTAAGGTGGGGTCACATGAAGGCTGATTTTTCCAGTCATTCTACTGGCGCAGCTCTTCGGCCAATCAGAAAGTGTAAAGTTCATACTCGAGTTGTGGGCTACTAGTAGGATGTTACGGAAAGCAAGTTGATGGCCGTAGACGTAACTACGACTGGGCTCACTGGGCCATGTCATGTTATTTGGACTTGAGGACTGCAGCAATGATGTTTGGCCTTTCTCGAGTCAACTCATCACGACAAAGTGATTCTGTTCACGGCGCATACCCACAGGCCACGGCAGCTCTTACATCTCGCCATCATGAACATAAGTCTCGCATCAGATCCAACATGTTATAGACCGGGGAGGCCACATATAGCGATACTCGAGCTTCAGTATCCCACAGTGGTGGCTGATCGAGAGGGATGTGTGATCGGGGCGCCAGTCTCTGTTGCCTGTGCCGCCTACTCGCTTCGTGGCCCAGTAGCCGACTCACAGGGATCTTCCGTGAAGTGAGGGTTTTTGCTTCTCCAACTTCGGTCTCGTAGAAGGGCACTTCGGAACGCGACAGCGTCAGTGATGCCACTGAAGCGGAAGACAATGTTACGGATACCTCTCCGACATGAGTCCATGATCGATTCGACTTCTCGTGATTGAGTGGGGCCCTGTGCAAATCTGTACAGTCCCTTGGTCGTCATGTCCTCATCTGCGTCTTCAACCTTCACGACCCGAGTTGCTCCGCAGTCCAGGTATGCTTGAAGTCTGTCGTCGATGGTGTCCGGTTCAGGTGATCTCTCCACAAGCACAACGTGCTGGACACGGTTGACTTTGATTTTGATGCCAGTAGAACACGAGTCGATGTAACGTTGACAACCTTCCACGTCGGTGAGCATTACCCTTGCTGTGCCGGTCCCTGGGTAGAGCTTCATGCTTTCAATAGCGGCGCCATAGACCAAACATTGTACGAAGGTGTAGTCACTGTCGTCTGGTAGGTTCTTTAGTACAGCCGTACGCGACTTAGGATCTGCCACTTCAAGTGTCTCTTTCACCGTAGGTTCTACAGGCGCGTTGTGTGTCTTCTTACCGTCGAGCTCCGCAGCAGGCACGGCAGGTGTCATCTTCCCATTGGCGCTAAGATCATCAACCGATGGCTGAGGCATGTCCTCATCCGCCGCTTCAGCAGTTGCAGCTTGAGCATGTTCGGTAGTGACCTTCGAAGGCTCTGGGATCGTAGTTGTGATGGAAGTGGACGCAGTCGAACGAGCCCCAAGAGCTTTGAGGACGGGTGTAAGGTCCATACCACCTTCATCAGAGTTAGTGTCAGCTGTCTGATCCTTAGACAGTCCGTTCGCTTGGCTTGTCGTGAGCGTATCTGCGATAGGTTTGTCCTCGACTGTAGCCAACGTCAGAGATCATTTACAGCAATTCCGATTATGACTAACCATGTTCTGCAGCCTGAGAATGTAGTCCTTCAGCGGCGAGGTGGCATGCTGCACTGGTGCTGAGACTAAAGTACTGCTTTTCCATTGCATCGAAAAGATCCATGGTATCCGGTTGGTCCTTTGGACCGATATCTTTTGTCTTAGTCGTGAACAGCGTAAGATCTGCCTTTTGAGTTTGTGCCTCTCCAACGCCGACCTCTGGCACATTTACTTCAGAGCGATTCGCCGATGGCACTGAATTGGTGGGAGAAACTTGCTGCTCGCCCTGTCCAAGTCTCTCCAGTAATCTCTGCTGTGTTGGAGTAACAGGTGTCTTCCCGGGGTCCTCATCAAGCTTGTTAACCGCAATAGGTCTTGGACCGGGATGCTTGTTTTGATATACCTGTCTACGATGAGCGATACTGACCACAGACGATCCACCTGGAGTAGAAGAGTCCGTGAGCTCGGTCTGGCGTGCATCCCGCGGTGTTGCTAGGAAAGCTCCAGGCAAATCTTGTAGATGTGTTGCCGTTGTAGTTTCAGTGACCGGTGGCGGAGACTGTTTAGTGAGACTGAAGGGCGCTTTGTGCTGGGGGAAAGGCGTCTTTGAACTCGCCCGAGAGATCTCATGCTCTAGGAGAGGTATTGTTCGTGATGCTGTATTTGAAGCTAGCTGTAATGGTGTCGTCTAGAACATATCAGCGGGTGTCAAATCAAACAAGATGGATGTTCGCTTGTTAAACGTGATAAAGATCGAGCAACAGCTTACCTCGATTTCGATCTGAGTATCAGAAGGTGTGTCACTGACCACTCTGTTGCCTCCTCTTAGGGTTGCACCACTCCCAAAGTGGCCCGCCCAGTTCAGAAAGTAAGAAGTACTTGATTCATCGTCAAGCACCGAGAAGTGGGTGAGTTCGTTGCCCATCTTGACTCGGAGTCGAAGCTCGTGCTCTTGAATGCTGCTTGCTGTTGAACGAGGATCTCTCAATTATCACTTATTGCGTGACCCTGGCATACACGCTGAAGATTACCTCGTCTGTGTTTAGCTGCTTAAATTGTGAACCTGGAGGGTAAGAAACAGGATCTTGCGGAGCCGATATGTTGTGCGGTGACGTGCGAAAAGTTTTGTTGTCAACTCAAGAGGTGGAGGTGAAGGTCGTCGGAACGAACAGAACTTGATTGAAGGGCAAGGGCAACCGAGCGGACCGCGGTCGACTATTGTGGAAGGCACCAACACCTTGCAAGCATTCCCAGCTCTTCTTGCCGCCCTGGACGCATCCAACGAGTGAGCATAAGACCAAGCTGTATCATGCTTGGTTTCTCCATTACGTAACTCCTCCCGCGTACTCAATTGACTAACCAGCTTGAAGATGGTGGCTCGAAGGAATTTCTGATTCTTGCCCTCTGGTTTGATGACCGCATTCATAACTTGAAGTCTGCGCCTGTCGCAACAGCCATCGTCTTAGCCATTCTTAACAGATTGCGTTGTCCATGTCCATGCTTGGTGTCTTCATCTCCTCAAACGTCGTCTTCAACCATGTGACCTGGTAAAACTTCCAGTCTCAATTTAAAGTCCGTCGACTTGATAGAGGTATTTGCAATGGAAGGTTCAGACGTATTGCAACTTTTTGAAGCTCCTCGAAAGTCAAGACAAGATAAAGTGCGGCTATCACATGCGGCGGTGATACGTGGATGTATGTTGAGGCCAGGGTTGGCCGCATCGGGACTTTGAATATGTGCTCGGATTTAGGGACACTCTGAGTGATTCTACCATAGCTCTATCTCAGCATGAAAGCGACAGGGACAGTAGAGTTAGTTGGATGGTCATTACCAGACATCCGAAGACGAATTCGAAATGGCTAACTAGCAGTCAATAAACTAGTTTCGGTCGATGCAGATGTATCGAAAGCTTTCCTAAACCCCTGACTCTTACCGCTTCGATGCCCCAGTGAACTATACCTCCACTACCGCCAGCAAGTTCAGATCAGCATCCGTCACGATCGGCGTGGGCCGGACCCGTTAGTATAACGAAGACGGCCTGCGTCTGGTCATGAGTCTTAGAGACGGCAAACGCAAATGGCTGAAGGCCGGCATCGAAGTTCTGGGGAAACACGCCATTGATCTCTTTCGTAACCAAAGATCGTTGAATACACCGGAGCTTGCGGCTTCTACTCGGCTCGAAAACAGAAGCGCGCATGTACAAGTTGATAAACTAGGACTAGGACCTTGAGGTGTATCTTGTTGGGTAGGGTGGAGCGAAAGGGTGAGCCCAATGCTGATACTGAAGTTTTCTTCGGCCTGGCTTTCGCCAAGCCATTCACGGAAGACGGAGATCTGGTAATGTGCTCAGGAGTTGGTAGTGATAGGAGTTAGTTACACCGGAGCCTCTGTGGTTGTGCGCTGCAGAGCTCAAAATGGTCTTGCTCTACAAGAATACAAGTGTCAGCAACAACAACGCGACAAGCTTACGACACACGTATGGTACAGATAAACGTTCGTCTCCGCATTCGCCACCGAGTGCTAAAATTCTGTGCGTGTGATCTCCGCGTGAGCAATCTTGTAAGCGAGATGCTCTCGTATCGTCGAGCATCTTGCTCGGCAGACATCAGCTTGAAACGAACAATGGCCATGTTTTGGGATATGAGTAGAGAATGAATACAGGCGTCTCGTACCATATTCCTTCTACCTCGTAGGACTGACTTGCTAACATTCAAGCTGGCTGCAGTGAATGGGGGCCACCGTTGAAGTGGAAACTCTAGTTCGCCACCTTATAGCTCCGCCACACTGTGCACAAACAAGTAGCATGCTGTACAACAGAACCATGCGAGGACAGTCATACAAGGTTGAATATGCGAGATGCGCACTTCCCCGGCAGAATTAAGGTACAGAAGATATCTGGAGTCTTGTGCGTGCATTTGTACGGTATTCGTGGACGTCGTATTCGAAAGGTCAATGTGAGAACATAAGATTCCGAATCGCAGCACTTTCCAGTCCCATGGCTGGCCAGAGACTGTTTTGCATCTGATGAGTGGGCTGATGGTGGATAGGTGCGAAGCTGAGCTAACGGTATCGCGTGCCCACAATAGGCCCCTTCGAGGCCATGGAGCAGCATCGTCGTAACGCTGGAGTTTGGGCATGTCCGTCTCACATTCTTACTGGCAGCAGGAGGCAGGCGTGCATCCGAGCTCCCTGATTTAATGCCTCCCTCCCTGGCTTGTGAGCCGCTAAAGGCTCCGTGCTCGCTTCCGTTGTAACTTACTTCGGTCGCTTCTAGAACAGAGTCTGCCAAAACAGTCTTGCCGATCACTTCGATTCATTGCGGCATACCCGACCAAAGTCCTTTTTGCAACAACTCGAAGAAATCTGTCTACCAACACATCTAATTGAGCCACGACAAGACAACGATTAAGGCCATCGTATCCATTGGCAAAAACCGAAGCTTAGGACTACTACGCGCGTCTCCCTGTGTACGCGATCCTGCTTACTCTGCGAGAAGATCGCTGGCTGGTCCTAAGCGAAAGAATCACGCATTCGGAGAATCACGAAATCGTGGACTACACTCCTTGCGACTCCCACATCAGACCCTCATTTACTTTGTTTACCTGAAGACTTCCGACCACGAAATCCACAACCTAGCCCTTCACCCCACGCATGGTCGAGGAACGTTAGAGCCGAAAATGAGCTGCCGACAGCGTGACGACCAACCTCGGACACTTCAGACATAAGACTTGGGCCGAGCGGTCCCTCGTCAACTATGCGCTTACCCATCAGAGAGCAGCTGGGTCTGCTGGTGCTGACATGCTCGCTGCTGTCGTTGATGGTCTTGGCTCTTGCGACGGTAAGCATACCTTCATCAGCCCAACCCGAGCCCATACTGACCTGTACAGTGGTTCCAAAGTCGAGACTTCATCACAGACATACGCTTGTCTGGCCTCTCGTTGACTGCTAGTCTGAAAGCTGCGCAACTCTCCTCTAGCCTCCTTCTTTACGAATCGCAGGTTAGATCGGTTGCTACAAGGATTTTAATACAAAGTGCTCTGCTGCGCTATCAGAATGGTACATTGACGGATTCTCTCTTGTCAGATATTGCTGTACGTTCACGTTAGATCATGACTGATCGCTGCTTCTCCAATTAGGAAACAACACTGACCAGAACTGGCTTCGAACACAGACCGATTTATCCGGCGCTCTCTCTAGTGGCCAACTCTTGATCCAGGCCTCGATATTTCCGCCCTACGACGACGGCAATCTTACCACTCTCCATGGTCTGGTCAATGTGACAGCCGAAAGCGTACTCGGCCAGATAGAATTACCCTACACTTACCCGAACGGTTCTCACGTTTACCTCGGCGACCCTGGTTTGGGGTATCCACCAGCACTGTATCCAAACCTGACCTACCATGGCCTGCCAGGAGACGACAACTACTATGCTGAAGCCAACGGCAGAAGGCTCGACCCTAACAGTGTCCTTATAGGAGGACCAGTTGGACTGAACAATTCTTCAGCCATCCTATCGGCCACAACAGGCATCATGAACAACAGTTCTCCTACTCTGGAGGTCTTGGGCTGGCTTACCGTCATCGTCAACGCTTCGATGTTATTTGACGTAAGGAATTCAATGGAGGGGCTGGGCAAGACAGGAGAAGTTTTGATCATCGGCCCAGACGCGGCCGACAACCTGTTCTCCTTCGACATCAGAGACGATAACCGGACTGCTGTCCTTGTCGATCAACAGGTCCATTTTGTCCTGCCCCCAATCGACAGCCCGGCATCTCAAGACCGGCACAGCCTTCGCTCTGGTGTTCTGAACTTTTCAGCGCCCTTCGCTGCCAGCAGCTTCCCTGCCTATGTGCAAGCCTGGACCCACAAAACAGGTAACATCAACAATGCTGGGGCAATACTCGACACTCGCAACGAGCAGGACAAGCGCGTGTCTGTTGGCTTTGCTCAAGTCGCAACCCCGCTGGTCGACTGGGTATTGCTGGTAGAACAGGATCACAGCGAAGTAGTGGAGCCGATCAACCATCTGAGAGACATCGTTTTGATCTGTGTGTTCTCCGTTTTCGTCGGCCTGTTACTGTTCACGTTCCCCTTGGCTCACTATTCAGTTGCGCCAATCCGACAATTGCGAGCTGCCACTCAAAAGACAGTAGAGCCGTATCTGCCAGATGACAGTCGAAGTGGCTACACGGATTCTTCGAACAATCTTGACGAGAACCTTGATGGCGAGTTCAATGAAGAGGAAGCCCGGAAGGAGGGATTTCTGACCAGTGTCAAGAAGTGGGCCAGCGGTTCCTCATCAACACCACGACGCAGTACCCGATCGCCTGGAATTCGGCGAACGTTCCGCATTCCGAGCAAAGTCCCCGAGAGACGCCATCTTATTTACGACGAACTGACCGACCTTACCAGCAAGTTTAACGAGATGTCTGACGAGCTTGCGATGCAATATCAAAGGCTTGACGAACGAGTTAGAGAGCGAACCGCACAGCTCGAACAGAGTAAACAAGCAGCCGAAGCAGCCAACCAAAGCAAGACGTTGTTCATCGCAAATATCTCACACGAATTGAAGACGCCACTAAACGGTATCTTGGGCCTGGCGCAAATATGCATGAACGAAGACGACCCTTCCAAGATAAAATCGACCTTGAATACTATCTACAAATCGGGGGATCTTCTTCTGCATCTTCTGACCGACCTCTTAACCTTTAGCAAAAACGAGGTGGGACAGCAGTTATCGATAGAAGAATCCGAATTTCCGTTGAGCGATCTAAGCACACAACTGATCCCAACGTTCGATCGTCAAGCAAAAGAGAACCAGATCAACCTGGAGGTGCTCTATTACGGAGTTAGTGACTCGCTCGGCAACTCAGAGACAGACGGAGAGAAGCATTTCGGTCCTGTTGGCACAGGGCGTGTCCAAGATATGTGCCTGTGGGGAGACAAGAACCGGATAATGCAGGTTTTGATGAATTTTACCAGCAACGCGTTGAAGTTTACCCCTGCAAATGGTTCGGTCACCGTGAGAGTACGCTGTCTGGGTATATATGAGCCAAACGTTTCGAGTCGCGCGGGTAGTGTACGTAAGTCGTCATTGGCGTCAACGCAGAGGTCGAGGCACTCCAAATCGTCGAGCAAGAGAGTACGGACATCAGACACGTCGTTGTTTGGAGGTAGTGACTCCGAGGATGGCAAGAGTAGGCAGTCAAGCCTGCGACCCCGATTTGGCTCGAAGCAGCATAGCGATTCCGAAGAGACCATCAAATCGAAATTGAGAAAGAGAAAGCCTGACGATGCCAAGTTATTTATCAACTTGGGAGGTGGAAAGACACAGGTCGACAAAGTGGTCGAAAGACAGAGGTCGAAGTCGCCCGCCCCTTTCAACACTAAGGACCTCGACTTTGAGTTTGAAGTGGAAGACACCGGTCCAGGCATACCTGAAGATCAGCAGAGGAAGATTTTCGAGCCATTTGTGCAAGGCGATCTTGGGCTCAGCAAAAAGTATGGCGGGACAGGTCTTGGTCTTAGCATTTGCGCTCAGCTTGCGGCATTGATGGGTGGCGAGCTGTCTTTAGACAGCGAGGTGGGCAGAGGCAGCAAGTTCACTATGCGCATACCACTTCGATATATTGCCGCACGACCGTCTTCAATGGACTCATCTTCGAACACGGTTCTGTCAACACAGCACATGGATCGGCCTGCCATGCAACCTACGAGCCCACCATCGACGGATGCTAGCGGCTACGTAGACGTCCCTCGTGTCCTTGGTCTGTCGCAACCCTTCGTCGCAAAAGAGATTGCTCGCCCACAACCAATCCACTCTCCCTCATCAGACCTCAAACTGATGCAAAAGGTCGAAAAAGAAGCCAAGAAGCAAGGAAGCAAAGTACGCGTCCTGGTGGCCGAAGACAACAAAGTCAACCAAGAGGTCGTCTTGCGCATGCTGAAGCTCGAAGACGTTTACGACGTTACGATAGCAAAAGATGGTCAAGAGGCCTATGATAAAGTCCGCGAAAGCATGCAGAACGACGAGCACTTCCATCTTGTGTTCATGGACGTGCAGATGCCCAACGTAGATGGCATCCAGAGCACAAAGATGATCCGAGGCATGGGATTTTCTGCACCTATCGTTGCACTTACGGCATTCGCGGAAAAGAGTAATGAAGATGAATGCATGGCGAGTGGCATGGATTATTTCCTCGCAAAACCGATTCGTCGCCCGGCCTTGAAGCAGGTGCTTAAGAAATACTGTGCCACTATACCGGAAGAGGAAGGCTCTGAGAGCAGCACGCCCATCAGCCCATTGACAAAAGTCAACGGTAATAGCAAGCCCCCCCAGGGCACAATGACCACTGTCCAGGAGATAACGCCGGGTAGCGACGCTGCGAGCGAGCCTAGTCCTCCAAACACGGACGGATCGGCAGCGATTCACGAGCAGCATAGTAAAGGCAGCGTCACAGAGGCAGGAAAGCACTGAGCAACGTTTTTCATAAACTCGATGTCCCATCCACCAGGATACGTCAATGAGAAAAGTGGTCGTCATGATCCAAGCTGAAAATGCTACCAAGGGCTCTTGAGGCAACGCCGGCACTGTCGACACATTTTATTCATCACCCATCATCCGTCATAGCGCCTGGCCGTGATGAGGGAGAGTTGTCTCCCACTTTTGATTGTTTTTAGCGAGGTGTTTCGGAGTCATAGAACAAACACTTAATCAACGTCGTGCGGAAGACGTTGTCGACATTGATACGGGATTTTTTTCAACAACTCATTTGTTATTCCTAGATACATGGCGGTGGGATGTCGAAAGAAAAAAGCCCGAGTGTTTTGATTTTGGGCAAGTTATGTCCTCTAGCACGATCTAGAGCGGGAGCAGACGGGATAGTTCTGTTTGGTTGTGCGCTGTACAGGTTTCTGTCTCACTGAAATGGTGATGGATAGATGGGTGGATGGATGGTGACTATGTCGTTTTTGATGGCTGGGTAACATGCAGTACAATTGAACAGAGACGAGTTTTTCTTCGACGAAATATTTGGTATTTTGACCTGTCGGTGGAGGGAGCAGGGTGATTGTGGTGCCGGCTTTGGCCGCGGCCGAAGCGTAGCGTTCACGGGGCAGTTGTCACGTCTGGACGGTGGTTTTATCATGAGTTATATTACCGTGCGTGCCAGCTGATACCGTGGATTGAACGGAAGTGCAGGGTCTTCCTGATTGTATGTACTGTAGTACAGTCTATATTCACTATTGGTCCTCCCCTTCCCTCCTACCATGCTAACGCCAAGATTGTTGGCAGACTGTTTACTTGACACGACACGATCTGGTCCTACACTTCGAAAACGTCTTCTCCGACCTTTGCTCTCACCAGCTGCACCCAGCGTCTAACATCATGTTCCACGCTCTCATCGTCGTCTTCCAGCATCTCGTTGACATACACCATGATTTCTCCCACACTGCCGCCTCCACCTCTTGCACCCTCGCCCTCGCCGGCGCCGATGCCGATCACGTTTGAGGTGAATTCGTCGCCGAGCTCTTCGTCCTCGGTCAGAGCGATGAGTGTCTGTATCGAGGCACCACGGACATGTGCTGAGGATGCGGATTTCAGTTGAACGATATGGTGCGTGAGGGTCGTGTGGGTGGAGGGGCTGTCCATTGTGCTGGTGGCGAGGGAAAGAATTGTAGGGATTATGTGGCTGGCAATAATGGGGCGCGTCGACTTGGAGCCGGCGAGGGTAAGGGTCGAGATGAGGGGGTGGGCGATAGAGTCGAAGTGGGAGGGGGCGGTGAAGAAGGAGTCCTGGTCGTGGGACGTGATTGTGCGGAGAAGGGAGAGAGTGTTGAGGAGTAGTGACAAGGACTGCTTTGAGGTCTTGTCGCCTGATGTGCTATCCTTGAGGATGGATGAGATTGGTTTGAGAAGGTAGCTGGCGTAGGAGGTCACGATGGCCTTCAGCGTATCGAAGAAGTGAGTGAGAAGGTCAAAGAGGATAACCCTGCGAGGATTGCTCTCTGCCCAGTCTGTCCATGATTCGAAGATAGGTCGGAAAGTTGTGTCGTTGACCTTATAGATAAATTTGATGCTCGCCTCTTTCAGTCCTTTCATGGTCTGGTTCTCTGCGCGACTATCTTCCGAGCTCGTACCGTCGGTACTTCGGTTTCTAGCTTCGTGATCCAGGATCGATAGGAAGAGGTCGGATATTGAGTCCGCTTGCTTGATCACAGCCGACTTGGAAGCTCCTTCCAGAGCAGTGGACAGAAGTGTCAGCAACTCAGCAGTGGTTGCTGACCCGTCTTCGCTTGACCTCCGAAGTTGACGCTCTGCTGGTGTGTCTATATTCGTTGTCTCGGCGATGTTCTCCAGCTCAACCAGCACTCTCTTGGACGACGCAACGAGAACTTCAAGGTCGACTTTTCGTGCGATGGTCCTGATGAGTTGCTCAAAGTCCGAAGTGTCACGATTCCCGATACGGGAGTGGTTTGCGAACTCATGTTCCAGCACTTGCGCAAGCTCTTCCTCTGAGATGATGAAAGCTGCATGGGAAAAGGTTGCCGAGAGCAAAGTGCAGGTAGCGTTCCATAATTGGGGAGAGAAGTCCTCCCTGTTGTGGTTGACCGCAAGTACATGCAACAACTTGGTGACGAGCTCAGGCACTACCGGTACGGCACCTTCCCTAATAGCTTCGAGCATCCCTGCCAACGTTAGGAGAGCGGCTATCAACCACTTTTCAGATGACGAAGTGGGGTCCACTACTCCGACAATTGTATGTGCCACTTCCTCCACAGCTTCAGGGTTCTTGCGGCCGTACTTGTCGACAATCCTGTCAAGACATGCCAGACTAGAGAACTGCAGAGCAGAAGCGTTTGAGGATGTTACGTACTGCTCCAGCTTCTTGAGAAGGCGGAAAGCAGATTCTTGACTTCTGCTAGTCTTCGTATGCTTCTGCTCGATTTGAACAGCAAGTACGCGAATCGCTTGTGGACGAAGATCAGCTTCGTTCATCTCGTCAAGTCTCGGCAACACGATTTCAATGAGGTCTGCGAGTGTTGGAAGGCGTAAGATATGGTCGAGGCCCTGCTTGGCTAGCATCGAGATTTCGGTGCTTGCGGCCCTTGTATCACGAATGGTGGTAAGTGTGCTTTCTAAAGCGCTCTGCATGTCGGATCGAACCACATCAGCCTCGGCTGTATCTCCTCTGGACATTCGAGCAACGACAGAAGCCAGGTTGGAACCCTTCAGTATAGTCGTGGCAGCAAAGAGAACAGACTGAGCATATTGGGATTTTTCGGCCACCGTAGTAGAGCGTTCTGTGTTAAAGATGACCGAAGCCAGCCTTGGAGAGGGAGTTAACACATCCATAGCCACATAGAGCAACTGTCTGTAAATTTGTAGCTGGGTGGAGGCCGACAAGATGCCTACAAGTTCCTGGATGAAGGTGCCAAACGAGGTCTCACCGCGTTGCTGGTGAGCCAGTAAAGCAACGAGCATGTAGCCGAAGTCGTTAGCTTTGACGCAAAATAGAAGCTTCTGATAAAATGCGACTCTGCGATGCCGAGGGATGTGGTCGTAAGCTGATGTAAAGCTGGCGAGCATACCTGCCATGGAGGTTTGATAGCTTTGCTGATTCTTGCCTTTCCGCAGATTCTCCAGGAGGGCGGGCACGATCTTGTCAATAGCTTCATTGATGACATTAATTGAATGGTCATCGTCCTTAGACAGCATGTTGTGGCCGATGAACGTGAATATAGGCATGACATTGTGAACCATTCGATCTGGTACGATAGTGGATAACGATGCCAGTACCAGAAGGGACGCATTTTGAACTTGAGGATTGTCGGCAGTCCTCAAGCATTCTGTGACAAGTTCTGGTTTGACACCAGAAAGATCGACGGTCTTTCCCCTGATACTGCTGGACCCAATCATGGCATGAATGCTGCCCAGACACAAGTTCAGATGGTACGGCGAGTTTACGCGATTTTGTTGTAGCTGCCTCAGAGTTGCCAGCATTTCGAACATCGCACTGATAAGTTCTGGCTTGAGCTCAGGAGAGTTGTCTTCAATGAGCTCAAGGGCTAGCCCGATCTTGGCGGTAGCATCGCTTAGTGCTTTGACCGCGTCCGTACGCGAGAAAGATGTGCCTGACGAAGATCTCTTTCTCCGCTTTGCTGGTGGAGCTTTCACGTCTGATGTACCAGCCTGAGCGATTTGCAGAAGATTTGCGAGCACTTCTGAAGGGAAATCCACAGATCGCAAGACGCCCTGAGCGCCCGCAGCTAGGCTTTCGTCACCAGAGAATGCGCAATCGAACAGAACCTCTACTGCTGAAAACTGTTCCTCGATAGTCCACGACCTGAAATCCTTTCGCATGTGGTTGAAAAGAGCACTAGTCAAACCAGCACGACGTGTGAGATCCGTGGAGGCCGCAGATTCCGCAATTTGTGTGAGGTAGTGCTTATCCCGTAGGTCCGCTAGTCCTATGATCGAGGCATCGACTTCACCAGCATCCATGCCGCCTTCTTCGGCCAGCTCAACGGCTTCGATCTCCGTCAACCGGGACCACTCTTGCAACACCGGCTGCAGTAATTTCCGCTTGGCCTTGCCGGCGACCTTCTCGACGTCGTTCAGCATGGACAAAATATTGACCTTAATTCTGACCAACGGTGTAGCGAGCGCATGTTGCGTCAAGAGCGAGAAGAGGGCCTGACTATGACCCTTTTTGGATTCTTGCTTGCTCTGGGGTTGAAGGGCGTTTCTTATGACTTTGGTGGCGTATGTCGAGTCCAGCAAGCATTCCTCCAGAACAGGACTGACCACATCTGCGATGAGTGATGCAACTTGCTGGTGTTGTAGGTCGGCGATATGCTTCGAACCTTTTGCGTTGTACAAGCCATTCTGATCACTGGTGGAGCGCGCCTGGGAGCTGTCCGAGAGCCGAGCTTGTACGGCGTTGAGCAAATCTACAGCGCCCCCTCGTACCGCTTTAGCATCGGATAAAAGGGCAAGCGCATACGGTACAAAATATTGCACATAGCAGCTCGGCTTGGTCCGTATGCTCTGCGCAAGCAGACGTAACGCCCTGGATCGCGCCTGCGTAGAGAACTTCGTGCATGCGAATCTGAGCAAAAAGCTGTGCCACAAGAGTTCTCGAGCAGAGACGGAGGACCAGATTGGCAAGCTCGAAAAAGCTTTTCTCCTTTCCGAGTCTAGCGCACAAGTGTCAAAGGCTGCGGCAAGTTCTGTGAAAGTTTTCGAGCTGCTGGTGGCCAGGCAGGACGGCTGGCCGTCCCAGGAGGATGGCAGAGCATCGAAAGCGTTGGTGGAAGCCATGGGTATAGCAGGAGCGTCCGCCATCTCTGCATCCGTCATGAGAGTCTCTGCTGTTGGTTCCGGCAAAGTGATAGTCATGCCAATCAGGCCTTCTAGCGTTGCTTGATCGTGCTGTTCAGAAGCCGCAGCTTGAGAGATAGCGACTGACAATGCTTGAGTCTCATTCATCCTTTGTAACGATGCGACAAGTCGGGCTCGAATTTCGCCTTCAGCCTCAGTATCTGCGTCGAGAGAGATTGCCTTGGTGACAATAGGTCGCACAGCTTCGGTCAGGGCAGAGCCTGGATACAGCTCTCGAAGCAGCTCAATTACCGATTCTGAGAAAACAGCCAACTTGTGAGCATTCTTGCGTCGAATGAAGGACATGGCGGAAGCGATGAGGGAGAGGAGGAAAGGCTGGCAGGAATACTGCGCGGTAACGGAACGAACGACCGACGCGAAAACCTCGAGAGTAGCCAAGACATCCAAGACTTTCTTGGGCACATTTGCAGTGGTTTTGTGCATGGTCAAGACATTCATTGTGATGACAGCGGCCGAAGCGTCGTGGTCCACTTTCTGCAGGGATTGTGCCACAGCCAGAAGCAGAGAATCGAGGACATTGTCACCGGGGTCAGCCTTGGCTGCTAGCAAGATGGATATGGTGTAGCAGGTGGTGATCAGGTCGGTAGATCCAGCAATGTCATAGGCTTCACTGAGAATGGCTAGGACTTTGTGTAGCAAATCGTCGACTCGTTGAGCTTGCACCTCTTTCCGGCCGCTTCTTGTTTGCACAATCCTGTTTGATACAGCCTCGACGATTATGCCAGACCAGAACTTCATCAGCGTCGGGTTGTTCAGACCCTGGCGACAAGATTCGAGGATGTATGAGTTCATGGCGGTGAAGAAGGCATCGCTGTTGGAAGCAGCGAAAGCAACGGCATGCCTCGGGACATTCCAAGTGGTTTTGAGATATGGGCGTACAAACTTCCACTGACCAATGATTTTGTCGTTGGGAATGATGCTCAGAGCGTTGGCCCATACAGGCAGCTCATGGTATGGCAGAAGGGTATGCAGTAGGTCATCGACATTATAGACATGCACGCGGAACCTCCTCACCAGCCACTCCAAAGCTTTGAGGGCAGGCTTGAGCAGGATCTTGCCACCGAGAAGAGTGATACAGTGCTTCAAGACGAGGTCGAGGGCGTCGTTGTCGGACTTTGTCATCTGGTCTCGGTCTTGGTCCTTTGCCTGTTCTGAGAAGAGGTTGCGGTCGAAGTGGTGGAAGCGGGCATCGAGCTGGCACAGATCTCGGAAACCATCGTTGCAGATGTTGTAGATGGTCCCGAAATCTTGTTTGACGGCGACGTCTCTTTCGAAGAGGAGCGATTCGGCGTGGGCGTTGCGGCGTGCTTTCAGGTCGAGCTCGTGGGTGGAATTCTTCGCAATTGCCTGCAACTGCGACGCAAAGGCAGAGACCATGCTGCCGGATGTGCCAAATGGACTGAACGGTAGTGCGAGTATGAGAATGTCAGATGCTTGGTTCCATCATAGCCGTCCACTGAGTATTTGCTGCTGAGTAGTGCGACAGTCAGTAGATCTTGCCGATGTTGAATCTTCACTCTTCCTTCGTCGCACCTTCCGAGCGCAACTTGTCGAACTTGAACACGACTTTTTTCTCCGCACCGCGCTCAGCCCCGAAGTTTTACCGAAGCACAGGATCCTGCTGCCTGAAAGCCTGATTCTCTCGTCAGCTGAGGAAGCCAAATCACGCTAGTCAAGACGCTCCAGCAGATCTGCCCACCTATAAACGAGCGCTGCCACGTTCAAGAAGCCGCATATTCAAGTTCTGTGTGACACCTCTCACCACCAACACTGATCGATATTGACACCGTGATCACTAATAGCACACTGGAGTAGCGCTGATATTGCAGCGCGCCAGTTGATCGAATCGAGCTCAAGAACATCACGTTTGGCCATCTTGATCTTCCCGAAGCAGGTGGCCGGCCAAGCGCCAGTCGAGCCTGCACTTTCCACTTTAGGCATAGATCGAGCCGCAGCTTCCTGTGGGCTGAGATCACCCCTAGCAGCCCCGGCCTAGCAGACTGCAGCATGAACAATCAGGAACTTCCCGCCGTATTTGTGCAACATTTGAAATTCGCTTCGCATCGTAGATTCTATCATGTCGCATCCTCATCCAGCTCAACCCGTATCACCATATCCCAACCACGACAATCTACACATACTACCCTCGTCGCCCTCTAAACGTCCCCGCACACACACTGACCTCGACGACCACTCTCATGCTTTCAAACGGATCAAGGCTGCGCCCGAGGAGCCCGCGCTGTACAGTGAGAATGTGCGGAAAAAACTGGCCGCCACAGGCCGGACAGGCCAGGCTTGCGACCGCTGCAAAGAAAGGAAGATGAAGTGTGATCCAGACCCCATAGCCTGCCAGCCATGCCGCTCGAAAAACTTGAGGTGCTACACCACCGATAGAGTTAGTGGCCAGTCGCGAGAGCGAGGACAGTCCGACCGTACCGAGAGCGAAATGTCTTATCTGCGCAACCAGCTGTCACAGTATGAGCGGAAGTTTGGTCCCTTGGCTGCCGACATACCTTCAACCCCATACAACGCTCCCGCCCCTGGCCCCCGCGACCGCGAGTCAACTTCAACACGTTTGAGTCACCGTCCGGAGGGCGATCGCAGACCAAGCATCGGTATGGACATACCGAGCTCCCAGTACATCGGCTGGCCTACTCCCGACAACCACGGCGCCATTCATGAGGGTCCTGTCAATGGTACCAAAGTGGACATCTTAGACTACGGCATCATGGACAGTGGTGATTTCGAGTGCGACATTATGCGCGAACCGGACGAGCCCAATGGCGACCTCTTCAACTTCTCCACCTACTCGGTCCTCCGAACCATCCATCAACGGCAAAGGATTCACCAGCATCATTTGCAGCTTCCATCAAAGCAGGATGCTCTCGAATCCGCCGACGTCTTCCTGACTGCCATGTGGGGCTTTATACCTATGGTACACACCGACAGCTTTGTCGACCTTGTACATCGTCTCTACGACACTCCACACAAAGTCTCCTTGCCCGAGCAGATTCAAGTCGTTCAAATGCTTGCTATCATAAACCATCAGACGGCGATTAGAAACCATACCCAGGCCGTCAGAATGGAGGATTCGTATCGATACTTCCACTATGCTCTAGGCTTCTATCCCTATCTCATGGAAGAATCCAGTCTAGCGGCAATGCAGGCTCTAGCCATGATATTGACGCAATTCCGCATCATGCCGAAGCCTGGTCATACCTGGACACTAGCGCAAGAGATGCTGACGAGGTGCATCAATTTGGATTACCATCGCGATCCCGACATGATCAATCTGCCCGTAGACGAAACGTCCACCTTGGCGAAAGAGTTGAGGAAACGGGTTTTCCACTCCATCCTTGGTATCTGTGTGACCACCGGCTGCCGTCTCGGCCGGCCGCCCCTTGGCAGTTCGTCCATTGGGACGTTCCTTTGCCCATGGCCATCAAGGACTCAGAAATCTCTGCAGATGGTCTTCAGCCTCGACGCTCCGGACAGTGCGACTTTTGGCCATCTCTGCATCTAGCCAAGTTACTGCCACTATACGCAGAGCTGCACAACTATGTTCTTGCTGTCCGCAGAAGCCCCGCAGACTACTTAAGGATCGTCGACGCCCTGCACACTAAGATAGACGCCTGGAGAGCTGACTGGGATATTTGTTTGCAGAAAGAGGACAGAACCAAGCCACAAACAATCATCCCGACTCTGCTGATCGACAGTTGGGCCGCAGAATTCTTGTTGAACCTGTACCATCCCAACGTTTGCACGGCTCGCACACAAGACGTGCTCGAAAAGAATCTCGATGTCTGTCATAAAGCGGCAAAGCGGTTGTTGAGCAATTTCCACACGCTGTCCAAGCAGTACAAAGCTGCTGACTTCAGCTGGAACAGTGTTGTTGCTTATACCTTGGGTTTCGGGCTGACCTTGCATATCTTCCGGAGACGAACAAATCACATTACACAGGAGCAATTCAACGCAATGAAGAACGAACTTGCAGGTTGGATGTCACTAATGGCTTATGCAGACCTTGTGCTCCGAACCAAGAACCGGCTGCTGAATTACTTCCGACCCCTGGTTGAGACTGTGCAGCAACACATTCAGGTCTTGATCGTGAATGATTCACATACGGATCGAGCTGTATCGCACCTATCTATTGCTCACGGCCATCCAGAAGTCAACAGGTCAAGCGCGACTGTCAAACAAGAGACAAGTCCTCGTCCATTGCCTGATTTGAGACAGATTCAAGAGCGATCGGCGACGCCCAATGGTGCTGCACTGCCACAGTCGCATCCACCACAGCACTCTTACTCTCTCGCCCCTTATCAGAGTAGTCAGCCGCCTCTACCATCCAGTTCCTACAGCATCTACAGCCCACCGGTCATCCAATACGCCAGCCTCCCCACCTCACTTGCGCCGCTCCTTAACGACCCTCACGGGGGTATGCCCCCATACCAGAACGCGGCATCCCAGATGCAGGACTCCACAATGATGTTCTCGCCACATCTCTACACGGATCCTTCGGCGCCATGGCCATTACTTCCCCTTGGCGCTGCATATGATTGAGTGTAGATCGAGCCAGTAGCGGGAATTTGAAGAGTGTGTGGGGTGTAGTACTAGTCCAACAGACATCATTCTTCGACCATGTCGTTCTACAGAACACGTTCTTAACGCATCTGCCGCTCGAATGTATCATTGAGGCTCCTCTTTCGGCAGTGCATCCTAATATAAAACTTCCGAGAATTGCTTGTTTCCATCAGATCGTAAGTAGATGACCGATCAGAGAGCGCAGCCCGCCATTTACCGACGCCCCTGACATTGTTGTGCTCCTATAGCGAACCTGTTGGGTTGTATGCATTATTACTCCAGCCCATGCTAAGGATGCGCGCTTCTCGAGGCTTTGACGGTCAAAGATACATCTGTAGATACCTGATGAACACGCCGGCCTCGATCTGTTTCGTTGTCCTTGATGAGCAGCCTCCTGCAGGTGTGGTGGACATCATAGCTCGATATCTCCGTCTTCGTCGAAGGAGCACGAGGTAAATTCACGAAATGAAACAGCGCACGGTAACTTATTTCTGTATTTCTTTGCTTCTATCACATATCTGTTTCCTTTTGCTTTCTACCGTGTATCTGTATGCCTAGACTCCAAGCGTTGCACAAAACACAAGGGCTTGTCATGATCCGCCTGATCCGATAGGATGGTATTCGTCGTTCACCGGTCAGACTCCCGTACCAGGAGACCGTGAACCGCAGGCCAGAAATGGCCATCTAGCTCTATCACACAGGTTTACCGACAACAAATAATATGTGTACAAAGTCTATTCGAGGTACGTATGCAGTATCTCTTGATCGCCAATAATCCCACGCCTGCTCAGCCAATTTTCGCATTGCTATGTTGTTCATTCTGCAGTCTGTCAAATCCATAACCTTGGAGCTCTAGACACCGCGTTTGTACGTATGCCTTCACTGTAATTCTACAAGCGCTAGGGAAGGCACTGCCGACCACACGTCGACTTGCCAGACACTCAGCTGCAACAGTGATCATGGTGCGGAAGACCGCCGTGCGACAGCACGGGGGAAGGCTGTAATGGCACGATTGACATTACTTGGTGGCAGGGTCACTGCACCAAGGACATCATCTGGCTGATTGAGCTGAGGATCAGTGTTGTTTGGGGATGAACGGGCTGACGCGTGCCAATTGCGCTGCACGATTGTACTCATGCTCGGCTGGTGTACAGGCCTCGGTCGTAGAATAGGTGGAACAGGTGTCAGGTGATAGTTTGATGCATTTTCTGTGATACTGCTGGCCCCGATGCTACTCTCTCGCCGCCTGCTCTGCAACCGAGCGCCCGCAAAAGTAGAGTGATCTTTTTCGCCTACTGGACAAGTAGGCTCCCAGAGCCAACTATTCATGAGTGCAAGCCGTGTCGCCGGCACATCTTCAAATTTATCTCTTAAGAGACATTGTCGCGGTGCAGATGACAACTCCAAACAAGTGGCTTCAAAGTCATTCAACATCAGAGACCGGAGAAATTTTGTGTCGACAGGAAAAAGATATGCACGATGCTGATAGGCCAAAGCTGTAGTATTACTCCAGGCACGCCATGGGGTGCTGTACGATATCCACTGGTAAAAGCCCAGCATGCTGTAATTTTTCGGGTGGTCACTGGCAGCCTCAAACCAGGAGGGGTGGCCCCTTGGCCACGGCGCCTGCATCACTTTTCCATCGTTGGATTCAAATTGGAAGCCTTCACACCTTATTTCTTCTGGATCAGGCGTATCTCCATAGCGCAATAGTCGCATTTCCGCTTCCTGCATGATGAGCTGCGAAGAGACTTGAGGTCCTGGAGCTGCCAACCGTATGGCTTCATCGTCTGGATCGCTAAGTGGTAGAGGAATATTGATCGGGTCGTCGAAGTTGAATCGAGGCAGATCGCTGCTAGACGGGCCTGGAGCATCCTCGAGAACGGCCGAATGGCCTCGGGAGCCCTCGCGGGGTCTTAGCTCGTGTCTAGGAGACGTTACTTCGTGGCTATCTATTGGTTCTGGAGACAGTGGGACGCTAGATAGCTCTGAGAGAACTTCACCTATGTCGTCGATCGTCGACATCGGCGAGCCGGCTACCTGGTATGGTGCGTACAGACGTTCTTCCTTTTCGAGTATGCGCCACTCTAGTGTCTGTACACGTTCTTGAGCTGTATCGAATTTCTTGATCGACTCTGAGATCCGTACGAAAAGATCTTCGGCAGAGGTCATATCCTGAGCGAGAGTTTGCCAATCCTCCCCAAGGGCAGGAGTGAACCTTGTCCTGACAAATTCGAAAACGGCAGCTACCTGTAAGGCCAGCTGAGAGTGCAGGTTCCTCAAGTGAATAGCCTCCTCTTGTGCGCCTGAGCGAACGTCGACGGCGTTGGAACGGGCGCGGGACACTTGTTGTAAACCGTCGATAATAGCATTCAACTGATCTTTTCCGCTGACAGGGACCAGCACGCCCGTATCTTCATCCCATTCTGTCGAAGCGTCTACCACTGGACGTGTTTGTGTGGCTCTATCCATGGACAATGTCGATTTTTGGGCCACGCTGCGGGGACTCCCAACATTCTCATACTGTACATCGGTACAGGAGGATGGAGGTTTGTAATGAGTCGCATTTGTGAGTACGGACTCTGCGCTAGACCTGCCATGACTACCACCAACCTCCGACTCGTGGTCATGGATTGTGAGGCGAGGTTGAAGCAGGTCTGAGGCTGCAACTTGGGGATGACCAGCTGAGGAACAGAGCGACGCGAGTCATCGGTGGGTGTCACATGGTCGAAATTGCTGCCTGCCAGTGACGACCCTTGTGTTACATGTATGGAGGGACAACTCAGGTTTCGTCGTAGTTTGACCGTGGCCATCTTGGGGATGAAGTCCTGCGGACAAACAGCGATCAGATTCCGCCTGCGCGTAGATGGCCAGCCAAGGCGGAATTATACTTACTGCATAATAGCGCAGACCAAACAGTCGGTCTACAGGACTTGAGCATTGTCACCAACTCCCCGTTGCGCAAGACCAGAGCAGAATCAACTCCTGCTTTGGGGCAAAGCTTCTAGAGTTGTACAGCCATGCCAGGCTGGAGATTGCGATAGTCTTGCGCGCTTGTTTAATCACCAATGCCTGTAGCTACCCCACTTCGCAACGCCACGGTCCGTGCTTGGGGTGGGACAGAACCCAACCTTTTTTGTAAAGACTCTTGACAACGCATCACGGTATCCTAGGTTTCCATGATCGTGGGGCGCGGCCACAGGTGACTGTTAGGGAGTTCTATTGATTCAAGCACATGTCCTTGAGCCCAAGTTGCTGCATTAGCAGTGCGCTAGTGCTGCTGCCACTCTCGAATTCGGCTCTTCAGGATGCCAGCGACTGGTCTTGCGAAGGACTAAATACATTTAGGTCCTCTTCCCCTTCATAATGAGGCGGTTCTACGAAGCTCCCATTGTAAGCTTTGTTCTTCAGAATGGCTGAAGACCAAGTTTGACAGAAAAGACAACGCAGAATGGTGCATTTGTTCTGAAGAAATGGGTCCTGCTAAGGGGCGACACGGTTCCGCTCGAGGTAGACACAATAGCTCCTCCGGACATGGCGCCTTGCCTGCCGCTGATGAAGGCACGAATACGCGGAGAGTGCCCACAACAAGGCAAGCCCGCAACCTGCCTCTATATCACGCTACTCTAACCTGGCCACCTAGTCACCCTCCAACTACTCCAAAGGACCCCAGATCCTCATCTTTGGAACTTCTTGATCCAAGCACCTCGAGGTGAGAGTCCAACGACCACAAACATTTGGAACTATAGCGCTGATGCAGTGACTCATCTCTAGGCGCTTCAACGAGCATGAGGCTTCGATCAACTTTGAGGTCACCTCTAGTGATACTGGTTCTAAATTCAGAGATCTTGCTCGCCGGGCAAACCAAAAACCGGGTTTGTCGCAGAATCTGTCTGACTTTTTGGGACTCGGAGGCGCTGCAGAATGCGCAGCTTACTATAAACAACATCCATGGATATTGAGGGAAAATGCTGACAGTCTTCGAGAGTTGGCTGTTCGAGTATTACGTACCGGCGCCACTACCAATGCAAGGACAATAGCAGAGCGTTGGCTTATGCTGTCTCGAGTTCAGAGGATGGGGCTTACGGCCGATGCGGCCGGTGAGTGGCTTGAGCGCGTTGAGCACGAAGACAATAGCAGGGTCGGGTTCGAGAAAGACGTAGACGATCTGATCGTTGTCCTCCGCCATGCAGAAGATGGTGCGCAGAGTGACTCGACCACCATGAGGACCACACCAGCTGCGACGACTACGGCTCCTTCACGGCTTGATGGCTTACGGTCCTCAACGGCTACTATGCCCATTAACATTCGCCGCTCTAGTGCTTTGTTACCCGTGCCTAGCACCGATAACTTCTCATGCTCTCCGATAATCGGGTCTTCACGAGCGTCTGGTTTTGACCTACGCGGCAACATGGGCATGGAGCAATCAGCTCCTTTAGCGGACAGAATGCCTGGCAGCTCGCCAATTGCACATATAACAAGGGGATACAGCACGACGGCATCGGGGCTGGGTATGTCTCCTTCAGCTACATATCTCAATCCGCGGCCACCTCAGGAATACAGCGCATTCCCACCTTCGGAGCCACATTTCCGATCTCCTCCAGGGTCAACTGGTCGCCGTGAACACGGCGCTCGTTCTACTGCTCAGGAATTACACGAAACGGCTTCCGACGTGCTATCAGACGAGACCATTGAGAGTGGAATGATGACATTGCGTGTGGGCGAACCTAAGCTAAATAAAGACGTGAGAGGCATGGGCCCACACCTCACCCTCTTGAGGGGTTATGATCAGCAAAAAATGGTCGAACTTGACAGATCGTACCAAATTCGACTTGGCAAGCAAGCGAAATCGTTCTTCGTTCGTGGTCGCGTATTTGGTATGGTTTGGCACGAGAACGCTGGCAGCGGGATGGAACCAAACCAGACAGAAGTCTCTGAGAAGCTCGACAGACCTTTCCACACATTTACACTATCCAAGGACAATGTGCGGATATTCAGCCACATACGCCGCTTCGTTGTAGTAAAAGCTAGACATGGATATTGCTGGGCGATACCAATTAACTCGTACGGAAACAAAGGCCTGCTGGACAAGAAATTCTCGGAGGACGAGCAACGGGCTCATACCATAGTCCATAGCAACCAGGAATTACCACGGGCGGTCAAGAACGAGCCGAAATTTACGAAGAAACCCATCGCTGTCAAGATGGCGCCTGGAGAGAGATTGACACCAACAAGCCGCCTTCACTTCGACAAACCTCAGAGTATCGACTGGAATGTCAGAGTGAAAGACATTGGTATGATACAGGGCGAGCCACATGCCAGACGCCTCATAACCTACTTCAGATACGAGTTCAATAAAGGTGACGATACTACGGCATCGGAGGGAGAGGAAGAGTGATTATCTGGTGGGAGCAGTTGAGCATTGGCCAGAATGCACATACGGTCGCGATTCACGACAACGTTCTCACCTCTGCAGGTCAGAATGTGCACAAATGATACGTTCTCGTCTAATTGTTGGGCGAGTGATAGGTTGGAGGCTTCGTAATAGCTGCTGAGTAGCACACATGGAAGCACGTGATGGGTTCTAGGGCCGCTCGTCGTAGGCGACGTCGGATTTCAGATCAGCAATGGAGAGCTTGCCACAGTCTGGGGCCAGCCGCCGTTATCAAGTGAGCCATGACAGCTCACTCTTCTATTTGACCTCGCATCTGCTAGTATACATTCCAGCGCCAGCAAGCATACACTTCGCTATCGCCTCCACAAAGTGAGCAAGCAATGTGATCGGACTCTGTCCGAGACATTCGGACCGAGAAGAAAACTGAGTGTGGGCAAGTATTCACCGGAAACGCAAAACTCACCAATCCGAAGTACAGAACTGCAGAAGTACCGTATCGGCTAAAACTTACTGTACTGTAGGCAGTCATGGCGAGGAACGATGAAACGAATGATACCAGGGAGCCGTTATAACAGAACGGGCATTTCTGCCACTACCATTACGGACATGTCTGGATGTACTCCTTGTCTCGTGTGCAGTAGCACCGCCTGGAGTCGCCAAGCAGCCACAGACTGCTAGTCTGAATGGCAACTGGCTACTAGCAAGACAGAGAAGTGCCGGTTCACCCAGAAACGAGGCTTGATAGAGGAGGGGGTGTCGGGAATTGTGAAGGGAGGGTTCGAGATCAAGTTGATCAACGACAGTCACGATAGCCACGCCAGTGCAAAAGTACGAGGTAATTCCATGCTTGAGGCGTACCATTGGTCACTTAGCCCCCCAAGTCGGACTCCTCAAAACTAAACGAAGCCGGTAATGCACCACGGTCCCACCTCTCCCAGCCGAAGTGTAGGCTCGCTTTCAGTATTTCGGGGATTCTTGCCTGTTTTTCAAGTCACTATGAAAACGCATAGATATATGCAGATGACCGTGCACCTTACGTATTTCTCGCGGTGTTGGAAAACCATATCACGCGACATCAAGGACAACGCATCCTTAGCAGTTACCTACCTGGTAAAACCAAAGATGCGGGAAGTACGGGATCCCCAATGGCAGCAAGTGCTGGAAACGCCCGCGCACGTGTGCGCTCTGACTCTTGTCACGCGGTGTGCGTCGCGACATCCTACTATGTATCACACTGTTACCTTGTGCAACGCTTGGTTTACAATAAAGTATTGTATTAGTTTGTCTGTGTAGACCAGGCGAGCCGGCCGTGTGAAGTGCATTTTACTTCACAAGCCCCGGCATGGCTCGCTGCGTCGTCGATCTGTGAGGCAGATCATACACGATGGTCCCTGGGACAACGAATCGTTGTTCAAAGCCCCGTGAACTACTGTACTTAGGCGCAACACCTTGCGTTCCTATCACGACACGACTAGCTTTGTTCGCGACAACGTCTTGGCTTCTCAGTCGGTTGTTGTCTTTAGACCATGATTCTCAATGTGAAACCTGTACAAGCGTACTACGCATTGGCGAGACTTAGTGACGGCTAGGCCTCCGATGTAGATGTCTAACGTCCTGCAGGAGTCACCGCCGGTTGATACGGGCGACTATACCGGGCTCAGGGGGCCTATTGTTACCCGGCACCGATTGTGCCTGCACAAAGCCTGCGCTACTCGCCTTGTCTCCTGAAGGAAGGGATAAGCCCGTAGATCGTTGTTGTTGCCTAAGCTGATGCCATCAGCTTGTAGATAGTATTTTCGTATATTTTCCGAGGTACTGCTAACCACCTTTTATGTCTGACACAAAGTTGGCTGGAAAATGCAAGACAGTGGTCCACGGGGGTTCCTGTAGGTGCCAGTCGCGTTGGTCACAGGCTGTAGGTCGTTTCAAACTGTGCCATTTCATTACCTCCACCAGCATGTGACAGTAATGATGGCTGTGGCATTACACTCAAGGGTTTCCAGGCTCGGATCAAGACTGGCTATTCAGGCGTCGGCTCGAATCAATCCAGTCAGCGCCTGATCATGCCATAGGCCGCTCCAGAGTTGCAGCTGCGTCCTCACTACCGGTACCCAAGACCGTAAGAGGCCGACTGCAGCGTGGCACAACCTCTGACACAGCTCATACGTGGTTTTAGGAGGGCCTATTCATTCTAATAAGCGTGGTGCTGAGCCCAGGATTGACGCCAGGTGCCAAGGACTTGGATAAATTGGCTATCTCGCCTCGTTGGGCTCCCAAGTTGCTTCGAATTGTCGAGCAGAGCTCCTACTTCTTTGCAACAGGGGCGAAGGCAGACGGTGAGCGTTGCGATCTCCTCCATAAGGCCTGCGACGACAGAGTCGAGCTGACGTTGCGTACGCGCATCATACTGTCTTCGTGGTTGTTGTTTGGCTCCAGCGCTCAGGAGAAAGATAGCTCTCTCCCAGCAGTCACTGTTGGCCTGCTAGCGTTAGACGAGCTCTTGTAGACATCTGTCATTTGCATGACTGTTGTGATGTACGTTGTCCAACACTGTCAAGAAACATGCCACCGAGTATTGTCATTGGTTCGATACCGCATGGTCGTGCATTATCAATGCACACATATCTTGCAGCACCAGCACTATGCTTAGCTCAAAGGCCCAGAAAGCTTGAGTAAGGGAAACCCGCCATCCCGGTGCCCTACTTTGGTGTGGATATGGTCGTTCTGCTGGTCCGCAAGGCGTAAGGCAAAACCATGCACTAAGTTAGTGGGACCTCAGAACGGCGGAAATTCCAGTTCCGTGGCCCGTGGCAGCGGAGGGCCCGTATCGGACGGGCATATGACTGGGTCTCAACTGTGACCGGTTGAGGGTTCAAATCTGCTCGAACCTTCACTCGCGACAGATCACGCTGCGTCAGGGGATGGATTGAGTCTTGCTCACGCCGGGACGAGGGTAGTTCGCGTTAAAGTTCACATGCCCATTCCCGAGCAGCACGGCTGCGAGTGATCGTGTTCACTTAGCGATTGGCATGCTTGGAACAGTGCGGAACAGAGCAAGATCACCACTTCTCGGGGTTCACCCCTCTGCGTCTCCGTAGTGGTTGTCAACCAAGATCTGTGCGGACGGGGCCTCCTCTATTAGGCGACCCATGCCTGAGTGTGACCACTTCAGTCCGATGGAAGCTAGTGCTTATAGCCGTCTAGAACCTGGCAGAACATGCTCAAGCAAGTCCATCAGATCGCACATGGATTTCAATAGGTTGCTAACAGAGGGTCCGATAGGTCTGCCAAAATCAGTCCTGACATTTGATTCCGTAAATCGACCAACAGTCAGACGAACTGTTAGCTCACTCCGACTGCCAGTCCTGGCTCTAGGGTCAATGAGCTTCTCTGTCGCAGTGTTGCTTGCCAGTAGGCTGACGGAGTTTGTCACCCAGTCTTCCTTCTCCACAATTCACCGCACTGGATTTCAATTTACAACTGACCTTTGACTACCAGTAGAAAGGTGTGGATTCGCTGTATCACATGGAGCTGTATGAGCACATCTACGAGCCATTGAACAGACACGGCTCCTGGCACAACTCGCATATTCACTGGTGTATCACATTGCCTTTGTCGAACGTAGTCGATCTAGTTAAGGGCTCCTTCGTTGATATAGTCAACGTTTCAACTACTAGCATGCGTTGAAGGCCGGAGGTTATACCAAGTTGTTACCATTCATTAGTTCATGACATAGTGCTAATTAGCCGTCCGACATACTCTACTTGTTCACTTTCCTCAAACATGATGGAAATTGGTGATTATCCTTGTCAAAAGATAAAGATCGGAGCTAGGGAGCAGTACGCCACTGATGCAGATACCCCGCACATAGCGCTGTGTAAGAGGCCACGTGCTGACGAAAATGCAAAAGTACATGACAACTTGGCTTAAGCCTACAAGGTGGATCACCTGAAGCCTTGTCCTCTTATGTGCTTCATCAACAGTATGGTGGCTTGTCTGCTGCCCAACAATAGCTTCAGTGAACTGCAGAGATGAAAGAATATCGTCTCGCAAGATGCTTCCCGAAAGAAAACGCTCAAGATCGCTTCTTCCAAAGCAGCAGCTGGTGAAGCAACCTCATTCGTCAAAAGCACGGGTCCGGTGAGGCCTTGGCAACGCTGATTGGTACCTGAGGTGAATACGCTCGCAGCGTGCATGAAAGGGCGAACTACTATTTGAGTTGACACTACTACCCAGCTTCTGAATCGCGCTTTTGTACGGGCAAAGAAAAGATTGCATGTGCTACGACAAGTTTGAGTGTTTGGAAAACAAGTTTTGCTTACTGTGCGCTGATGGCGAGCCTCCCATCGCCAGAGGCACCGATGTTGGCTTCTCCGCTGCAAGCCAAAGCCATACGTTATGTGTTGTGATGATCAGCGGCACATACGTTGCTGGCTCAGAAGACTTACATTGCACAAAGTCCCCGCGAAGAGGCTGCCGTTCTACAGCATACCAATGCGACAAAAGTGGCCATGTACAAACAATCTGTCGTGATGAGTTGTGTCCATCTTGCATTTGCCAAAGACCGGTCGGGATTTTCCAGATCATACCAGATGTATGCCCCTTTGTGGCAGGATGCGGAGTCTGTAAAATAATTGTGAAGCATTACTGCCATCCTTGAACGCCTTCACCTTGAATGTAGACAAGATACTGGGTTTTCAAGGTTACTGGCGTCAGCGGCCAGTCCGCTGAGGAGCGGACTGAACACTTTGTTTGAGATGTGCTTCAAGATCCGACGTGGGATCTTGAAGCCAGAGCTTATCATCCGGGCGACAGGCCCAGCCTCGTGTCAGAGGCACTCCTTGAGACTAACTATATGAGGATAGTCAGAGCCTTGGAGGTACTTCAGGTGGGTGTTAGCTATTACAAGGTATAGGGTAGTGTATAGCAGAGGGTTATGATGTGGATCTGGAAACTAGCTAGGACTAGTAAGGGTGAGTGTGTAACATGAGTTGACTACGGAGAGTCTATCTGAATGAGTAGCTTTACTCGAAGTGGTATATATCCTTCACGTGCCCTGTTGTACCTGTTGTATCTATTAAGCAGATATAACAGTCGCAATAGACACTTCCTGCCTCATTAGGCCTGGTTTAGAGAATGCTCCCTCTAATTAGTTTATAAGCCGTGCTAATCGCTTAGCGGCCGTGTTTGTCCTGTTTGCCTATCTGTAATCAGGCTAGCGTGTAATACTATCCCCCTTTAAGGATAGTTCTTATCCTAAGAACAGTTCTTAGCAATGATATAAGAAGTCGCCTGCGCCCCTGTGTTCGTCGTAGATCTTCTTTAACGATGTCTCCTTCCTTTCCAATAGGTATTCGTAAACACTCGATCCTTCCTTTGAAACTTCTACGAGTCCTTCAACGCCTTTAACAAGCCGAGAAGGTTCAATAGCAGGGTTCTATAACGATGGCCCCTTGTACTAACTGTCAAAAGTCGAGCTCGGTATGCGTAATGTAGAAGGGGGTGATAAGGTGTTCTTGTTGCCTTCGTAAGAACATGAAGTGTGATGGCTAGTATTCCGAACTGGAGTACTAGAGCCTGGAGTCGAAGAAGATAGAGTTGCGCGCTAAGGTGGTGGCGGCGCAGCTGGATATGGCTTAGAGAGCCTAAGATTTTGCGTCCTCCATGGCCCGATCCTAGAAGGGGCTAGTGGATATGCAACGTTAGATTAACAACCTGACCTAGGGTCAAAGTGATATGATCGTGCGGGCAACGGCGGTAATAGATGCCCTTAACGCTGAAGATAGATTCGAGCCGAATAAGCCTAAGCCGTCATTATCTAGTATCTAACCTAGTGACGGGCTTTTTACTTTCGACGATAACTAGTTAACGTCGCTTTTAGCCTAGGCGTTAAGTTAGGGTTTTATCGGTAGAACGTAGCAATAAACTCCTCGAGTATGTATTCTACGGGTTCCTATATGTTTTCTAAATCTTCGTACCCTAACTATTTAACTAGGTATCTTAGTTGTCCTTAACGTTTCTAACAATCTAAGATTTTATCAAAGTTATAGATTTCTTTCTCGTCGTCCTTATTCAGTTGTAATAACGTCTAGAGTTTAGCATTCTTTAGTGCTAGTTCAAGGAGTGCGATATAGAACGTCGGGTGAATTCGCATGTTCTTTAGTAGGTCTAGGATAAATATCACTAGTCCTTTCTTTTCCTTGATCTTAAATAGTCTAAGCTTTATATGATCCAATTTCGAGCTTGGTCTTTTTGTTTTAATGTTTTTTCTAAGTAGGTAGACGGGGTCCCTCTCTTTTAGGGTCGGTCCCGCGAGCCTTTTCTTGTTTGCGTATTTCGCGATCTTTCCGCAAGAAATTTAAGGTCGGTTTTGAGTTCTTCGTAGAGTTCGTAGAGTAAATCGACCTTAATAGTCGCCTTTTAGTTTGATTAAGGCGATAGGACGTCCTTAAGTCTTAGGTAGAATCTATAGTTGGCATAGAACGGAGTCTTGCCATTGGCTAATTTATAGTTATTAAAGCAGAATTGTGCAACTGGGAGTAGTTCTATCCAATTATTTTAACGATAGTTAATGTATCCTCGAAGGTATTATTCGAGGGTTTAGTTAGTCCGTTCGGTTAGACCATCGGTCTAGGGGTGGAACGATGTTAATATCTTATATTTAGTTGCTAATAGCTTCATTAGGGATTTCTAGAATTTAGACGTAAAGAGTTTATCTTAATCGGATACGACCTCTTCGGGCATCCTATGGTTTGCGAAGACTGTACAAAGGAATTCGTAAGCGAGGTCTTCGGCAGTTGATGACTCAAGGTAAGGTTTGAAGTAAGAATACTTCGTGAGTCTATCGCAGACAATAAGGATGCTATTATAAGTCACGCCCGTAAGGGGCTCCTTTGACTTAGGTAGCTTTACAATGAAGTCCAGAGTGATTGATTTCTAGGCGCCCGTAGGTGCCTTTAGGGGTTATAGCAGGCTATAGGGTTTATATCTGCTATGTTTCGTTAGGTTGCAGATCTTATAGTTCTTAATCTATTGTTCGATATATCTTCTAATTCCTAACTATTAGTGATCTCTTATGATTAGTTCGATAGTTTTATCCACTCCTAGGTGTCCTGCAGTGGGATCATTGTGATAGAGTGATATAACCTCGTCTTTTTCTTCCGGACTCAACTCTTCCGGCTCTAGCGTAGCAAGCATAGGTTGTGTATACGTAAGGTATTCGCCCTCTTGCTTTAGCATAGTGAATAGGTCGGGTTTAAGGTCTTTTATGTAGTCCGATCGTCGGCTTAGGGCATCGGCTCGGCCGTTCTCTGTGCCTTTGATATAAAAGATCTGGAAGTTGTACATAGCTAGTACTTCGGCTTATCGTACTTATCTTCGGTTAAGCTATTTAGTAGTGTTTTAATACAACAAGTTCTTATGGTCGGAGTACACCTTAACCGTTTGTTTTGGTCCTTCGAGGTATACCCTCTAATGTCGAAAGGCTTCGATAATGGCTAGGAGTTCTTTATCGTGAACATCATAGTTTAATTCTAGCCCTATCATCTTCCGGGAGTAGTAAGCGACGGGACGGATCTTTTCGTCGTCGCAGACTTGTGTGATAGCGGCGGCGATTGCCTCATTAGAAGCGTCTGTCTCTAAAATCGTCTAGAGATCGGGGTTAAAGATGGTTAGCAGGGGTGCTATAGTGAAAGTTTGCTTTAGTAGCACGAAGGCTTCTCGGGCCTTCGTTATCATAGCGAATGCGGTGTCTGATTTCTTTGTCAGATCTGTGAGTAGTGCCGCAATTCGTGAATAGTTCTTGATGAATCGTTGATTGAAGTTAGCGAGGCCAAGGAAAGCCTGTACATCCTTGATGAACTAAGGTTCCGGCCAGTCGAGCACAGCTTCAATTTTCTCGGGGTCCATCCGTATTCCTTCTCGGGAGATGATATATCCAAGGAATTTAACTTCGGATTTGTAAAACTCATATTTCTCTAGCTTAACTAGTAGAGAGTGATCTTTTAGTGCTTATAGCACTTTCTTAACGTAGGTAACATGCTCGTCGTACGTCTTAGAAAAGATAAGGATATCATCTAAGTAGGCCACGCAAAAGATGTTTAGATAGCCAAGGAGAGCGTCGTTAACTAGTTTCTAGAATGTGGCTAGTGCATTAGTCAGGCCGAATGGCATAACACAATACTCGTAGAGTCCGTATCGGGTGCGGAAGGCAGTCTTCCATTCATCACCGTCCTTAACTCTAACTCGGTAGTAAGCGTCTCAGACGTCGATAGCTGTAAAGAACTTAGCGCCTTAAAGGCGGTCTTATAGTTCATCGATTCGAGGAAGTGGGTATACATCTTTAATTATGATGTCGTTGAGTTTTCGATAATCCACGTATAGACGAAGACTCCCGTCTTTCTTTAGTACGAACAGGATTAGATATCCTGCCCTTGCGTGGTCTAGGTCATATAGCGCGGCTCTAATATAGCCTTTGGCCAAGTGTTTCTTTAGGTAGTCTCGGAGGGCTTCTTCCTCCTTGCCTAAAAGTGAGTATAAGGCCCCCACGTGTAGGTATTTCCCTTCTTAGATATTGATTTAGTGGTCCTATAGTTTGTATTTAGGTAATGCGTCGATACTAAACTTTTCTTCGAACAGTTCTTAGAATTCTTTATATTCGGCAGGACATTGTGCGGGCTCTGTTGTAGCCAATGTTCTTCCTACAGGTCGCAACCAGATTGCCTTGGTGAAAGGAGTCGCTTTTCTAGAAGACTCGCTTCTGTGGTTACATCGGGAAAATAGGAGTCTGTTCTTACTTTAATCAATTTCTAGGTTGTGGATTTTTAACCACGATATCCCTAGGACGATATCGTATTTTATATCGACGATGTTTAGCGAGAGTCGCTCGGTATGACTATTAACCTCTAGGGTTATAGTGCGGAGTTCTTAGTTCACCTTAGCGCAGCTATCCTAAGTGATACTAGAAAGGTTATAAGGGGTTTCCTTATTCTTTTAGAACGTAGCTAGCTTGTTGGCTACTCGTTTATAGATATATATCCCTGAGGCTCTAGAATCAATAAGGATGTTAACGTTCTAGTCGTCGAGTATACCGCTTAAGACGATATAGCGTGAGTAGCTTAGTCCTACGGTGTTTAGTTCTTCCTCGGGTATTGGCGCGAGGTAGTAGGCGGACTTGAAATTAAGGCCCGAGAAGTGCCACCTGGCCCCTTCTCTACCTATTCTTTTAGGTGATAGAAGTGATTATATTCCTTCTAATCACAGTCGTCCATTTCGCAGTTGTGTTCTTATTGGTTAGAGGATCGGTTTGCTTCTTCCCTGCTAAGCCCTTGATAGGGTCGATAGAGATCGTAATAGCAAACGTGATAATATAATACTGTGCGGAGTGCACAGATATTAGGTTTTTAGCATATATAGTGATCCTAAAGGTATCCTTCCCTAATGGTTTCGTTAATAGAGGAGGTAAGCACCCCTCGATCGGCATAGACAGCTTTTACCAGTCGTACCGCTTCGCGGTTAAGCTAGGTTGCTTCAGCGATCATATTATCGATATCGCTAACATTTTCAGGCGTCTCTTCTTCTAGCCCTAGGATTTGGTCGATCGTAAGGAGTTAGAATTCGTCAACGTCTTCGTCGGATTCGTAGGGAACGTCGAACGTAATTGTTCGACAGTCGATTCTCTTCGGATCGCTCTATTGATATATATATTCATTTATTTCCTTATCCCCTGCCCTTATAGGGCAGTCTAGGTCCTTATAGAATCTAAGTCTTAACCTTATCTAGTTATGCTTTATTTCGGTTTCTGCGTTATACACAAAGTAGTAGTGTATTAATAGTTAGTTACATTTCGGATCTAGATATATAGCCTATCGCTAATAACGAGTAGTGATATGCAAGTGGGTAGAGGTAACGGCCGTAATCTAGGCCTTCCTATTATCTAGATAATAGTTAGGTTCTCGGGGAGTCCGTCTTGGTTCCTGATTTTCTCGTTCGACGTCTATTAGGAGATCGTAGGCTTCTTCGCAGCCGAAGGCGTCCTCGACCGGGGTAGCCATTATCAGCGTATATTCCGGAGGTGAGCTCCTTTTCGCTCTCTAACGCTCTTCCCTAGGTTCGGTATTATTAAGTTAGGTTTTTACGCGGCACTCCTTTGCTACGTGCCCTAGTTTCCTACAATAGAGATAGAGTTTGTTTTTGATTCTCTCGTTCCGTTCTTTTTGCGTGAGTTTCCCTCTTTTCTAGAATTTCCCTTTATTCGGGTAATTTCGTTTCTTCTAGGCAGCGTCGAGGTCTATAGGCATAGGCCTATAGTAGTTCTTAGGGTACTGCTTAGGTTTGCCCGTATTGGGTTTATTTGATGCCCTAAACGCGGAATTATCTTTCCCTTATTTCTCGAGCCTACGCTTGTAGATTCGTCCGTCAATCGTTTGTGATTAAGTAATTATGGCGGCTAGGGTATTAGGTTTTCCGACCCTAGATAATTCGTCCTTGATTTCTTCTTTTAGTCCTACATAGAACGCAGCCGTGAGGGCTGAATCGTTTTAAGTGATGCGGGACTTCAGTTGCTGGAATTGAGATGCGTAATGGGAGACTGAGCTGTGTTGGCGTAAAGCCCTGATTCTTAGCTCGGCTTCTCGTTTTTCATCGACATCCCCGTAGATCTTGCCGATAATGACCTTAAAGTTTGAAAAGAGAGAGAATATCTACGTAGTTTCTCCCTTTATCCCCTGTGGTCCGGGGTTCATAAAATCCCTAAGGTAGGGTTCGAACCAGTCTGCCGCGTCTCCTCTTAAGTAGGTAGACGCGTATACTATCTTCTGCTCTTCTGTCTAAAAGGATTTAGCATAGAAGAGGAGGTTAAGGTCAACCTAATTCAAGAACTATCGGAGCTTCTTTCTATCCCTATAGAAAAGGTCTAGCGCGGCTACTTTGAACCTAGAAGGTGCAAAGGAGGCCGCCGGTAGTAGGGCTTCTGTTCTTGCTCCGGATGAGGAAGTGCCTTCCTCGGCTATACTAGCTCGGCTTAGTGCTCTTAAACCTATTGTAAGGTTGGTAAGTTTATTGGTTAATTCTTAGGTAGGGGTTTATCGTAACTAGGGTCTACTTATACGTACCTGCACCTACTAGAAGCGGTAGTCAAAGTGTTAGAGGCACTCCTTAAGACTAACTATATAAGGATAGTTAGAGCCTTAAAGGTACTTTAGGTAGGTATTAGCTATTACAAGGTATAGGGTAGTGTATAGCAGAGGGTTATAATATAGATCTAGAAACTAGCTAGGACTAGTAAGGGTAAGTATGTAACATAAGTTAACTACGGAGAGTCTATCTAAATGAGTGGCTTTACTCGAAGTGGTATATATCCTTCACGTGCCCTGTTGTACCTGTTGTGTCTGTTAAGTAGATATAACAGTCGTAATAGACACTTCCTGCCTCATTAGGCCTGGTTCAGGGAATGCTCCCTCCAATTGGTTCATGAGCCGTGCTAATCGCTTAGCGGCCGTGTTTGTCCTGTTTGCCTGTCTGTGATCAGGCTGGCGTGTAACACCTCGACGCTCCGTAACGGAAATTCGGCACCGGTGCGATGCCTGTTAGGGCCATGACGTACAGAAATATGAATGACCTAGACGTGCATCACTTGCTTCACGTAACCTCCGAGAGCCTGAAGATCCTTCTCAACCACTTGACCGATGTCCATGACCTTGACATTCCACTCAACATTGTAGGGCTTCCCTAAATGAACACGACTCGCCGCATCGAGCGTCTCGTTCAGTACCATTTTCACTCCAATTGGTCTTTTGTCCGATCTAGGTTCGCGAGCTAGGAAGGCGACCTTTTTGTCGACATCATATATGATAGTGTGGAGGTTGATATCCTCTGCCTTCAGGCCGGGTTTGAGCAGACCTTGCCCTCCATAAGTACCAATTGTAACGCACCAAGACTAGCCCTTTCGAGACCTCACGACCATCATACGGCGAATGTGAGTGAAAACAGTTTCACCATGCCTGACTACACTCAGGCCTTCGTTTCGGCGAGGCTTCTGCAAGTCCTCTGTAGCCATTCTCTTGTTCGTCGCCTCGGTCCAAAGGGTGCGAACACTTTTCCGGGCACGAAGAAGTCCTTTGTATATGTGCAACTAATGAGGAAACTAAGCACAAATTTGTTTTCGTGCCGGCAATGTGGTTCATGTTAGGCACTAGGAGTGAGGTGGTTGTCTTGCTTCGGTGCAGGAGAACAAGCGAGCGCCATCATACATTTACGATTGAGGACAGAACGATAGACTGCTGCTGATACTGGACAGAGGTAGACCGGATGCATCTACCTATTCGCTCTCAGGAAATTGGCATCATAGGGTCGCGCCTCCTCCTGGGTGTACCCTTGATGCAATCAGCATATCTGCGTCCCTTGCGTACTTCGCTAGTCGCCAGGTACGCAAGCAACGTTGCCGGTACATGTGATCAAGCAATCTCAACTTACCACGAGGCACGGGCCAGAAGTATCTATCAAATTGTCGAGCACTCGTCAACTTCGTGAAAGAATATGCCACGGCGTTTCCGTCGCTGTTTGTAAATTGCAGATAGACCTGGAGCCCTCAGGTAATCTTCAACAATCAGCTTGACCGTCAACGACCCTGAACTGTCTGCTATTCGTGTTGGAAACTCTATCTCCTGCATTACCTTGGTACCTCGGTGAGCCAACCGTAACAGGTTAGACTGAGAATGCGCAACCAGTCAATTCTTCGAACCAATGGGCCAATTTGGCGGGTCCATTCTGATCCATTCTACGATGCAAGGCGCATATAGATTTTAGAGCTACTTGATCCAACTCTTCTAACATAGGTACCGCTCACCCACGCCTGATGTGCCTTACACTAAGTATGGAGCCGCTGCTGCCACGCGTTCCTGGGGCTATCTTAGCGACTTCCAAGCTCTGGCCCACAATTGAAGCCGCGCACGGAAGTACCCACAGGTACCTAGTATCATTACCATAGTGGAATACCCAGTCATTACAGATATTGATACAACGGGTAACCAACAATCCCGTCTGAACGGAACATGAAGAAGGAGTCTCCTATGCAGTCAGTCTGAAGAGCCTCGAAAGTTAAAGACTTTCAAGAGCTGCAAAACCGCCACGATCATATTTACAGCAAACCATGCAGTCAAGATTCCGCGACTCAGACACATACCCAATGTGACACACTACTCACAAAACGTCTTCTTGGCAGGGCTCTCGACTTCTACAGTCGCTGACCTCCGGACACATCTTGTTACGCCGAACTGTGAGTCCACCGGTCACATTTCAGAGTCCGCCGAATCTGTATAGGCAGTTGCTTTCCTGACTGCATATCAACGGCCGCGTGCGAGACGAGACAAGACCATCACAGCACATCCAGCCTTCCTTACCTTTGCACAGCCTTGCCTTACTACCACCTGCCTCCCTACTTGACCCTAGAGACACGTCTCGAATGTCCCAACGAGACCTCTTGCCGTCCAGAACCAGTCTGTCACCTGTTCTACAGACCTTTACGTGACGTTGGCGAATGTCGCTACGACTCCTCATACTTGCTCATCAGATGATCTGGTCAACCCCCGCCCTTGCCTTTTGCCTTGCCAGATCACAGACGTGAACGATGTTCTCTGCGCGCTCTTATTCACCTGTGCCGTGCTTACCTGGCTGCATCGCACCAAGCACGCAACGTTGTTCTCTGCAACACGGGTTCAGACCAGCAAATAGCGGCGGAATGGGTGGACAGTCGAAGTCTGCACAATTCAGGGGCTAGTGGGAGTCGCTGAAGGACGCTGTAGGCCCAGCTGTTTGGCCCCGCTTACTCACCATGTAAGTCCCAGCACTTGATGCATTGGACTCTTGCTACGTCAAGCATTGCTATGGATTCATTAATATTCTGCTTTGAAAGTATGCTTTTCTCCCTCGCTCATGCTTCCTCGTTAATTGCATTCTATATCTAGCTCAAGCCAAGCAGCTCGCTACTAGTCATGGGCATCAACGAAAACTTCCGGCTCACTCGTCTGCGTGTCTGTTCGCTTGATCGGCCTGGCATTTGCTTGCGATGTCGGGTTCAATGGCTGTTGCATGCTCATGCCGGCCATTCGATCATTCAGATGGCGATCTTCGTCCATCAGACTGCCAGACCTAGATTGATCCCCGCCAGACGAGCTATACAACTGTTTCGGGTCCGAAGTCGGATGCAGCGGATTTCCTGCTATTGGATTTGCGCTAGCCCGGTGATGCGAAGATGAAGAATGTGGATGTGTGTGTAGGGCGGTGATGGCTGCGGATTGTGGGTGGGCATCACCACCAAAGTCAATCAAGCTATTGTTTCGCGACTGTGTGTTCCCTGATGATGCGTCCGTGGCCGGAGCTGGGGCGGGAGCCGGGGCTGGCGCTCTTGTGGGTGCTGGTGAAGGCGTGGGCATTTCTCTGGCGGGTACTGACGACTCCCTAGATGATGCTGGAGCTTGTTGGGGTGCAGGCGATGGCGTAGCTGCTTTGCTGCTCTGCTGTTGGGATGTCGTCTGCTGACCAGCCTTCTGCCCGGGTAATATGGGTGCTATCGAGAGAATCTGCTGCACGATTTGGTCTGGCTTTGCGTTTCTATCACTACTTTTGTTAGCTTTTCGAGGTCGCGAATAGGATACTCTGAGCGGCACATACATATCAGCATTGAGAATCCACTCCAAATCCTCCTCGCCTTCGTCCTTGCCGCCCGGTCTGGCATCTACCCGGCGGAAAAGTTTAGGCTGCCATTCGATCCCTCTGTCTTCTCGTTCTTTTGCCTCTTGTCTCTGCATGTCCTCGATCTTCGCCTTCTCGTCAGTAGCTAAGCCATGATCAGCGACGTGCACCGCCTTGCAGACCTCTCGCCACAGCTTTTGCGACTCGCGATCTCCTTGTTCCTCAAATGGTCGAGCTTTTGGCGGACTATGCTTGGCATTGCTCGCGTTGAAGAGAAGGGTCTTCTTGCCTGTCCTCAAATCCTTTGCGTACATCTCTCCGGTCCAAGTTCCTGAGAGCTCGAACAAGTTCTCGCCTGTCTTGTCGTTCTTGATGTAGCCACCGATCGCGTTGTACCCGCCCGAGACCCAGCCTTTGACTTTGAACTCGATGTCGGCTGAGAGGTTGTTCTCGGGACATCGGACGTAGGAGTGGTCGCCGAGTTCGTACTTCATCTTGCCGAACAGGATGCCACGGGCATACATGTTAGGCTGTGTGAGAGTGCTGCGCAGGATTAGTGCTGTGTCTCTTCAAGACTCAGTCTTGCTTACTATTTCTCTCCACCTGTTCCCTTTCCGCGGTTCGTGAAGCGTAGGTAAGAGATGCCTTCCATCAAACTCGCAGCTGAGTTGCCCAGGAACTTGCTCCGTGGTACCAAATTGCCGTCTACTCTGATGTGATGTTCGGGTGCCATGAAGAAGTAGGAGGACTTGGGTGGATGGTGTGAGGTCTGCTCGGAGATGTAGTATCCTTTCGTGTTATCAGGGTAATCCCACCAGCAGGTGAATGTCTCGCCCAGAATCGGATTCAGAGGCTTCTTGACCCCTCTGAGCGCAGTCAGCAGGTGTACATCGAGTAAGGAAGGCAACACCTACGGAGGTTTGATGTGCCAGCCGCTGAGGTAGAATCCAACGACAGACACAAATCGCTCCAAGGGATCTTCAATGGTAGGCAATTTCAACAAGTTCTCAGGATGTGCCATGAAGCTGATCTCTTTAGTCTTCGTTCTCTGCATGCAGAACTTCCACATACTTCGTTATCCTTTCGAGCATCGATCTCTCTTCGAGGATGAAGGTGGGAAGGGTGATTCTGGACAGATCCGCGCCGGGTCGCAGCTGAGAGATGATATGTGAGAGCACTGCACTTGTCAGCCTCTTATGGACTATGATGGTCCGATTACAAGTGCCGTACCATTGTTCTGATCTGGCTCAACGACCGTAGTGTCTTCTTCGTCTCGTGGTTCTTCTGTTGAAGACCGGCCTTTCAACTTTGTTAGTACGCTTTTGACCCTCATGGCGGGCGGACTATAGTACTTGTGGCCGATTCACTGCGGTGCCGCAAGTGGCCTTTTAAAGAGTGCTTCATGACTGGAGTCTGACTCAGATGTCACGTCGCGGGACACTGGCTATGTTCGTGCCTATTGGGGCGCGCTGCAATGGATGCCACCAACTGTTGTCTTGTTGCGTTGGGTAGGGTTGAGCGTATGTAGAGGCGACGACAATGTCTATGAATGTTTGGCAGGAAAATGTTTGGTATATGTAATCAAGACTTCCGCTGTCCGCATGCAATAGTCAGGTATCACGGGTTTCCGTATACCTAAACGAAGCAACAGTCAGGCATGATGTGAAAAGCAGGCCAGCTGTGGGGTGCCTGCTGCCAGGCCTCAGGGCTCGACGTCATCTGCCAGGCCAAGCATCGTCACGCCCACCACGGCGCCCGCGTATCACCACGTGCCGACAGCCAACGCCGGCACAAGAGACGTGCGGCATGCGGTTCTCTGTTCGCAATACTTCGGGCCAGTCCTTTGCGCCTCAACGACTGTGCTCTTTGAGGCGCAGCGTACTGTCGTGAACAATTACGTTGGCTACCGAGATGCCCCCGAGCTGAAACAGACGTACAGGCCGCATACGGATGTTTGTTGTTAGAACAGATCGTGGGAGCGCCCGGAGTGGTTGAAGGAGTAACCAAGTTTGTGACGGCAGCGTTTATTGTGGGTAGCACATTGATCTATGTCCAAGCTCGATGACTATCACCAAGGACTATGTAAGCATGGCAATATCCTCATCCTTGGGTCGACGAAGTGCCAACCCTCCTCGCCTTCACATTTAGTGCCGAGAGAACAATTAATGCAGGAGCAACGCCTTGCCCAGAGCGCAGCAATATTCCCGCCTTTACTCCCAGGTGCCAATCCGACCGTGAGTTCACTTCGGTCCGTGTCCTTCCCCGTGTTTTCCATCTGCGCCGTGTGTAATGCATGCGAGATTAATCATCATCTCGTTCGAAATGGGGTATCATCGTTCCATCATATTGCCTCTTCATGTCTCTTCCCCATTAGTTCCCGATTGTGGTGGCAGATCAGCAGGCGAGGTCAAACTCCTTCTCATCCATGGTCTTAGTCGCTGCCGGAAAGAGCTGGAGGTGGAGGTTGAGGTGGAGGTTGTGCGGTTTGGTAGTGTAAGCTCCAAGTCTTCCCTGACGGGCTCCAAGTCCTACTTTGAAGGCGTCGCGGGAACACTGGGGAGATTGTTTTTCAGTACCTCGACACTCATGATGCTGGTGTTTGTGCTCCGATAAGATATCCCTTGCCGTGGTGGTGACTCGACTCCGTATGGCTTAGTGGTAGAAAAGTAGTCATCCCCATCGGTGTACTGCGCACTGCTTGCGACACTATTGGCAGTGCTCCATCGTTGTGTTTCCAGTTCTGAGTCCTTCCGTGCGCCCTGACAAATGGTTTGGGAAGCTTGCTGGAAATTTTGACTGGTGCAGGTGACAGACCCAGGTTGTGCCTTCAGCCAGGGATGCTCGAGCAGTTGGGCTGCGGTCCAGCGCTCCTCGGGTAGCCAACAGATCATCTTCTTTGCAAAGTCAATGAAGGATTCTTTATTTGCACCTTGCATGCGCCGAACCGCGTTGTCCCAGGACATCTCTCTGTTCCACTTGTCGACCAGCTTCTGGTTCTTGAACACGTACTCCTCCTTCTCCCGGTCATAGTTGAAGTAGTTGGCAGTCTTCAACCCTCGATCCAACAGTTCCTTGGGAGGCGGCCCTAGAAGGCAAATCATCAGTGCCAGATGCTCGTTGGCGTGGTATTTTCCGGGAGCAGTGTTGATGTGATCAAATAGTCCTTGGGTCTCAACTATATCCCACATCATGACGCCCAGATTCCAAAGGTCTGCCGGATAGGACCAACCTGCACCAAGCAGAACTTCTGGGCAGGTGAATGCATTCGACTGGATCGCCTTGTGTTGAGGACCACGGTCACCAAATTCTGCTAATCCGATATCTGTGATTTTAGCCGAAGCCAGAGCAGCATCGGTGATGGACCTGCCCTTGTCGTCGTCGCCTACCAACAACAGATCGCTGCAGGACTTGTACACGACGTAGCCATGGTGGCCGTCGGGTGTTTTCCTTGGCTGAGGGTGGGCATGCTGATACTGAACAAACTTTTCGAGAACAGCGTTGGGGTCATCGCCGAGGCCCATCATAATGTTGTCCGGCTTCAAATCTGTGTGTACCACATGACACTGCGAATGCATGTAATCCAGGCCCTTTAGTAAAGCAGGGAGCAGTCTGCGGAGCTTATCACTGCTGAATAGTCCCTGTGGAAGCTTCTGCTGGCACTCGTCTATCGGCTCTCGCAGGACATGGTAGACGATGCACAGATGTTCCCCGTGTTTTGACTTGATCTTGAATGTATCCAGCATGAACCGCACATGTGTGTAGCCCGGATGCAGACTGTTCGTCTCCTTCAGTTTCTGCGCTATCTCTCGACGGCCTTTCAGGAAATCTTCTGTGAGAGTGTTGACGTTGATTTTGATGGTGACATATTTCCTTGCGCCTTTGCCAGCAGAACTGCTTCATGTTAGAATGAGGCGTATGACAGCTGCAGGCCAAGGCAGTACTTACGCATGCAGGTCTCTGGCCAACCAGACCGTGGCAGTCATGCCATACCCCAGTTTCGCAATAACCTCATACCGATCGTTCAATTTCTCGCCAATCCTTGCCGAGTAAAATGCTTGAGGGCTGTACTTGGGCAGCGTCTCTTCTTCTATTGCTTTGGCCGAGGACAAAATTGGTGCTTTACTATCGGGAGAGGACGTGCGTGAAATGGTTGCGGTGAGGAAGCTGGAAAGTGACCTGTGACTCTGACTGCTCGTCGACCTGTGGAGGAAATGCGGCATCTCGGCTGGCAGCCGCGGCGGCAGCGATCAAGTTGTACTAGGGCTGGTGGTGTTGCTATGATGTTTGAGGTAGCATGGTGGAAGGAGGAAGTGTGCGTTGGGTCGAATTGTCACTCAGGTACAGGTAACACCTAGACCGGACTTTTGACAATTCTGGTACCGTATGTAGTCAATTGCCTTCGTAGTTGGTTGCCCGGCGCGGTGGAACAGCGAGCAGGAATTTTGAGCAGCCGACTTGCGCGATCGACAATGACGCAAGTTGGTCAGCGATCAGCTCCCTGCATTCAAGTTACCTAATCAATCGTGAAACACAGACGTTTTCCTCGAACGGGGCAGACAAAGACGATTGAACGGCAGCACAGTCATGAACCACTTCGACCGGACAACAGGCCAGACTACAACGTCATTTACATGGCAAACACATCGGACACACGTGCGAAAAGGCTGGAAGGAGATCTGGGTCAAGGGTTTCTAACTTCAAAGTTCGGCGCGCGAAAGGTTGTTCGAGCGTACAGCCTGTCAGCATGCTTATCATAATGAGGCAACGGACGTTTGAGCTGAGCCAGAATAGGCCCGGTTCCCGCCAACCGGCCAGTACGGCATCCTGAAAATACCGCACTTTGAAAACATTACTCCCTGCAATTACTATCCGCACAGCTGGCAAGTTAAGCGATCAAAGATAGATACTTCTGCTTCTGTCCACTTTTAGGGCACAACGAAACGCTCTTTCTTTTAGTCAAGAATATTATCGCTTCATTCGTATTGATTAGCCAATTATACCTAGGCTATATAAAATTTAGACACTCAGGTGGTGACCGATTATCGTCGGACATTGGTAACTCGTATGGCAGGAATCTAAGAGGCGTGTGGATAATGGTTGCCAGGAGGAGTAGCCTGAAAGATTCGCTGCCAGCCATTGTGCCGTTCGTTCGACGGTGAGCGTCCTCCTCGAAGACTCAATCCAGCAATATGATGGTGTCGGACTGAGCCCGCACAATCACCCTCGACGTACTTGTCTTTTATCTGATAATTCTTCCACATGTCACAAAGTTTCAGGGGCAGCTGCCCATATTTTCTGAGGTCTTGTTGTGTTTCCCGAAGAGGAATAAGCCAGCTATTCTCCATGTAATTTTGTCACATCGAACGCTGTGGTGAAAGTCCTCAAGGACATTCATCGAGGCAGGTCGAGTAGGATGTGCCTCTCTCACCAATGGAGAATCGGGATCGTCGCATGTCCTGTACTTGTAGGTCTACTTGTCAGAGCAATCATAACCGCAGCAGGATTGTTGAAAGATTGCTTTGCGACTCTCAAGCATGAGAACAACACTCTCCCCCCGGCTACCACACAATGAAGTACGTATCACTTTTGCTGAATAAGCAACTTACGACATTCCACCGGATTCCCTCCTTCCAGATTCGCGACATGCAAGTCTTAAAAGTCATCGACAATAATGATGCGGCTTGAAATGTCAAGATCAAGCCTGCATATCATTCAACTGGACATTTCACCGTGGAGCGAAGTTGCACTCCCAGCCACATGTCCTGCCTGTAATAGGTCGTGCCTGCCTGGACTTACTCAGCCGATGGGTGCGTTCCCACTTCTGTTCGACTCCAAACGATCTCCGCCATCGCTAAGCTAGTGCAGAAGCTTTAGCTTTACGCCCTTCTTCCATGTCGTGTCAAGTACATGTTGTCGCCATACAACAGTGATGCTCGAGCTGTGAGTCACTTCACACGCCCTTAGCTTACATGCTTATGAATGTTGAGCGATCATGCTCGGTCATCATGTTCCAAGGTATATACACCCTCTTGCCTCGATGTTTTGTGAGTCGCTGTTCCCTATTTATCCCTCTAACCAAAAGGCTCGGTTTCGCAGTCGCCCAGAACTGATCAGCTGCACGGCTGCTTGCTTCCGCATCTTGAGCGGCAACTCAGTTTCTGATTGGACAACAATTACTACCCCCCGCAATCTGGACGACTCACAGGACATCTGCTGCACCTCACGACTAATCATCCAAGCCTATCGCGGAGAACAACCCTGCAGCTACAACAGGCCAGTTCCTCGGCGATCTTATCACAAGACCCACCATCTTACAAGTATATTCGCCTCTTCACAGCATGACTGCTCAACAGAAGACCTCGAATACTTCTGGCAGTATGCCTTCTTTGTTTGCTTCCAGCGCTAGCCCGCGCTCTCAATCATTGCCTGAACCACCCCACCATGCGAGCAACGGCTCATACGTACGACGAGGATCCAATACACTGGAAGCACTGACGCGAGGGATATGGAAAAAGTCCGAGGTGGAAGTCGTTCTGGATGGCAAGGATGAGTTTGTGCGTACTTATTCTACCTTTGATCAGATCAAAGGTCACATCCAGCTCAATTTTGCCAAAGATACACTCATTGGCGATCTGAACATTGTCTTCGAGGGCCAATCCCAGACCTTTATCGAGAGGATTGCCTCTGCTTCTCCCACTACAGGACGCACAACAGGGAGACACATATTCCTGCGCGTGCAGCAACCAATCTCGTCCGAGTGGCTCCCAGAAAACATGCTTGCCAAAGCGAATACCACATACACAATTCCATTCACCTTCGTCGTGCCTGACCGTCTGCTACCATATATTTGCACTCACCAAGTTGAGCACGACGAAGTCAGGAAGACACATCTGCGACTTCCGCCGAGCATTGGGGACCCGATGCTTTCAGGTGCAGGTAATGTTCTGATGGACGACCTTTCTCCGGAAATGGCTAAGATCTGCTATTCGATCAAAGCCAAGATTGGCAAAGTGTCACCTACTACAGGCCGACTCCTCGACATTGAGGAGAGGATTGCAAAGATACGGATTGTGCCTGTACGTGAGGAAGAGCCACCATTATCGATCGATGAAGAAAGCAAGTCGTACGTCCTTCGCAAGGAGAAAAATGTCCGCAAAGGTGTCTTCAAACTTGGTAAAAAGCTGGGCCGTCTGACAGCAGAGGTCACTCAACCGAAGAGTCTGATGTTGCCCGTGCTAGGAAGTACATCCGACTTTCCTGTGACGACTATGGCTGCAGTTACGCTCCGCTTCGATCCTGCCACCCACCAGGAGCAACCACCGCTGATGGCAAACCTAGCTGCCAAGCTCAAAATTTACACTTTCTACGGCGCAGCACCCTATAAAATCATGCCAGAACTATCAAGGTGTGAGACTTGGTCGATGGTCCATAGCCTGTACCCAGAGGCAGTCACACTTTCCTGCAGGAACATTGGCAGCGTGACTTGGACAAAGCACAGTCCGGAAAATCTCAAGCGCATGAGCAGCGGAGGAGGAGATGAATTGCAACGGAGGGAGTCTAACTTCTCGATCGAGTCTTCGACTTCTTCGACTTCTTCAGCGTCAATACCCAGAGCATCATCGGCATACGTTTCGTCTCTACCATTCTACACGGCAAAGGTGCTAGTTCCAGTTTCCCTGCCTCATACGGCCGCACCAGAAGACAGGAATCAGACAACCACAAAATCTCCAGTCGATCTTGTTCGCAATTCGAAGCGCATAATCTTTACACCTACTTTCCACAGCTGTATCGTTTCCCGCACGTACGCACTCGAGCTAGGTCTTTCCTTCCACCCTGCCGGTACTTCCGGATCTTCAAGTACTACATTCACGCAGTCGAGCTTGATCTTGCGGACGCCGATCCAGATCAGCCAAGAAGGTGCTACTGTGGCACCAACAGATACACAAGATGCGTTGTTCGACCTGAGCTTGTCGCAAGGCACGGATGATTACGACGAAGCCATGGCAAGACATCTTGATCAACAGCTCAACTTCTCAAATCCCTTCGCGCGTGAGGGCGGCGGTAGTCGTCCGGAAACGATACCGGAGTATGAAGAAATCCAGACCACGAGCCCACCACGACCAGGCGAGGTACAACGACACGCAAGTGTTGCCATAATCCCAACCGCACAGACTGGAGAACAACCACCAGAGTACTACTCTCCGTTCCGCACACCAGGTGCAGGAGCCATGGGTCGACGGGTGAGTATGCGTTCATGACTATCTAGCATCCCTTTGCTTTCACGTTTTTCAACCTTTGACAGCTTAGACAACACCAACGTTGACTGACACAAGACCGGTGGTTAGCATACCGTCGTCACGCAGTATCCGACGCGATGTGCGTATATGCCCTCTCTACTCCTTGGTGGACTTTAGCTTATTGTTTAATGCGGCAAGACAGATACGAATGGCTTTCTGTTCATAGTTTGATGCTTCATTGAGTTGAGATACCCTTTTTGTTATTTTATGGGATGGCGGTCAAGCAGTTAGCAGATGGTATGGTGTAAAGTATTGCTAGCATTTCAGCGTGGTGATATATTTGGTACTAGTAGGTAGCACATCAATACAACAAATAGTCTCGTTTTAGCAGTCGTATTGTCCAGTGTCAATAGATCAGGCCTGCATAGTCACCAGAAATGCGCACTACAATCAATTCACACTACAGTCACACGTTGTTCTCACATCCAAGGGCAGTGGCCGTCTTATCACGCGCTACACTTTCACTTCACCTACATGCAGATACTACACCTCCGTAACCACGAAAAACATCCATCTTCTGCGCGAAAGCTCCTACGTCCTCGCCTGCAACAGGCATCCACCAACACAATGAGCCAGAACTCATTAGCAATCATGTTCGCGCGCAAGCGCAACCAAATCCACGATATGAACGTGTTTCCACCTCGTCCACCTCCAACACATTCGTCCGGAATAGCGTCGTCACCTCACACTCCAGAACACAATCACAGCTGCAATCCAACAATGCAGCAGCAGCAGCAGCAGCAACCAACACCATTACTCCCAACCCCGCTCCCATACCAGCCGCCCTTCATCACCGTCCCCACCGACGGTACATACCCGATCCCAGCCGCCGAAATGATTCACCCCACGCAAACCCGCACCAGCCAATCTCTCTACCTCGACCCCAGCGTCCGCGCCGCCAGAAGCCCCTTCCGCCTCCGAGACTCGAATACATACGCACACAGGCACAGCCCGCTCCCAAACCCACGCACCATAACCCAGGCCATCCTCCAGCGCGACGCGCTCACACAATTCCACACGGCGGTCTACCTCGCGGATGCCGATGCTGGGCAAGACGGAGCGCGACGGAGAATGCATTTGGCGAGGATTTGTGAGCAGTATATGCCTGCTATGAGGGCGTTGGGGGTGGGAAAGCATCACATTGTGTTCTTTTATCATGGGAGGGGGGAGATTGATATGGGGAATGCGGCGTGGGAGGCGATGGAGGAGTGGGAGTCGAGGGAGTGCGAGAGGGAGAGGGCAGGGAAAGAGTGGGGGACTCGAAGAGGGGAGGGGAAGGACGGGGAGGGGGTTGTGAGTGCTTGGAACGAGACAGCGAAGCATAATGAGACTATGAGTGGGGCGCGACAGGATAGCAGGATTTCGAGTGGGAGTGTTTGGAGCAGGAAAGGGAAGAGACAGAGGGTTGTGGTTGACGAGGAGGAGTGGCCACCGATCGTGGCACAGGGTGGGCAGTAGTGAGGAATTGGGTGCTTCTTGTGGTATCCATTCCATGTTTGGTGTTGTGCTTGGTGAGAAGGAACTGATACTGCCGTCATAGGCCCATGCACTAAACCTTGAGGCACTTGCACGACAAAGAGCAAAATGTCAATGTTCACCCAAGGTGCTGTTTGTCCACGCAGCACAGGATCTATAGGAACCTGGAGGACTTGAAGTCAAACCAATCAAACAGGTTCGTGTCCTTTTCCACTTAAATACCATGTGGGGTGATGGCAGAAGTCGTCAGTGAGGCAAGGGATAGACTGGTGTGGACAATATGGCTGTCGAATCGCTAGTAGATGATGGGCGGTGCATACCCATGGCAAATGTGAAGTACGGGAAAGTGGGTCATCAATACATTCGAGCTGGATCATTCCAACCATCGCTCATTCCCAGTATCGAAGCCTAGAAGATCGGGGTCGACGTTGAGCTGTTGAAGCATTACGTCCATAGTAAAATACTGCTACGGATCTGTTAGCAGGAGCTGAGAAAGTCTGTATGCATGGAAGGCTGGTTACCTCTTCTTCCGCCTTCCCAGCGGCTTCATCAGCTGCAGGAGAGTCGTTCTGTAGGCCACCTGTGATATCGACGCCAAATCCCTCCACAGCATCAGAGGATGGCTGTTCCTCCTTATCATCGTACCAGTCACTGAGACGATCCTGACTCGAGGCGGCCAATGTATTCTTCTGCCACGCCTGTAGGCCACCCATGTCATTGACTCGCTTGCTGGCTGACTCGAATACTTCATCAGCAGCATCTCGAGCTACGTCTCGCCATTTCAAGATAGCATTATTGAGCTTCTCTTCTTGACCGGCTGCTCGTAATCGTTGAGCTTGCTCGACTACATCAAGGTCCTGGCGAAGTTTTCGTAGCTGCTGGCTCAGAGCAGCATGTTCTTTCTGCAACTTGGTGATGTCCTGTTCTCCTTCAAGCTCCCTTGAAGGATTCCAGGTAGCTGGCTTGGTCGGCACAGCTTTGTTATGTTCGGACTCGACTGGCGTCGTTGCCTGGTTGTCAGCATAATCTGTCTCTGCAATTTCAACTGTAGACTGGCGATTACTGGAGGTCACTCGCAGTGGGGAACGGAATGGTTTGGAGAGGGTTGAGGCAGTGGCATCAAGTCGTCTGCGTTTGGCAGGATTCATTCTGGGAAGCGACGAGAACAGAAGGCGCAGATACCGGGCGCGGTGCAGTGAGCAAGCTGGACTGCTGGGGCACGCCTGGTCGATGGATACGCAATGGACGAATTCAGACTCGCGTGCACTTGCAATTTCGTCAGGACATTGGACTCGTATGCTCATTCTGGCATTTGGTCAGATAATCCAGTGAGGCGGCGATGATCTCATTCGTGGTTGTGTACCTAGGTATTTGTGGAAGGAGTAATCTTGCGATGGGCAGTGGCGTGTCGCGACTGCCTGGAAGAAAGAGGTAGAAAATTGCGAGACAGGGCGGGCACCATCGCAAGTCAGATAGCTGGACCGCTGGAACACAGGCGCAAGAGGCGGCCAGAGCTGGCATCATCTTTGCGCAGGCTTTGTCTCGCAGCGCGACTGCCATCTTGGCTTCGACTGGCCTCGCAGTCTCCTGAACATCCGCATCGGTGCCCTGTCCGGGCTGTGATTTGCCGCAGGCACGGGTGGACCCAGTCCAATCGCGCTAGTGCTGCTGCGCTGCACCTTCTGAACACTCGAAATCATCGGATCTGGCAAGTCTGGAAGAATGCGCATCTTCGCTGAGACGCTTGACTTTGCACACGGCTTAGTAGCAGGATCAGCTACTATCGCAACCATGGGCAATCATGCCTCAGTCCCACCCATCATCATCAACCTTCTTACTTCCCATGCATTTCTCCCTTTCTTTCCACCTCATCGCCATCAATCACGATACCCGGCGTGACATAATGAATTAAGCACCATTTCAGAGTGTACAACCGACTCGCAGCCCTGACCACAATTGCCTCGCAGCTAATCACGCACCACGCATCACCCAACCCTTACCGCCTGTCTTTGTGCTGCATTCCGGCTTCTGACGCAGCAAACTCACCATCTAAGCTGTTGACCACAACCATCGAATACTCGTCGACGACCGGTACTGCTATCGACAGTCACCCTCCATAACAGTACCGTTCGTCAATGTCGACGACCACGGTCACCATGTCGACTACACCAACAGTAAATGGTCGCGTGGACAAGACATCAAAGAAGCAGAGCAAGATAATTGTGCTGTCGGTACCTCCAAAAGTGCTGCAAAGGTTTCTGCCCCCGAAAGAGCCTTCTTCGGTAGCCCCTTCACCAGCTCCGACAGTCGAAGAGCTACCAAAGCTGAACAAGGTCGCGTCGCAAGATCATACTTCAGAGGCAAACTCTACGCCTCTGCCAATGCAAGACGCACCATCGCCTGGTGGTACTACACACAAGCAGCCGCCTTCAATGAACGGCGTGAAGCGATCTACACCCATGCCATCCGATGGTATGCTAAAGCCCAGAGGCAAACCAGGTCCTAAGAAGAAACCACGCCTGTAAGTCAGCCTCCGTCATCGAGCTTGTTGTCCGTAGCTAACGTCGTACTAGTGAAGATGGTACCATAGATCATAGCCAATCGAAACCAATCACCACCACTGCCAACCACAAACTTGGGCCCAAGGCCAATACCGGCTTCATCAATGCTAACCTGAGAGCTCTTGATCGGACTGGGACACCTTGCCGGAAGTGGGCACGGAAAGGTCTACAGCTCAAGAGTTTCACCGGCCATGTTTGGGAAGTGTCCAGTTGGAGAGGTTCCGAGACATCTGCACTTGCCAATGGCACGTCGGACAGCAGCATCAAGGATGTCTCGATGCAAAGCAGCAGCGACCAAAGGCCAAGTGAAAAGAGCGATGCCGCTGCAGGCAGTCACTCTGGCGACCATCCGGACAAAATGGAGATCGCTACGCCAGCTGCTAGCTCGCCACCACCCATACTGGCGCCCTCTACGGTTTCTCTTCAACCATGATACAACTCGATTATGTACAAGTATATTGCATCGGCATTGGCGTTGAAGGCAGAAGTCATTGGTTCATCGGAGGTTATTCTACTGTACCACTACACTGGCATACCTTGTGGCTGGAAGTTGGCGCCTCGTTAGTTTCATGTATCGGCTTATGTCCTTGGGTTGCGGGTTGGGGCAAAGGCGTACAGCACGAGGTTTCAAGAACTGGCTTTCGTGCATCAGTTGCAACTCAAGATTGCGTGGAGGGTCGCCTTACTCAGTGGCAGTGATTCATCACGCTGCCTGGTATGAAGCGCAAACTGGGCGTAATTTGTTCCAAGGAGTCGCTAAGCATGCGAGAGCATTTTGGAGGATCGTCGTAGATCAATGCCATATTTCGGCACAGATTAACCAAAATCCGATCCTATCAACCTCACCACATCCAAACTCGCTTGATACATTCAGAGTAGTACTGGTAGTTCTACACGTCTCGTAATGTGGGACGCCGACGCGTGACCTATTCACTTCGTGCAGTGAGACAACTTATGCCCTCATCCAGTTACTTGCACGTGTGACGAGGCCGACCCACATCGCCAGATGGCCAATGAAGACAAACCTCTGGCACCGAGCACGTAACCAGACTGCCACCCCATGGGTATTGTACGCACCACTAATAAGCTCCATATCTTATCAACTACGGCATGTGACTCTTTGATATCCAGATAGACCTGCACAACTTCAATTCACGTAGCTCGTTCATTCAAACTCACCAGATTCTGCGGACGCCTCATTCAACGACGACAGTGACTACCACATCCTCCCGAACCGTAGTTGTGCCACAACTAGAGAGAACATCGAGCCAGTTAGCACTTGGGGCAGGTGGTTGGGGTAGCCCAGGACCGGGCATAAGAGCTGGTAATGGCTGATGCTGGAGGCAGTAGCACAGTCAGGAGGAGCTCGTATGCTGGCTCTGCGAACATACCTCGGCGATTGTCGTACGCTTCAGTGGTCACTGGAGGACAGGCAAACGCTACGAACAACCTAACAAGACCTGGCGCTGCACACGACGCCAGCGCTGCACCCAACAACTCCTACCCACCTCAATATCAGGCCGATCCAAAGATGTACGCCCGGGAGCACGACATGGCTGCACATCGAAGAGGCATATCCACCACTTCGCAAAGACCAGCCATACCACCTTTCTTCATGCCATCTTATCTCGAACATTCTCGCTATGCCAGAAAGCTTGAGGCCGCCTACGAAGCAAAAGCTCGTGCGCTAAGGGACCAAGACGCGAGCGCTGCCAGCCTACACAGCTCGACACGGAACAGCTTCAGCCGTGCGCGAACCTCACAGTCACACAGAGGCGTGACATACGACGTAATAGAAAGTGTTCCGCCAACAGACGACGATGCTATACCCCTGCCGTTTAAGCTGAGCGCTACCGACAAGCACCAAGGGCTTGATCTGTTAAACGACCATTATGACATGAGGTATAGTGGCGTGAACGGCAAAGACCTAGAAGCAGCTTCCATCCGCACCGATAACCCAGTAAGCCCGCAATGCGGCATTTACTACTACGAGGTTATCATTCAAAATAAGAGCAAAGACTGTGCAGTGGCTGTTGGCTTCTCGAGCTCGTCGTTTTCCCTTGAAAGACTGCCGGGATGGGAGCCTCAGTCGTGGGCCTACCATGGTGACGACGGTAAAATATACGATGGGCAGCCTAATGGGCATACCTATAGATCAGGTTTTGGAGAAAGAGACATCATTGGTTGTGGCATCGATTTTAACAAGGGCTCTGCATTCTTCACCAAGAACGGTTATGACCTCGGCGTCGCTTTCAAAGATATCAACTTCCCATCGACACCCATCTTCCCGTGCATAGGGATGAAGAAGCACAATGGCATCCTAATAAGCGTGAATCTTGGCCAGAGTCCCTTCGTCTATGATGTCAAGAATAGATTGGCAGAAGAGGAAGAAAAAGTCGCCATGCAGATTTCAAAAACCAGAACGAACAAGCTGCACCGGGATCAACCCAATGAGGCTTCTTTCGTGCAAGAGCTGGTTGCACAATTCCTATCGCACGGTGGATACATTGAGACCTCAAAAGCACTTTCCCAACAGGTTCAAGACGAAAGGACGGCGTTACATGGCGAAGTATCACCCCTACCAGAGTTACAAAACGCCGATGTCCCCGATGCAAGGCCGAGACAGCAAATTCGACATGCAATTTTGCAAGGCGACATCGACACTGCTTTAGCGTACATGGATGAACACTTCCCAGAAGTACTGCAAGCGCAGTCTAATCGCCATATCTTGTTCCACTTGAAATGCCGGAAATTCATCGAGCTCGTTCTAAAAGCAGCGGAAATCGACAAGCTGACAGATTCATTACGAAAGACCAAGCACTCGACCAATGGCGTAGGCCACTCATCTGCTGTAGACGACGTCTTTGACCAGCCTATGGAGCTAGATGACGAGCATCAGCCATCCATGAACGGGAACGGAAAGGCGGCAGCAGAGTCGGAGGAAGTCAATGAGTACACTCGGCTTACACACGAAGCTCTCGAATATGGTCAAACGCTCAAGCAGGAATTTGGTGGCAGCACCCCGGAGAACGACAAGTATCTACATGATATCTTCAGCTTGATGCCCTACTTCGACCCATCGCCGAGTCAGAACGGTCACCTGCTCGACGCGAGTGGGAGGACGAAAGTAGCTGAAGACCTCAATTCAGCTATTTTGAGTAAGTCATCATGCTTCCGAGAAGTGCTTTGCTAACAGTACGACAGCGTCATTGGGCAGGTCGCCAACCGCTGCCCTTGAAACAATATTGCGCCAGACTGAAGCTCTCATAGAAGTCTTGAGTCAGGATGGCGGTCCAGCAGCCTTTGTCAATCTACAGGCCGTAGATCACGATCGATAGAATCAACTGGCTTGCTATTGCTTCTCTTCTGGGCCCGGCCAGAAGGGACTCTTATGCGTATCTGGAGTACCGAATTCCTGGAAAAGGCATCTTTCACAATGCCACAGATGCTTGGCAACGGTGGCGCAATTGACCGCAACGAAGTGCATGACAGATGGGCTTTGACTGGCCCCAACCCTGTTACAACGTCTTGTTCGATAGCATAGACTTGCTTACTGAGCTACAATTAAGTCATACCCGAATTACGTCCTGTAGGAAGTGCCAACGTGTGAATTACCAGGATGCTGAACATGGTCCTTGTTCACTCGTCATCGTTTCGTAGACAAGTGCGTGTTTCCATCGTTACTCACGAGGCTGGAAACCTCATTTTGGCAATCGCGTGTAGCACTAACACCAAGAACCTTTTCCAGGGTTAATTTCAAGAGTCCATATTGAGCTTAGCGCCATGGCCAACGAAGCACCCAGCCACAAACATTTCGGATCTCTCTTTGGCTTTCCGGGGCTGCCGCCACGCTTCCGAGACCATCACCGCATCACAACGGACATTTTCTGCCACACTCTTTCACTGTCTGGCTCAGAGTTCAATAATGTACTCCGATCGGACAGGTCCGCTCCCCAACCATCATAGTTTTGAACTTTCTTCCAAGCAAGAACGGGGCGACGTAGAGTACAAGGCACATTGCTTCGAGCGTTTTCTGTAAAGCCGGTCCAGTATCTGTTAGCTTCTCGTGGCTGATTCAAGTTCGCGTCGCATCCTTACTGGCTCAATCTAGCTTCTCGTCGAACGAATCACTCGTCCTGCCTCGTGCTTTTCTTGAACTCACATCAGCCCAAATTGGCCTCGGACTAACATCATCTCCTCTTCTTCAACATGTCTCCTGCATTTGCAAACACAATGAGAAGGTTCTCTCGTGGCAATTCTTTCCGTAACTCAAAAGACAGCACGACCTCGACTTCAGCACCACAACAATACGGCGCAAACACACAGTCTGGATCATATTCTCCACCTCAGACCGGTCACTCAGCACCAAACGGTGGTCTAGGAAGCAACGCGACACACTCAGCTCAGACCGGTCCATCTTCATACCACGCTGGGCACGATTCCAGGCCAATTTCTGCTGAAAGCAATTCGAGCTTTGATTTCATGAACAGGCCGATTTCGCATCAACACCATCAAGTACCATCAAGCGCGATGAGTGGTCTATCGAGAACGGATCAGGTCGTCCTGAGGTTTTTCTGGGAGGATAAGTATGCTGAAAATGCCAAAAGAGATTTGCATTTTGTAAGTCTCTCACCACTTCCACGAGCAATACTCGGCGAAGCGTCATTAGACGTTAAAGGGACGCTTGCTAACCAGACAATCAGTTAAAATTCCCTCACTTTCCACAATACCCAAGCCACACAGATTTGATGCCATATTGTGAGATCTACCATCTGGTAAAGACGAGCCCAGGCGCGAGTATCATTAGTCTGGGAAGTGCGAATGGTGTTTATATAGGGTAAGTCTAGCTTCATCCCTTCCCGTCATCCACGTGCCACGCAAGTGTGGACGTGCACGATGCCGCTCCTGCGGCGTCCTCCACTTCGCAGCATGTCCTCTTCGCCGTCATCAAGGCTAACACAACATTACAGCTTCGAACTCGCAACGGGCGCGCAACTTCACATTGACATGGACGACGAATGGCGCGACATCTCGCACCACCGTGTCCTCTTCAAGCCTTTTGAGCAGATGCTCCGCGATCCAACAAGTTCTTCCACATTCTCGTCGTGGCCAAAGCCATTGACAATCGAGTTCCTCGAAGACCAGTATCAGAAGTGGGTAATGGATCTAACAAGCTTTTGCTGGGTTGATGAGCCAGTGCGCGAACTCGGAGGAGGGAGCGTGACGGGTGGACAGAGTGGTCCTGCCGGAGGTGGACGATTCAGCAGAGGGAGTGATGGGGATAACTGATTACGATCGGGGGCGAGACCTCATCATAAGACAGTGAGTATGGGAGAGTGGGGAAGTGGTAGTGGAGAGAATGTCGACAGAACAGACGAGGCGAACAGGGTATGCGAATGGTGTGGGAGGACTGATTGCGAGGATTTGTCACGTGGGGGACCTACTGCCACTGGGCATGCAGAAGCCGTGCGGGAACGGCGGCTGGGGACTATCTTTGGATCTACAACATCTATCCATCGGACCCAAAGCGAGCGACACGGACGGCGCGTTGCTTCCGATCCTGTTGACGCAGATGGAGGGGTTCGGCGTGCTGCCACCATCGGACGTACCGATCAGCCTCAACGTACACGAAGTCAACGATGCCGAAATGTTCAATCTTGGCACTTCCGCAACACTGACGGTATATCTTGGACATATCCTAGTCATTGATTCGGTCTACGCTTGGAGGCTGAATTTGGGTTTTGAACATGAATGTATTGGAAGGAAGGCGTATAGGAGGGGTTTATATGATGTACAATCGAAACTGGGCGACAGAGGTTCGAATGACCATCATGACTGATGAATCACGAACCAGAACATTGGACACAACAATTATTGCAATAGTACACAATGTTTTTACTTTTCACTAAGCTGTACAGTTTATGAACTCTCCCAAAACCGTGGATGCTTTGAGACTTTCACAGATCATGCCTTCGGTACACTAACCCCAGAAATCCCTTCCAGCTCCTTCAGCAGCCTCTCCTGCTTCTCCTCACTCGCAGCATCCTTCTGATAACTCCTCTCCTTACAATGATACCAATGCTTCCCACTCTGCACTCCCCCCTCAGCAAGCATCACATACGTATCAACCGCCGCATCAATATCATCACTTGCCCCAGCCCCGCCCATCTTCGTTTGCACCCACCCCGGATCAAGACTCGACACCTCAACACCGGGGTACTTCCTCGCGAACGCAAAAGCCATCATCGTGTTATGAAGCTTACTATCTCCATACCCACATTTCTGAATGTCCCTCAAACTCGAGTCCCCGCCCTGATGCAACTGACTCGACAAAAACACCAGCCGCTTCGGCGGCTTCACCAGACACGCCAGCGTATACGGCGCCAGCGTGTTCGTTGCGAACAGCGTCGGTAGACCCTCGGGCCCCTTGCTACTGCTTGGAACGCCCATCACACCTGCATTATGGATGATCGCGTCCCAGGGTCCTTTGTCGTTGAGTTCGCGTGCGAGATTCTTGGTTGCTTCTGTGCTGGATAGGTCGGCGGTAAGGACGCCTTCGGCGCCTGGACAGGCTTTTTGGGCGTCGGTGGCGCGCTGGGCGTTGCGGCCGTGGACTGTGACTTTGTGGCCGCGTTGCACGAGGGCGTTGGCGGCGCGGGAGCCGAGGCCGTCGGAGGAGCCGGTTATGAAGATGCGGGCCATTGTGGCTGATGTGTGTGTGTGTGGTTTGGAATGGGATGGAGTGATGGGACAGACTGCTGGGATCCGGACCTACCTTTGACGTCTACGTTTTTGTACTGTTGTATCTGCTGGTAACATCATCATCGCCCATATGGATCTCGGATTTTAGGAGGGACGGGTACGGTTACGTCATTGGAAGCACGTCGTTGGGCAGACCAGAGATACCTCCACAGCAGTCGTTGGACTCTTTTCGGCAGCACAGCTTCATCCTTCATGCGTGCATCTACATTCTTTCTGCTCCGTAAGCTCCAGACCTGGTTTATCCAGATTACAGTGACGATGGCGAGACTGTGCAGGATGGCTGCCTGGAAGGACTTGGACAGCAGGTGAGTCCATGCGTTGTCCGCCAGCTGTAGGACGTGTGGAAAATGTAAGTCTTATAGAAGGAGCAAGCAAAGAAAAGAGTGACGGTACCCAACATGACGATTGAGTAAAAGAGCTTTTGTATTTTGACCACGTAAAGATGTGGGCGTCTCGGTCGTTGAATACTCCATCAGACCGATCTGAAACAAAAGGTAGTAAGCGATTAACAGCCAATCTTTCACATCGCTTCTACTCCGTCGTGTCTACCAATATCCTGAGTATTGATCTGAATTACGAAACAACCGGCTTCTTCGGAAGTTGGCTGTGAAGCAATGGCGTCTCGAATGCACGATGGACAAGACTCGCAGCTCCCTCAGAGCATGAATGACAAGAGTAATATCGAGCCCAGAAAGATGCAGAAATTGACCACTACCGAACGAGGTTCGACCTCATTCTACTGCGTGAATCAGTAGATGGAGTGCCTAAAGACCGTGAGGTTGAGAGCGGTCTGGGCGAGGGCAGTGCTGGGGCCAGGAATGCGCAAACTGTCGAGGGAAGCAACGATGAAAACGAGGAGGTTGACGATGACCACCAGGATCATGTTCACAGCGCGGAACGCGACCCGGCTAATGAGTCTGACGACGGTCAAATCGTTCAACCAAAGACAAGACCCCGCAACCGTCCTCATGTCCTCTTCGAAAACCTTCACAAGACTCTAGGCTCGCCACTTCGAATGTTATTCGGTATTTGGGCGTCAGCTCTGGCAGGAACGATCGAATGCTGGGTTGCGCCTGCTCTCTTCATTCGGAACATTAATCTGACGTGCATGTGGCGCCCGTCTTTCATCTCGAGCTACGATAAACCTTCACTTTCATAGTCAGCCTCCAGCAGCAGACCTTTTCCTCGTCCACGTGGTGTTTGTTCCACCTTCTAATACACTAAGCTACACCAGCAGTCATGATATTCACAAGGTATGCGTAACTTTCCACTCTTTACTGACCATCAAAATCATGTTAGGCAGGACCGAGAACCGCGTCAGCCATGGCAAACACAACCAGAGCAAAGTGCTCTCTGGTGCCATTCGCAAGAACTATTTTCAACGACTGCGGCATAAGACCAATCGTCTTCGACATGGAACTGGATCGGTCAAATTTGTCGACCACCTTCGTGTCGACCTCATCGAGAAAGAAATCCTTCGTATCCACTCATTCGGATGCAGACTCGTCGACATTTTGACCAAGCCATTCCGAAAGGTCCTAAATGTTCGCCAGCCTGAGAAGCCAAAAGGACAATCAAGCAGCCATGCTCGAGCATTCATGCAATATGTAGCTCACCAACTCGACGGAGGCAATGGCAGCTCGGCACAATTCATGTCTACTACGACGTCTGCATTGTCACCATTTGTAACCAGGACGACATCGAATACAACAGGGCTCTCAACCAGCGGTTCTACAGCAAGCTGGGAGCGGACACGCATAGTCACACCTGAGCGTAGACCCGTTCATGCTACACAAAGTGCTCATCCGAGCACAGAAGTCGAGACACAAGAACTACAACACCAACAAGCCCACAGTACCTGCTCAGCTACAAACACTTCGACACTCAAACAGCAAAGCATATCACAGAATACGCCTTCTGCACCAAACCACCAAGCGAACGTCGCTGCTCGGGCGGTTAAAGTGAACGTGAGCGCACATGCCGCCACCGATGTCCAAAAGACGCGCTGCGCAGCTACCCATTGTGCTACTTCGCACTGGCACGAGCAATCAACCGTCCGGAACCCATTCAATAGTCCTCCAAGATGGACAACTAAGTCTGCAGCAGCGAGTCCTCTCGTGAACTCAATTCACGGTTCACAACTGAATACGGCCAACGGGAAAATATCCTACCATGATTACCACAATGAAAAGCATCATGGTGGAGCGCAGTACCCGGAAAGACTGACATACAACGATTTCCACACAGAAGAAACCGAAAGCTCAGAGTACACCAGTTCTTCAGTCACCGACACAGACGACGAAGACCAGTCACGACCTCTTGTCTCCTACAACAACAATACTCAAATTCATGTCGAGACTGCTTCTACCAAGTTTAGTAGGCATGATCTTCACACTTTCCGTGTGGCCGCACGTCATCTGCGCGACGACACAGGGGTAGGCGATGCCGGGTATCCTCACGACTTCCAAAACCGTGGTGCTCTCCAACTGGGAGGTGAGCCACCGTATTATACATACCCTCTGTTACCGCCAGGAGACACTTACAGCGGCTATCAGCGGCCAGGACCTTACAGGGTCGTGCTAGATGGCAAACATGTCTATGCGAACATCATCACTCACGACAGCTCTGCCCTAGCTGGCTTCCGCTTGATCTGCTGAGTTGAGATAGGATGTGCACTGTTTGGGGGAAAAAACAAGTTGCGGGTTGTTCAGAAGCGCTGTGCGGCTGCGCCGCAAACGCGTATAGTTGGCCTTTCTTCATTCGGTATGTTACAGACTACGAGGAGAGTTTAGGCAGACGTGATGTTCTACAGTGGAAGTACTATACATCATATGAGGTTGCCACAAGGCCGTATGGAGCCACTTAGTCATCATCACAGCAGCTTCGCAGCACAGGCCAAGGAAAAATACTTTACGCCTGTGCGTTCTTGTTTCCCTTTGTCATGCGACTCGCCCTCCTATGCTTACCTTTGAGCCACTTCAGCAATACTGCACTGCCCACCTTCCAGCCGCCTTGACTGTGGTCGTCTCCTTTCGATACTCTTAGGTCCAGTATCAAGCAAGTACGGTGCAGAGTGAACACATAACATGCTTCTGGTCAGAAATGTTGGTCATTGCTCGAGCAACGATTCTTTGTCTACCTATTCCTGGCACAATGTGTATAATGAACGACGTCTTACTCAGATTCTTTGTCGGCGTCAGACTGTCTCGGACTATATCTTACCTGAGCGACCCGCCTGTCTCAACGTGAACGATCACATCGTGTCTTTCGTGTTCGGTCACGATCATCGATAAACTATAGACCACAAAGCACTGCTGGTAAGTGCTCGAACCTTCAAAGTATCTACAGCCGCAAAACATCAACTCATACCAAAAAGTTCGTTGAATCAGAAGCTGACAAGATGCTGGCTTTAGATCCAGATTCGATCAACTGCAAAAACGTCCTCGCAGACCGGAAGCTCGTCCCCGATGAGCAGATAAAGCTCTTCTGCAATGTTCTTTTCCTCCAGGGCGATACGGGAGAAAACTTCGACGACGAGTATGGGCGAAAATGCTATCTCAACCGCACCCGACCGCTCATGACAAAGTTGAGGTTCCCTCTTGCCAAACCTCACTCAGTCGTACGAAAGCTACTCTTACCAGAACAGTCGAAGTACACCTATCTGTGTGATGTGCACTCTGGCCTCAATGCTGACTTTGTTCACCAATGGTTCAAGTATCTAGCACTTGAAGTTGGCGCCAGAATGGAGATACTCCGATCGAGTAACCGAGAGCATATTGGTGCTTACGCTTGGGATGCCATTGTCAAGCCACTAACACGAATACACAAGATTTGGCTGTCCCCTGAACAGGTTCAAGAGGCTTTCGGGAACTTTGTGGAGTCCGAGTTCGACCCTCAATATAGCTTGATCGATGCCAGACCACAGGCAGACGGTTGTGAGGCATGTATACTGGCTCGTATCGGTACGCATATCAACACTGTCTGGGCTCTACACACCCTGGTCAAGAGTAGGATTACCCTGGATTCGCATGCACGTCATCCTTCGAGGCTTCGTCTGCTAAGACTTATCGATGCTTGGATCCAACATTACCAGGAACGTTACAGCACAGATACTGAAGTTACCAGACTGAGGCAGCGAGATTCCAGCACCGGTCTGGCGGAAGAACTCTACGAGATACGGGAGGAGATTAAGATCGAGCAGCACCGGATGAGACGGGCTCAGCGCAAACTTCTCGACGTCCGCTACTCCGGCTCTAAGAAGTACAAAAAGCTCGTCAAGGACCTCGATGATAAAGCACTCGAAGACAACATTTACGATGCCGAAAATGATATAATTGACCATTACGCTGCGCTTCGAGCGACTCAACGTGCCTCAGCACTCATTCTAGCAGGCAGTCTTGATCCAGAAGGACACCAACCTTCTGCCGGGCATACACCGTACCCCCTCTACAGGAACGAGAGCAAGGCCTCCATATCTGCTATTCCGCAAGGTCAGCCAAGTCCAAACCCTTATGCCCCCAGATCACACGCAGACAGAGCTTACCTAGAAAGCAGATACTCCATCAACACTTTCCGAAACAACGACCGAGCGCTTCTGGGACAAGACGCTACCCACGATGATCTCAGCGCTGGTATCACAAGGCTCGACCTCTCGACGCAGTATTCTCCAGTCAATCCTACTGAGATGGCCGCATTTGAAGGCAGACATCGTGGAGTTGGACCGCATTGTTCCGCATCGACGGTCTGGCCAGTGGAAGCGCGCGGATCACGCGTTCTATTTCGACCACATGAGTCACCCGACGTGGCGAAGCTACCACGGTCTGACGCCTCCGGCGCAAGAAGAGACCGCCACCACGGATCCCGCGGCGAGCAAGGAAGTCGAGACGAGAACCGGATGGCCCCTGCCAGATCTCAGTCTCACAGGTCGAAATCAGGTAAGCGGGGGCACGAAGTAGAACAGCCGCGGCCGCATCATCGGCTGACACCAGACACTCTGCAGGTCCACCACAATGGAGGGATCGAACCTGACTTCTACTGCCGTCCACAAGATCAGCTGTCGAGGTACACCGACATCCCAGTCATCGACGACGGCAGCGTCAGTCGAGCTAGCGTCCGCAGCGCCGCGAGCGCTGCCTCGGGATACTCAGCCTACTACCAGCGCAACGGGGCAAGGGGATACCCCCACCACCCGAGCAATCTGAGGTTCGAGTCCAGGTTGTCGCGTCCGTTCGATGAGCCTGCGGCACCGCCGCGGGAGGATCCGTTCCATCTAGAGCGGTACAGGTAGAGCCGTCGAAGACACTTGTTTGTCGCCGTAAGCGTTGCGGAACGCACGTACCGTAGACATGAAAACCAACCATGCAAATCGTTGCCCTACCACCCCATCTCGCGACCTGAATCTGCGTGTTGTGTGGAACAGGACCCAACGCCCCCGCGCGTACATAGAGATTGCCCGTCGGTGCCCTCTCCAGTATCCACGGAACGAGGCACAGCTATCTATCCATGTACTGTACTACCCGAGCGTCAAGCGAATCTACACGATGAAAGGCAAACAACAGCGATACGTGTCAAATCAGATGTACCGCGACAGACGGTGCGTGGGGAAACGCCTCGCTCAAGAATGAGATGGTAACGAAAGGATATGCTTCGTGCGTATTGATTGAATTGGTATATGTAGTCCCAACGAGTCATGTGAAGTCGTAAAGTGAAGTCTTGGTCACTGCCATTCGAAATATGTCTGACGTGCCGTATGTGATATGCTGGACGACCAGCCCAGGCCAGCCAGAAGCTGCGCCAATGTTGCAACGCCCCACCAGTAATTGATATCGAGATTCACCTAGCGCTGCCGAATCAGCCGTTGCTCCGAAGTAAAAAGAATGCACGCGGCCTCCTATCCCTATGTGTTGATCTTGTGTAACGGACACCCTCCACCCCTGCCCACCCACTGGACAATGCACTCCTCATGAAATTTGCACCAGCACTCAAGCCTGACCAGGCGCTCTCCGACCTCATACTCGATCATACATATGCTGCATTCTACACTGCTCTCATCAAGCTCACCGTCAGAGTTGGGCTGAGGCGTGCAATCCTTCTCGGTGGCTATGAACCTTATCATGCCTGGAACATGTGGCCGTACCGGCGCTGGTGGGGTTGAAGATGACGTGGCGTGCGAGGAGGCAATGGGAAGAGTAGGACCTGATGCACCGAAAGTTTGGGTTCGGATGTGAGCATCAGCAGGAAGCGATGTTGAAGTGTTGGACTGGGGGACAGGGAGCGGCTGACGTTGCGTCGGCGTGGACGTGTCATGTCGTGATATACAGTCCATGATGTGGTTCTCTCGCTCTGTTTCCTCACCGTTGGGGCCTTTTGGAGGGAGTTCACGACGGCAGACGGGGCAGATATCCTCCTCCCTTATTCGGCGTCGCGCTGGTCGAGACGCTGTTGTGCTGGCCGATGGTTGGAGGTCAGAAGGCCGTGACGGCACACCCGATGGAAAGCCGGGGGGCGCTACACCACCAAAGTAATTTCTTGGGGTATTGAACGGTGGCAAGGGTGGAAGGGGAGCGTGTCGAGAATCGAGAGAGAGGTGGCGAGAGTGCATGGGCGCCATAGCGGACACGGAGTGGTTTCGATGTGGCCCCTGTGGTTGTTCAGTGCTTCCCCTGGAAGTGAGTGTCTGGTGTCTTACCATGATAGGGTGTCTTGAGGCAGCCGAGTAGGCGTTGGTGGTTGAATCATGATACCCTTGGTCCATGCCAAGATTCAGCCTGGTGCCAGGGTGTTGAAGTCTGGCGTAGAGCTGCCTATCACTTTCGGTGGGGCGAGCAGAGTGGAAATTTGGCGGATAGTGGAAGCGTGGGAATTCAGTTAGGGCGGAAGGTGGCGAGCGCTGCGAGTCGTTTGGTCCTCCGCCAAACAGCTCTCTCTGCTGGCCTATGGCAAAGAAGGATTGACTTTGCGGCAGCTCTCCCGCCTCCGCCAGTAGTTCAGGCTGGGGATCTGGCACACAGGGGTTGCATAAGCGCACCTTCTCTCCGCCTCCTAATGCTGGGTTGGGCCTCCTGTAGGACAGTGCTGCGTATCCGCCATCCTCGTCATCGTGCCCTCTGGTAAGATCAATGGTTGGTATGTCGGACAGTGAGGAAGAGTCGTCTAAGGTGCCCAGGGGATGCACAATATATTGTCTAGGTATGGTGATACGATGTGGTGAGCAGTCATTGCACACGACCCTTCCACATTTCCTACAATGGTGGCGCCTGAAGAGGAAGCCGAATTGACGGTGGCATATGGGACATTCCGAGACCTCGCTGTCGGGCTGCCATCTGGGAACCTGATAACTTCTCGAGCTGTTGGAGGGCGTCCGACGCTGGCTTGTGGGAGTGGTGGGTTGCAGAGCAGCGGACGTTGGAGCGGGCGGGGAAGAGCTGGTCAAGTCAATGACATCCCTCTGGGCACCGCCTGCACCTTGTGAGCCTGAGGAATGGTGCGAGTCTCGGCGTGGCGCAGTGTGATAGTAGCGGTTGTCCCTGCTGGTGAAGCCGCCTGTGGTAGTCCTTCTTCCGCCAGGGTCTTGGGCAGATGCAGTCAGCCTCCTCTTACGGTCCATGGCGACCATGGTTTGTCTTCTAGCCTCGGGCGACAAGTCCGGGCGGGGAAGTGGAGGGAGATCATGGTTGAGGTCTGGACTGGAGGGAGAGCGATAATGCGAGACTCGTTCTGAATGACTGCGGCGAGGCAGCGATGGCAGCGATGGCTGAGGGTGAGCACTGGAGTCAGCGTGTGATATAGTGTGCCTCAAGGCTGGCTCTCGAGCCGTGGGCGAAAGAGGACAATGGCTGGCAGTGTCCTGGCGGCTCATGGACACATCGCTGACGGTGGTTCGGCTCGAAGATGGCTGATCTGATGACATCAGTAGTGAGGGTCAAGTACTCGTTGTTGCCAGGAGCTGTTAGAGGGTCAAGTGTGTAGGGTAAGTGCGGTGTCAAGTCCAAGAGGCAGGCAGCCTGGCAGTGATAGACACCACACACGCATGTGATCAGTGAAGGAGGGTGAGTATCCGTACGGCGTGGTTGATCACTAATCATGTGGCAACGGAGACAGGCGAAACGGAAAGAAGCTCTCAAACTCTAGAATATGCAGGGGCTTCAAAGCCTGAGTGCAGCATGCTCATAGATGGTGTCGTTCGAAGACGTCTCGTCATGTGTGCAGCTACCTGGTTCTGCCGTCTTTGTGGCATGAGGCAGGTGGTGTGTCGTGCTTGCCGTGCTACGGAAGCATGCTAGCTTTCCGACTTGCACCAAGGTGAGAGAATCCGCTTCAAATCATCCCCGCATTACCCGACCCCTGCTTGCCGCACGACAACGAATATGTACGCTACCCTAGTTACAGGTCGCAGCAGGGCCTCTTCAAGCCAAACAGACATACTCTCATAAGATGCTCGTCCTTCTACTCGCTGTTCCCTCACATCGCAATGCAATGCAACGCAGTGCTATTGGTCATGCAAGCGTTAAAGCCATGTCTATTCACTTTTCCACCTCAGCCTTCAACTCACATCTTGAATTGAAACCTCGGGTGCGTCCTCAGATACTCGGCATGCTTCGTCAACACCCAGATTACGGGCACGAACAGCAGCGCAATGAATGCTAGTAGGCTGTTACCCCATCCATACCCCAGCCTGTCGTACAGCTGCCTCCCAGCCAATGGTAGCAGCGCTCCTCCAAAACTCCTCAAAACAGTGTTCGCCGCCATAGCACTGGCTGCGTAGGTGGTGTATGCATCCACCAGGTAGATACCTATCGGCATGAACGTACAGATCATCCCAATGCTAACAAACGTCGTCCCAATAATGGGTACCATCCACTGCACCTTGTACTCGGCCGTCCACCCATAAATCAACAGTCCAACTGGCGCGCACCAACTGGAGTGAAGCAGGAATGGCAGTCTCATCTCCGGCTTCATAACCCCATTGTTCTTGGCAGCCCGCTTCTTCAGGTTCCGATCCGAAGTGCTAGCAAAGAAGAACAGCCCGATCACTTGGCCAAGACCCAGGCCGAGAAAGACGAGCCCCACATTTCCATGCCCGATTCCGTACTGTCCTTCGAAGACAATGGTCAGCGTGCTAAACATAATATACAAGTATCCATATACAACTGCGATATATAGCGAGAGGAGAAAAACGATCGGTGACAAGGCCAGCATTTTGGTTGGACGGACCACATTGGCAAGGAGGAGCTGGCTTGGCGTGCGTCCAGACAATTCGGATGGTGCTCGAAGCTCTTGATTACCCGTCTCCTTGCGAAGTTTCTTCGCCTTTCGCTCTAGCAGAACAGGCGGATATGTCTCGGGGAGCGTAAAAATAATCAGCACGAGCATCACAGCAGTCCAGATCGATAGCAGGTAGAAGTTCCAGCGCCACCCGACGTACTCGCTGACATAGCCACCTATGACCCGTTAGTGTTTCGTCTTACCAGAACTCATACCTCCAGACATACCGATGACAGGGCCAAGTGTTGGACCGAGCAGGATGGGCAATGACCACACCGACATCACCATACCTCTTTCCTCCTGCCTGAAGCAATCAGCGATGGTGCCGGAGCCGATCGTGATAGGACAACATCCAGCCAGTCCAGCGAGGAAGCGCATCACAATAATCATCGGCATGCTCGTGCTCACTCCACACGCGATGGTAAAGACCAAGAAGAAGAACGTGCAGACATTGTACACGATGACCCGCCCATAAAGTTCAGACATCGGTGCAATAACAAGTGGTCCTAGAGCGTACCTGGGAATTTGTCAATACAACACCATCCAGCGACATAGGTCAACCTACCCAAGCACATATATGCTGACCACAAAAGACGCAAGGTCAATGTTGGTCGAGTGAAACTCTTCCATCACATCAGGCACACCTGGCGCAAACATCGAGCTCCCGAACGGCGTAAGTAGGGTCAAGGCTCCTATGATCATCATGTTCGTCCATTTCTTCTTCTTCGTCCAGTTCAGTGGTTTCTCGGGGTCGTCGGGGCCGCTCCAATCCACGAGGTTAACGTCTTTGGTCGCCACCCTCGCGATGACAAGCTCTACCTGTTCTTGGACAGCTTTCTCGGGGTCTGAGTTGTCATGAACGGCAGTGATAGCCTCAGAAGGTGTCGATGATGGTCGTCTAATTGACGATGGCTGTGATCTAGCTGGATATGGGGCTTCTGTCGAGGCAACTCTAGACAGTGCCGAGAATATCGACTTCTGCTCCGCCATCTTGATCCTGGAGGAACGCCGACAGATGATATCTGTTAGGTCTCGAGTATCTGCCCCTGGTGCGCCTCGTAGAAAATGTTCAAGATGAACCTAACGTCCACTCGCGAAACACCTGTATCGTGTTTTGACTGTATGACTTTTGGTCGCGTTGAGCTTGTCTTCTGCTCCCCTTGGACGCTAGGTAAGCCTTCGGTTGTTTCGTTCGTGCCTCGGCCTAGAATTCTCCGAATTGGGTATTCAGATGTGCTCCAATGCCTGTACCTTCTTGCACGACTGTGGCAGACTTTGGCAGCTCAAGCTTGTGGGCATGACAGAGAACGAGCGGATGCTGGAAGCTTGTCACAGCAGATGTTGAATCATTTGTTGAAGGGAAGTCATGGGTCGAGCGGTGAACTCTTTATTAGGGATTCGCTGATCAACAGCGCGGAAGTCCTAACTTCCCGAGTATCGGATCCACGATAGACCAATGCATTTTGGAGAAGCATGGTTTGGGGGATCAGCGGAGACCACGGGCGACAGCCATGTCGTGGGCACATTAGTAATATCAGTATTTCTGTCCACATGGAGTGCTGGAACACCGGCTTAAAAGTCCTCACAACGTTGAACCGTGATCAATAAAGGCGCGTCTTCTGCCGTGCTAGCTGCAACACTGTCCAGCTACCGGTACCCGGCACAGAGTGTCGATGGGATTCAACGACATGGGGCACTCGGTGTTGACGAACTGCTGCGAGTCAGTTCAGGCCGCTTTCGGTCTAGATAAGGTAGAGACGATCGACGCTGTTGCATCTTTTGAAGCTTTGTCCAACATTATCTCGACATCACGTAGCTTGTAATACAGCACTCACTGAGACAAGGCCATGTTGAATTGTGGTGTTCTATCAGCGTGCCAAGTGCGGTGAGCTGTAGTGCCGAAAACGCAGACCTTTGATAATGCACCCTGTATCCGAGGCCAATTTATTCGAATCTCAAGGTCCCAGGATAGTAGGTCGTGACGCTTCTGTTGACCATATAATGGCTCAAAACCCCTTACCTTCCGTCGTCGGCCTTCCCAGAACTAAGTAGACTCTACGTCCCCTTCGCGGGGTGCTTGACAGACCAGTTGGCGAAGACGTAAGCAGCCGAAACAAAATGCTTCTGTACATGTCTGCATTGGGGGCCTTCACCAGTAATTATGCATTTCACCATCTCGCCTCCTTCCTCGCTATGGATGATAGATTCCGAGTAACACGTCTACGGACCTTGAGAACCTGGCAGGCTAACCTGTCTTCCCTTCAGTAACATGTTACTGATGTGGCGGACGACTACTAGGGGCAGGAAGTCCCGCAGCTTCTGAGGAAGGCATTGATACGGAACTCGAGTGGATTTACACGACTACGGCGTAATACATATGAAGTGTCACCATTTCCTCGTGGCAAAGGGACAAGCGTTGGAAGAAACCACATACGTACCATGGGGGATACAAGCCCATTTTTGCAAGCCTGAAAGGTGACGAAGGCTGGTGATATGAGCAACGAATAGATCAATGGCGTGGTCTGCTGGCAAAGAGCCGGCAGCAGACGATGGACTTGATCGCATCTTACCCTGATCAGATATCGCTAGTTGATTCAACCCTCTCGGACATGTCAGAGATGTGGAAGAAGTTGCAGAAGTCACTCCTTGGCGGCGGCCATAGCCGTGGTACGGGTCATCGACGCTGTCATGAGGCGAACCCATCTCAAGATCGGATAGCCAGCGGCATGTTGCCTACCGAGGATGAGTTGAGGGCGTTCGAAGCGTCCTATGCTGGACCCCAATCAGCTGAGCTGATGGAACGACATTCGGGTGAGTGCGTCTCGAGATTCGAGAGTATGATTATGCTGACGCTTGACAGCCTGGTGCGCAGGTACTGCTGAGCGGAACAAGAACTGTCTTGTCTGCCTCGGATCGATACGGCAGGAACCAAAATCTCTCCTCTGTGCGACATGCCCTCGAGTGATGCATCTTGCTTGCTTGAATACGGGAGTTGCGCACAGTGGTCATAAAATGCATTGCCCATTGTGCATCAAACGACGATGGCATCTGATCCGGCCTGTAACACCAGCGCAAAGAGAGAGCCAATCGGCCGACGATTTTCACATGAAGCGTGTTCGGCGTTACTATCGGTGGCATAGGTACAACTGCAACCACATCGACGACTGGCAGAGGCTTCACGATGACGGTTCGCTTGACTCGGACCGGAAGCTGCTGATCGACATGGGTGCAGCCAGAGTGAGGACAAAACAGCAGCTGACGTCTAGATCTGGTCACGGCGCTGTTGACGGAGCGAGTGCAGGGTCAGACGGCCGGGCCACGGATCACGGACATCGCGCTCGACCAAGTCATTCGAACGGTGGCCGGGCGGCTGAATACTATGACTCAGACGCATCGCGACTTGAGACTGGACGAGCACCAGAGGCAGCTCGCGTGCAGGGCGGCTCGCATTCTGCGAGAGAAGGACTACATGAGTTTGCATCTTCGGTGTTGCCCTCAAAGCTAGCGACCTCGCGACGAAGCAGTAATTGGTCCGTTCGACCCAACGAGGCAGCCGTGTCTTCAACGTCCAAGACGGATTCGCAAGCTCCAAGCAGTGTAGGCTCCAGCAGTACTTCGTCTGATGCAGCGTCAGCGCCCCGACAGTCGGTGGTCAAGAGCGCGCTCGAATCTGGGTTGACAGAGCTCTCGAAAGTTGCTTCCAGCGCCATACCCACCTCACTAGTATCTAGGATCCCCGGGACCAACCTGGGTGCTTCAAAACACTCGACTACGCCGAGTTCAGCGTCGGATGATGGCGGGCACAACTCATCTGCCACCCGATCCAAAACCAAAATAGCGCAGCAGCTGGCGGACAAGGCAGAGAGCACAGTGTCGCAGGCACCCTCTGGAGCACCATCTTCATCAAGAGCCACAATAAGTCAGCGAGTGGGAGAGAAGCTGGACTCGATGCTCCCTAGCAGCAAGGAAGTCGCGGCCAAAGTCGCGGGCAAAGCCGCGTCCAGTGTGATGGAAAATACAAGCCACAAGTCGGACGCAGCTGGTGGCTGAGGTTCCGGCAAGGTGGGCCACGAGCTGAGCATTTACTACAAAGCTGGAAGGAATCACGGTTGAGGTTCAGATATGGGTAGCTGATTGGACATGTGCCCTCGAAGGTGTGGTAGCAGTCGGCCATGATTGCGTAGCGGCTGCGATCGGCTTCTGGTTGTATAACCAGTCGCGACGCTTTCCTAAGCCAAAGCGCGAAGCACCGCCACAGATGTGCACGCCACGGATGAGGAAATAGAGCTCCTGGGACGATCTTGGCTGCTTTCCGGCATAGTGATAGGACGCGGGTCAGGGGTCCCTGTGTTAGCTGATGGAGAACAAAGTTGCATTGCTGGAGAAATGCAACCTGCGGTATTGGGTAGTGTACCTAAGTCTAGTTGTTGGACACGACGAGCAACTGGCGTGATGCAAATGTGTTCCTGCTTTTCTGTGGGCAAGCCTCCATGCTGGTGATGCGGTGAAGAAGCGGAAGAACCCACACCTTGATTGGCAGGCACGATAGGGGTTGGAAGAAGATGTGAAACGGCTAGAAAAGACGGCCTAGAAAGCATGGAGTTTAGCTTATCCTAGGCGATACTTGGGTGCAGCAGAGGAGAACTTGCAGTGCAGCGGCCCCAGCCCTGCAAATCCCCTGATGATCGATTAATTAGCAAGTAATTCTGGAGGCCGTGCGTGCTCGCAGGCGAGAATAATTCACCGACGAAGTGACCATCGCTGCACGGACAGAAAGACAGTTGGCTGACTGGCGCATGATACGGCGATGATTGCTTGACCAGCCACCTCGAATCTCTGTACACCTCTGCCCACTGCCCACTGCCGGGCTCGAATTATTACGCGCATCGCGTCCTGTCGCTGCACTCTGTCTGAACTGTCTGAACCATCCACAGTCGTTCGGCCGACGTGATTTGGAGCTCCTAATCGACTGCGCGCCCCGACCCTGCGACGTCGCGCTTTGCTCTGGTGATTTTGGGCGCAGATCATCTCTCCTGCCTTGTACATCGATCATTGTAACACCCTGCACCACGACACATGCCTGTAAGAAGAGCTGGTCACTAGAGGGCAAGGGCATGGAACATCGACCCAGCCGGCGCCCAACACATCATACTACCATCCCGGCGACAGCGACGATATAGGAGCAAGCCAAGTCTGGTGGTGCTGGTAGCCAGCATCGACTGAGCCATGTCGTTCCTCTTCAAGTCGAAGTCCAAGAATGCGAATGTGAATGCGCCGTCGCAGCAATCTCCGCCAGCAGGCCTCCCTGCTGCGACCCGCAACATACATACATCAGATGGCACCCCAGGCTCGGCTCCTGGAAAGTCGTCGTTGACTGGCTCCCTCGAAGACCGCACCACACAGTCGCCTCCTCCCAACGCCAGCGCCAATGGCTCCCTCAATTCACTATCCGAGCAAAAGCCTGGCGCGCCGCCTCTACAGCAGCAGATGGCGCCAAACGGCCCTCCAGCAGCCTTTGCAAGAAGAGACCGCGCAGGCTCGGAACTAGGCGTATGTATCCCATTTGCAACTGGAGCAACGCCTTCTCTGACATTGAACCACAGGCCCGACCAGCACAACAGCATATGAGACCTCCACCGCACGCCGACCTCTACCCTTGGTCGCAGAAACCGCTCGCTTTCCCCAACCCGCAAGCCAACCCCTTCCCCCGGTACGGCGCCGCCGTCAATTCGATCGCCTCCAAGGAGGGCGACATCTACTTGATGGGAGGTCTAATCAATGGCGAGACAGTGAGAGGCGACCTCTGGATGGTCGAGGCTGGCTCAAGTCAGCTGGCCTGCTACCCCATCGCAACCGTCTCGGAAGGTCCTGGTCCCCGAGTCGGCCATGCCAGCCTGTTAGTAGGGAACGCCTTCATTGTATTTGGCGGTGATACCCAGCAGGAAGACACCGACGTCCTTGACGACACTTTGTATCTGCTGAACACAAGTAAGTGCCTTCAGGTCACACAAGACTAGGACTAACAAAACAAGCTTCAAGACAATGGTCGCGAGCCTCACCGCCCGGCCCGCGTCCTGCTGGAAGATATGGCCATACCTTGAACATCCTCGGCTCCAAGATCTACATCTTCGGTGGCCAAGTCGAAGGCTCCTTCTACAATGACTTGATCGCCTTCGATCTAAATGCCCTCCAGAACCCGACCAACCAATGGGAGTTCCTCATCTCCGACACGCTGGGTGAAAAGTCCCTGGACGTGCCTCCAGCCAGAACCAATCACACCATGATCAGCCACAACGATTCGCTACTGCTGTAAGTACATCATGCGACCAGGTACTCGAGCTAGACTGACCATGAATAGATTTGGTGGCACCGACGGGCATCAATGGTTCAACGACGTCTGGGTATACGATCCCAAGGCGAACAAATGGACACAGCAGGACTGTATAGGATATATCCCTGCTCCAAGAGAAGGACACTCGGCCGCACTCGTCAACGACGTCATGTATATCTTTGGAGGAAGAACAGAGCACGGTGACGACCTGGGCGATCTGGCTGCTTTCAGAATCTCGCTGAGGAGGTGGTATACCTTTCAGAACATGGGGCCTTCTCCCTCGCCACGCTCAGGCCACAGCATGACTTCCTTCGGCAAGCAGATCGTCGTCCTTGCAGGCGAACCCAGTACAGCACCACGAGAGCCTGCGGAGCTGAGCATGGCTTACGTGCTGGACACTGCCAAGATTCGGTATCCCAATGACGCCCCCGCTCCCTCTCCCTCAGCGAAGCAAGACAAGTCAGCCGCTCTCACAAGGCAGACAAGTGATGCGGCCAGGAATGTGGTCGCGGCTCGATCCGTATCGCGCGAAGGTATGGCACCAAGAGGCGGATCACCGAAAGAGGGTATGATCAATGGTGGCCCCGTACAGAGACCAGATGGCCAGCAACCGAGGTTACCTCGAGCCTCCATGGGTCCCGGCCCGACTGGTCCAGTGCCTCAAATACAATCTTCCACCCCACGGCTGAATGGCACGACAGCACCTGAGGCCGGCCCGAGAGGACCGTCGGGTCCAATGATGAACTATTCTGGAATGCGACAGCCTGGACCAGCACTAGAACAAACAAGGCAAAATGCACCCCAAGGGTCTGAACAGACGAGGCAGATGCTTCCGCAAGGACCAGAGCAAACGAGGACAATGCCTACACAAGGGCCGGCTCCATCGCAAAACCTACCTCCACGCCAGGATTCGAGAGAAGCTGCTCAACCCAGTAACCGAGAGCAAAGTCCAGGCTCTCATGGTAGGCGCACGCCCCAGACGCCTGTCTCGAAGGCAAAAGCCATGGAGGCTAATGAAGCTGCACCTCTTGTGGGCGCATCTGTGGCACGTCAGAGGTCACAAAGATCACAACGGGCCCACTCTTCTGTCGATGATTCAGAGGAAGGAAATTTGCGCCCGACCTCGCAGCGCTCTTACGCTGACCACCGGCACTCACGAAGTTTCGCAGACGAGCCGCATTCGCCTAATATCACTCCACATCATGAAGCACTAATGAAAGAACTGGAGTCGGTGAAGAGCAAGAACGCATGGTATGCCTCGGAGCTTGCGCTCGCTCGAAAGTCCGGATATACAGCAGGTTCGAGTCCTACTGGGGACGAACGAGCTACCATGAATTTTGCAGACGATGATAAGCCGCTGATGGAAGCCTTTATGAACATGAGGACCGAGTTAATGAAGATGCAGCAGAACATGGAACAGCAGTCGAAAGTGACGGGACACCGGATTGCGGAAGTCGAACAACAACGTGACGCTGCCGTCACAGAAGCAGCCTATGCTCGGGCCAAGCTTGCTGCGCACGGTGGCAGTCAAAGAAGCACGCCGCAGCTTGATTCTGCTCGCAGCAGCGAAGACGCAGAAAGATCAACGGACATCAGCCGAAGACTGGCGCTCTCGCTTGCCGCCACCAACGAGCACAAAGCCAAGCTCGAAGCCATCACTTCGGAGCTAGACAATGAGAGAAGGTCAAGAGAAGCTGCAGAGGAGGCTGCAGAGGCTGCACAGAACAGGTTCGACCAATTGAGCAACAGCAGAAACCCTGGCGAGGTCGAAGCTCTGAAAGCTGAACTTCACAACACACAGGCTGCTGCCAGAACAGAAGCCAGTCGCAGAGCGGATCTCGAACAGAAGCTTCGTATGCTCGAGGTTGACCACAAGGACCTGCAAGAAAAGCACGGCGATGTGTCCAACCAGGTCTCGGGCCACCTCTCGTCATTGGCCACGCTCGAAGCTGCCATGGCCGCCTCTAACTCGAAGGCGTCCATGTTTGAACGACAACTGGAAGAAGAGCGGCAGAACAATGAGACGCTGGAGCGGAAGCTTTCACAGCTTCGAGGCGAACACGAGGAACGTACGCAAGAACTTGAGAGCATGACCAGACGCCTGCGTGACGTTGAAGAGCTGGCGGAGACACATGCACAAGAAGCCAACACTCATCGCGAAGCACTCATGACCGGCCTTGCCAAGATATCCAAACCTGACTCTGCTCGCATGCGAGAAAGCAGTTCCGAGGAGCGAATGCAAGCTCTGCAAGAAGCTGCAGAGGAAGCCAAGAAGCTTGCGAAGGCTAACGAGGAGGCGGCTGAGGTGGCAGCACAGAAGTTGCGAGGCGCTGAAGAGCGAATTGCAGGTCTGGAAGCTTACCAAGAACAATCCAGCCGCGAGGGTCTGGGGATCCGACGACAGCTGCAAGCCGCGCTACGCGATCTTCGAAACCACGAGACGGAGAACCGTGATCTTCGCTCGCAGGTTGAAACTCATCAGCGAGACGCCAGTGCTCTGTCAGTCCAACACAGTGCCCTGAAAGATCTCCTTGGCGAACGAGGCATCGATTTGTCTAATACTCGCCGGTCGCCAGGCTTTGACAATGGCTCGCGCACTGGCTCCCGCAACGGGTCACGCAACGGCACGCCTGACCTGGCACGCTCACGAGAACTAGAGCAGCAGTTACAAGCGAGCCAACGAGCACACGAAGACAGCAAATCCATGTTTGAAGCGCGAGAACAAGAGGCGGAAAAGGCGTACCGGGAGAGGCTGGAGCAGCTAGAGAACGACTACCAATCTCTATTGACGTATGTGAAGGGTACGGAGAAGATGTTAAAGAAGATGAAAGAGGAGCTCACCAAATACAAGTCGGCCAACCAACGACTGTCGTCTGAGCTTGAGGCTAGCCGAGATGGGAAGCGCAGTGTGGGTAGCAACAACACCGACGCCACGGAATGGGCCAACGAGCGCGAGGCCATGTCGACGACAATCTCTGAGATGAAAGCGCAGATGGCGGGACAGATCAGCACGCTGGAAGCCAACATGGCATCGGTCAAACGAGAACTGGAGAAAGCGCAGGCGGAGAGGGACGAGCAGAAGGCCAGCCACGACGAGTTGTCGCGATTGATCTCCAAGAGGGAGGGAGATCTTGCGGAGCTCAAGACTGAGAACTCGATGCTCGAAAGTCGTGCATTGGACGCGGAGCACCGAGTGACGATGCTACTGGACCAGGTGGGAAGTTCGGTCAACCACTATCGGCGCGCGTCACAGATGCAACCAATGTCTGCGAACAGTCACACCAACGGGGCGACAACCAGCGTGAACCGGGCTATAAGTCCGAGTACGGCCACTGACGTGTCGAGTCAAGCTGGAGACGAGGAGGATGACCGAGGGTCGGCGGCACTGGACAGTCTTGCATCGGAGCTCGAGACGTTGCGGTCACAGTGGGAGAGCCAGTCGCGAAGTTATCGACTGAGCGACCGGTTCGACTTCGAAAGGACACCGACGCGGGAAAGCCACAATGCGGGGGGAGGAGGAGGACTGAGTGAGAGTCTGGCGAGGTGGAGGAGCGAGCAGGACCAAACGCCGACGATGGAGAAGATGCTACAGATCAGCCACGGACCTGGGGGTATGGCTACCCCGTCTGGGGCGGCGGGGTCTCGTGACCCGATGGAATACAGGTGAAAAAAGGAAAGTGTAGGATGTGAACATTGGGATATACCATTCTGCTTCAGCGGTGTTCTCTATAGCGTGCTTCGGAAGCAGATAGCGTCGAAGCGGTGATGCATGATGAATGTCTGTAGTTCTATGGCAATTGGAATAGCACAGATCGTAATGTGTGTGTGTGTGTGTGTGTGTGTGCGCGTCGATATCCCACGGTCGATAGCTCATTGGCTTACTCAAGGAGGACAGGCTGATGATGGGGTGCAGGTTGGCCGAATGAAGCTAGGCCGCAAATGGATAGGCCTGGTCGATCATGTGGGTGTGCAGGTGCAGGTGCAGGTGCAGGTGCAGGGGCGGACGGGTGACCTTCGGCTACGTCAGGCTCACAGGCCGAAACACTTTTTGGTGCTTCAGCCTCCACCTCGTGCTCAAGCAGGTCAGTGGTAAGGGCCAATGAGCGCACGCGGTGTCCATCACAAGCTCAGTCGAGCCTGATCAGCCTCGAACACTGGTCCCCTGGTCGCCTAGTCGTCTTCTGCGTGCCTTCAACTGCACTCGTCGCGTTGTACTGTACTCGTAACTGTGGCTGCCGCGCGTCTAGGCTCGTGCGGGATGCGAGTCTGATCAGATGAGGCAGCGCACGTGGAGAGAAGTATGCCCACCGTCAATGGCATGGTCAATGCCAATGGTGACAGTCGACATGCCAATCACTCGAACCAGGCGCCAGGCCAGTCCAACGGCCAGCCCAACGGCCATGTCGCCCACAACCTCTACGACGACGAAGACTACTTCACCAGGAATCGCGCACCACCACACCGAGGCCGCACCGAGCCGACGGCCCACTACAACGACCGCTTCGGCCATTACGCCCCGGCGCCTGGCGACCCCAATCGACCAGTGGCATATCCAGACAAGAACGGCCACAGCTCACGGAGACCCCCTGCCCTGCCTCGAACCAAGAGCGACTTGGGTCCGCAGGATAGAAAAGGCGCCCGAGTAGAACAGGACGATGAGCCCCCGGCACAACAGCAGCTGCGCCATGGCTGGGACAACGAGTATGCCTCGTCGGAATTCCTCGCCAGCCTCCACTCCAACTTCTACATCTACTTCACCGACAAGCGACACGAGAACAATGGGTCCCAGTCCAACGAAGCCTCCCACTTCCCCAGTCGAGACTGGCGCATGCGCGATCGCATGAAGACCGTCTCCGCTGCCCTCGCCATCTGCTTGAACATCGGCGTCGACCCCCCCGATGTCATCAAGACCAACCCCACCGCCAAACTCGAGGCCTGGACCGACCCCACCGCCAACCTCGGCGGCAGCAAAGTCATGGAACAGATCGGGAAGAGACTACAAGAGCAGTACGAGAGTCTGAGTCTCAGGACCCGCTACAAGCAGTACCTCGACCCCAGCATCGAGGAGACCAAGAGGTTCTGCGTCTCCCTGAGGAGAAACGCGCGCGACGAGAGGGTACTGTTTCATTATAACGGCCACGGCGTTCCCTTGCCCACGGCCTCGGGTGAGCTGTGGGTCTTCAACAAGAACTACACCCAGTACATCCCCATCGGCATCTACGACCTACAGAGCTGGCTAGCCGGCCCGAGTCTGTTCGTCTACGATGTGTCGCATGCCGGCAACATCTTGCACAACTTCGAACACACCATCGAGAAGCACGAGAAGGAGAACGAAGAGCTGAAGGAGCGAGATCCCAATGCCCCCCGCCAAAACTACAGTGACTGCATCCAGCTCGCTGCTTGCGAGCGAAACGAGATGCTCCCCACCAATCCAGATCTGCCAGCCGACTTGTTCACCTGCTGTCTCACCACGCCCATCGATATTGCTCTGCGCTGGTTCGTCCTGCAGAACCCTCTCGGCTGCCCCGTCAGCATCGACGATGCCAAAATCCCCGTCCCTGGCAGACTGCAAGACAGGCGCAGCCCACTAGGAGAGCTGAATTGGATCTTCACCGCCATCACCGACACCATCGCCTGGAACAAACTGCCTCGGAACTTGTTCAAGAAGTTGTTTCGCCAGGACCTCATGGTAGCTGCCCTGTTTAGAAACTTCTTGCTGGCCGAGAGAATTATGAGAGCGAACCATTGTCATCCCATATCCTCGCCCAAATTGCCCGACACCCATCAGCACGCATTGTGGCAGAGTTGGGATCTGGCCCTGGAGATGGTCATCCGACAGATGCCAATGCTGACGCGCCAGGAGAAAGGAGAAATCCAATACGAATATCAGCACTCGGATTTCTTCGCCCAGCAGCTGACCGCGTTCGAGGTCTATCTCAACTCGGGGCCCACCGAAGACGAAGAACCCAGCCAGCTGCCCATCGTGCTGCAAGTGCTTCTCAGTCAGGTCCACCGTCTTCGAGCCCTGATCCTTCTTAGCAAGTTCCTCGATCTTGGGCCCTGGGCCGTTCACCTCGCCCTCAGCATCGGCATCTTCCCTTATGTGGTGAAGCTACTTCAAGCCGCCTCCATCGAGCTCAAGCCGGTCATGGTCTTCATCTGGGCTCGTATCATGGCAGTCGACTACACGGTTCAGAGCGACCTGCTGAAGGATAATGGCGTCCAGTACTTTATCAGTATCATGAGCCCCAACAGCGACATCCCCGTCGGCAATGCCAGTGAGCATCGTGCAATGTGCGCTTTCATCATTGCCACTTTCTGCAAGAATTATCCTCATGGCCAGACGGTCTGCCTAACGAGCGAGCTGATGAATTCCTGCATCACGAACATGGCCGAGCCGGAGAACCCGCTCCTGAGACAGTGGTCAGCCCTGTGTCTCAGTATGCTCTGGCACGACTTTAGCGAGGCCAAGTGGGCCGGCATCAGGGTCGGTGCTCATCTGAGAGTCACTGACTTGTGGTGTGACCCGGTCCCGGAAGTGAGAGCATCAATGCTGCATGCTTCGACAAATTTCCTGGGAATGCCAGACTTGACGGACCAGGTTGAGGCGATCGAGGAGGGCATTGCTCAGTCGATGATCTTGATGACGAGTGACGGTAGCGCCTTAGTCAGGAAAGAGCTCGCCATCTTCTGGTCAGCCTTCGTGAAGAGGTACGAGAACAAGTTCATAGTCGCTGCTTATGAGCAGCTCCTGGAAGAGAAGGACCGACATCCGGACACTGGTGGCATGGTGAATGGGATCGACGGGATTTCCAGTTCTTACTCGGCGAACACCATCTATGGATCTGCTTGGGCGCAAGTGCTGATGTTGTCGGTGGACCCGCACCAGGAAGTAGCTTGGTTGGCCGCGGCTATCGTGGACCACGTTCACGAAGCGTTGATGTCCTCACCCATGGCTGAGCTCGCGACCCACGTCATTGATGACCTGCTGAAATCGTCTAAGAAGCAGCAGAGTGACTTGAAGAAAGTGCCATCGCTCGAGTCGATCAGATCGTTGGCCGCAAGTCGACCGAACACCCCACCAGCTCAACTGCAGAAGCAGCAGAGCTATATCTCGCTCAGTATCAAACGGACAGCATCGTCCCTACGAAATTTGGTGGGCGCCGGGCCAAGCTCGACGAACCTTGCCCAACAAGACACATCGCCACAGTCAAAGCTACCAGCGAATACCCCTCGTGGCCGGCTTCCGGCAGAATGGTCGCGCCCGCCAGATGCGAGCCAACCACAACACAGTCACTACCATTCCGCAACCCTTCCACCATCCGCGGGCTCCGTAGCCCACGACCAGTCTTCGCGTCCAACCCTCCCTCTCAAAAGCACACTGCTTCAATGGAGCACCGAGTATTTCCGCGAACCGCAGATGCGCCCCAATGATCCCGACGAGCCCGGCTCGGCAGACTACAACTCTCGGCTGTATCGGCGCACGCGTAACGAACGCATAATAGCCGACAACCAGCCTCTCAAATCAGTTGCTGCATCGTCTAAATGGACAAGGCTGGAAGCGTTCCTCAACAACGGAACCCAGCCCATGCGTATGACATTTCACCAGTTTGACTCCCACCTCGTCGTTGCTGATGACCGCGATACGATCAGTGTTTGGGATTTTCAGCGGAATGAGATCTTGAGCCGGTTTAGCAACGGTAACCCTGAGGGTTCTAGAATCAACGATACGAAGTTCATGAATGAAGATGACAATCCGCTGCTCATGGTGGGGTCATCAGACGGCATATTGAAAGTGTACAGAAACTATGCGGATCAGCGAGAGACCAATTGCGTGACAGCGTTCCGGGCACTCACCGAGCTAGTACCCAGCAACAAGAATGCTGGCCTAGTCTTCGACTGGCAACAAGGTCAAGGGAAAGCCCTCGTCGCGGGCGATGTACGGGTGATCAAGGTCTGGAATGCAGCCACCGAAGTCTACGTCAGCGACATCCCAGCCCGCTCTTCATCCTGTGTCACTAGTCTCACATCTGATCAACTAGCCGGACAGATATTCACGGCAGGTTTCGGCGACGGTGTGGTCCGTGTCTTCGACCAACGGCTCAACCCTCGTACGTCCATGGTGAAAGCCTGGCGCGAGCACAGACAATGGGTCACCAACGTTCACATGCAGAGAGGTGGTGTCCGCGAGTTGATCTCGGGCTCGAGGAACGGAGAAGTCAAGCTCTGGGATATCCGTATGGACGACGCTATCACGACGATACATGCCACGGGCGGTCCCGGACATGGACAATACCACCGGAGCACGCAGAATCCAGACGGCGGCTACTACGACAACGCGACATCCCGAGTCCCAACGCTCCGCAGTCTGAGCTTGCACGAGCATGCGCCGGTCTTCGCTGTGGGCACTGACAGGCATGAAGTCAGATCTTTTAACACGCATGGTGACGCTCTAGGCGTGTTCGAGCCGCTGAGTAGCGGCGTCTGGTCCAAGGCCGGAGGCGTGGCATCTGCTGCCGCTGGAGCCGTTGGTGCTGGTGGTGGGTGGAAGAGGAATGCCATTGTGGCTACTGCTTACCATCCGCACAAGATGCTTCTTGCTGTTGCTGGGGTTGGTGATGGGCATGTCAGTCTGGTGGGGTACTAGGGTTTGGTGACGGGGCATTAGGGCGTTAGCGAGGATATTAGGCGGCGAGGACTCATGGCCTAGCTACAACGTCCAAGGGGCGTTACGTTTTGACGGCGGCTTGACTTCGTGGTCGGTGGTGTTGAGACCACATTGTACTCTACAACTGTCGAGAGACTCCATGTAGTAACTCGTTATTGTGGTAATCTTGATTCGCTCGATCATGTCTAGCTAAAGACGGACAAGCAAGAGTGCGTGTCCGCGAAGGAGTTGGCAACGACTCGCCTCGCCTCGCCTCGCCGACCCGCGTGCGTCGGCCATCCACTCTCACAGCAACAACGAACGCTTGTGTCGTGATCTTGCCTCTTGGCTGGCGACGGGTGATGTTCAGCCGTAGTAGGCGTGGAGCTCGTCGGCCTATACAGTTGTTAAAGGCAGATGTTAGCTATTCAGACAAAACGACTGTCATCCTAGCTGGTGAAGTAAGTCAAACTAGCCACTCTGGCAAGCCGGTACCTAGCTAGGCTATCACGAGGTAGTCGCGAGAGATAGGGTAAGCGGCACAAGCCTCGTCAGACCTCGCAATCTTCGAGCAGTCAGTCTTCAAGGCGAACAACGCTGTCTAAGCTTTTGCCGATGATCATGGAAGTTTCAACGCCAACGGCTGGCCATCGACATCGCTCAGGACCACCGATACTTCCGCACGTGCCACACAACCAGATATATATCTCCTGGAGCTCGTTACAGCCGCACCCTCAAGAGTCACACGTCATCCAAGTCTTCCTCTTGTCGTCATTCCCCAGCTCTGCATCTCTCTCGAACCCGTTATCTACATCCACATCCATGTCAACGTCGACGTCCTGCCCCTGCCCCTGCCTCTGCTCTTTCCTCACACCCACGATCCGCCGCCAGCCATCCGGATCAAAAGACCCTCGTCGTCGATGACCCTGTCGCGGCGTCCGTCCAGTGACACCAGCACCGAGCTCCCGCACCTCATCCTGACTCAGCAGTCGATCTGCACCATGTCGATGTACTCGTTGGCAATCATTGGCACGTGGCGTGAACCCGGACAGGAGTGGTTTATCAGCGCTCTGCGACCCCGAACGATGATGTGCACTGCTCCCATCAACGCCACTGCCATTGCCACGGCCACGACGACTGCCGTCACAACCGTTGTGCACTTTCATTTCCTGGACTTCAGTCCTCAACAACTCAATCTGACTCACCAGCACATTATTCTGCAACGTCAAGTCCACGATGCGATTCTGCTGGCGCGCCACCACGGTGCTCAGCTCGTTGCGGCTCGGCGGCGCCCCGAGTTTCGTCAGGAGATTGCGGCGCGGAGCCGGGCCGGAGATGTACTCGTAAGAGCTCTGCTCTAGCGGGCCACTGCCGTTGCTGGGTGTTGGCGTGAAGGGGCGCGGCGAGGGTTCGGCCGAGGCGCAGTAGGCTGAGTTGTCGGTTGTGGCTGTTGTCAGGGTGGATGGAGCAGGCGTGGGCGTATCGCGGCCGTGGTTGTGCGTGAGGGGTGGACTTGCTAGGGGGTCTGAGATTTTGGGTTTTGAGCCGGGCGAGGGCGAGGAGATGGAGAGTTTGGCGGCGTGTTTGGTTCTGGACCAGGTTCGCTTGAGGAGGGATTTCTTGAGGCTGAGGTTTTCAGACGGGTTGGGTGCTTGGCTTTGAGAGGGTTCTGTGCTTTGGCTGGAGGTTCTGGGGTTGTTGGTGGTGGTGCTGCTGCTGGGATCGATGGGAGTGTGGCTCTCGAGTTGTCTTGTTTTCGTGGGTGCTGCGCGAGAAGGGCTGCTGATGGCTGCTCTAGCCTGCTCGTACTCTGTATCGTACGGGTTTTGGCGTCTCATGCGTTTCTTCACGGAGTCGACCATGTCTGCGGCTGAGAAGTGTCGCTTGTGTCCTTTCTTCTGGGTCTGTATTTGATCTTGGAGGACTTCATGCTTTTCTCCTCGTGGATGAGAGGAACTGGTTGTGTTAGGTGGCCTTCGAGCTGAAAGCTCGGAGGCCGGCAAGCGGGTCGTCTGGCTTGTCTCTGGCTCAACAGGGTACACTATTCGCACTGTGATTAGCAGAGACCGCTGACTGCAAATGTTCTCGCTCACCCATCAAGTCATTCCTTGTAGGTGCTCGAGGCAGAGCCGTCAGTGTAGGATCACGGGGCAGAGTAGGAAATGGCTCTGTACCCTCACTACGCTGCACAACTGGGTGCAGTGCCATCCTACTGACATCAGCCGACATGGGCCGTGCTCGTTGAGACATGGTTGACATTCTGGTGTTCCTCGCTGTTGATATGGACCGTCTCAGACCCAGACCTGATGCACCGCGATTGGGACCTGCAGGTAGAGGAGGCAATGGGTTGTCGAGTTCCTCTTGTCTGATTATACGGTCGAATTCTTCCTCCGTGACGAGATGGGACTCGCGCTCGCGGTTCTCGAAGGGAAGGGTGAGCGACTCGGGACGTGGCCGGATCGTCGACTTCTCCGCAGGTGGCATCGGTGGTGTGGCAGGCTCCTGCTTTGGTGAAGGTTCAGAGGCTGCTGAGTCGTCGGAGTCAGAATCTGCATCTGAACGCAGGCCGCAGAGTACGCCATAATGGGCGGCAACCTTCTTTTGGTCTTCAGGTCGCATTGTCAGAATAAGAGGCGACGAGTTGGACAATGTCTGAGTCGTCACAATGCGGGCAAGTTCGATGTCGTAGCGAAGTGGTTGAATACCTTGTCTAGCAAACTTGTAATTGTTATTCTTTCCAGGGTATACATGCTCTGGACTGCATCGCCGCTCGCACCTTCACTTTCTCACTAGCGCCACTTTCACTGTTAGTACTTGACGTACTTGATGTGTGGCCGCATCGCCTCTGGCAAGTCCTCTTCTTTGACAATACCGTTCAAGACACAATCTCCCCAGAAGAACATAGCTCGTTCTTGCGCATACGCCAGATAGTTGAAATCTTCCTCTTCCTCCGCGTCCTCCTCTTCCCCTTCCCGATGTGCTTCTTCCTGCTCGCGTCCTTCAGGTCTATCGTGCTTGGCTTCCTCCTGTCTCTCCTTGACTTCTTCGTCAAGCGGATCAGACCAGGGTGTGATAACCGACTTGACTTTGTCGAGCATGGCTCCTGCTGTCGATTTCTTGTGCGCCTCATCAAGCTCGGGTACCTTAGCTTGCACGATACCCCACGCGACCCACTGTGCCGAGTTGGCAATTCGCCATGCTCTCGTCTCTTGAAGCAACTGCTCGATCTCCTGCTCTTGCTTCTTCTCTCTTGCTCGTTCTTCAGCCTCATAGTCCAAGCCTTGACCACCCCCAGGAGCTCGAGCGTCAAGCATGAAATCGGGAATACTCGTCTTCTCCCGGGCTTCAAGGTTGGGAGTCGAAGAAGCTGACGCTGCATATTGCGATCGATGCATGACATATGCGCGAACGAATCGATACTGCTCTTCAGGCGTCGGATACATGTTTGCGTTGCATGCAAATGATCGATCCGGATGGTGGTAGTTGTAGCACCATTCGGTGAAATGATTGGCAAATTCCAGCCCTCGAGTGTTGGCATTGGCATATTCAAAGTCAATCACCACCAGGCGTCTGTGCTGGTTGGTGGGCTCCATCAGTGGTGACTTGTCCTCTGGTTGTAGCATCATGAGATTGCCATACTGCGCGTCGTTGTGAGCGAACACCAGACGTTCACGTACTCCAGACTCTCCTCCAGATTTCTCGACGAGCGTCGTCCTGTACTTTTCGTACGCCTCGCGGAAGACCTTCCATTCCACCCCACAAATCAAGCCTTGTCGTGTATAACGTGGCTTGGCGGGTGCTTTTCCCTCCTGCTCATCGTGGACTTGCTGATCCAAGAATGTGATGACTTTCTCCACACGGTCGACCCACTTGTCCCAATTGGCAAACGTGAAGGGACCACCCCTCCGCTCCGATTCGAGGAGATCTATGCCATCGTGTAGCTCTCGGAATCTTTTGGCGATCTGTTTGGAGGTAGAGCTATCACGGATATCCTGAGGTTCGAGGGTCTTTGCGTGAAGGAATTCTTCGAATCGGCCGTTGTCAAAATAGCCAAGCAGTTTGGGGCCGATGTTCTTCGCCGCAAGCCTTCGGAGAATCATCAGTTCGTTCTCACGATCAATGAGATGCTCGACATTCGGCCCGTAAATCCGCAGCAACAACTCCTTCGGCTGCTTCTTGATCGGGATGATGTTTCCTTGGTCATCCTTTCTCTGCATGAGAGTGTAGTCCTTGGGCGGCTTCACCACGTACACAGCGTTTGTCAAAGCGCCACTCAGCCGTTCAACTGTAACGGCATTGCCATATTCAATGGGCAATCTTCGCCAACCTCGAAGGCCCAGCGTGTGTGTGAGACGCAGGATATCCTGCTTGAAAATCTCCCAGTACCCTTGTTCCTTAGATTTGTCTGCATCTTCGGTGCTCGTGTCGGCGGCTCCGCCAGAGTAAGACATCGTCTTCGTATTATCCAGCGAGGCTTCAATGTGTGGCACGACTGCAACAGCATCTGCATTGTCCGTCTCGGAATTGTAAGAACTCTTCTGACCTTTCATCAATGTTCTGGCCAGCGAGCCGCGTCGGCCACCGAGTTGCATCGTTTTCCGACCGGCAGCACGCATCGAGCCTCCTGCTGAGCTTCCGGCAAACTTGCTTAAGATGCGCTCGAGTTGATCAAGAGAAGAGTCAGCATTACGGTTACCTTCTTGGTTTTGAGTGTTGACGTCGGCGTCCGGTTGTCCATCAGAGCGTTTGCTCTTCTCCGATTGAAGCCATTGCATGACCTGGTTCAGCAACGCTTGGTCGTCATCGTCGTCTGCTTGCTTAGTACTTTTCTCCGGACTCCCTACGTTGAAACTAGACATCTGCGCGGTCAAAGACTTGTCGGACGGTTGGCTTTTGAGTGGCGGCCTTTCGCTTCGGCCAGTCATCTTCCTGCCAGAAATGCTTGCACGATGAAGTCTTGGGCTTTGAGCGACGAGTGTGGGCGATGGTTCATCAGCATAGCTAGGTGGATCTATGTGCTCTGGCTCATCGAAAATCTTGACTTCTGAAATTACGGAATATCAGCGTTGAGGACTATGCTTGGAGGAAGGAGGCAGGCAAGACAGGCAGATAAAGGCATCTCGGTGGAATACTGCAGCTAAAGCAGGGACGCGTCAAGGGAAACAGAGGTGGCAGATTAAGCACAAAGCTGCACATTTCTGAACTGGTGCGTGTCTCACACTGGATTCAGTAACGATGTTGGTTTTGCGAGGTTTTCTGAACTGCTCCAAACACGTTGGTTCAAACGGTACGTACCCTTTTCTGATGGTGCTAAGGTGTCTGGCGCCTTGAAACTGTTTGTTCGATCCGGCGCCTCCTCGACGCGTCTACCCGAAGCCGTAGACATGCTGGCGACTGTGTGCTCCTTGTTCTCGAATTCTGATGAGAGCCAGCAAGTTGAGCATCGTATTGAGCTACAAGTACAGACCGAGACCGCTCACAGTAGTGGCACGATGGCGGCTTCCAATCGATGTGGGCACATGCTTCCACCTCAACTCAAAAGTTGGCTTTCTCTTTGCTGCAGGTGCGCACGTGTTATGCCGATCACCGCCGGACAAGCAACGTAGCCAGTACTCAAGCACTTTTGGCTCTAAGGCTCACCGTAGCATCGGCTAGGTGCCCACGACCTGGAGCTTGCTTGTGCCGCTCAAACCGGTGGTTCTGCAGGAGGATATGGTTCTGCTAGAAACCTGAAAACTGGTCTTAGATTGCCATAGCCAACTGTTGCTACATCCACGACCACGTAGAGTTAGATGCATAGATAGTAACCTGTAAAGCTCCACTAAATGCCCGTCCAAAAGTCTTGTCAATTGGGTTTTGTTCATCGTGACCCTTGCTCATCCCGCCGTGGCTATGCATTAACATCGTTACAAATACAAGATGTTCGTCTCATCTGTCCAGACTCTTCTTATGCGGCCGCTCATGGTACACCTTCATTCTATCCGCATCCTTTGGGCTAACACTACCATCCACATCGCCGGTTTCGTCTGGGTCCTCGACCAAGTCCGATAGTCCGAACGCATTGTTTTCGACATCATAATTGTGCATCAAGCCTTCGCTCTCTCTTGCCGAGTGTCGGATCCCGCCAGGGCTGAAAGTAAGACTACTACTTCGCCTGTGGTGATCGAAACTTCTCCGTGCTTGCATACTTCTTCGCGTCTGTATGACTGTGACGCCATCTGTTGGAATCCCTTCAAAGTCCTCGCCTTTGCCGACAATCAGTCGATGGCCATCAGGGTCAGCTCTCGACAAGTTCAGCAGATAGACTCCTGAGAAGATGACGAGGAAGCCGCATAGAAGCGAGAGTGTGTTGACCGCATCGGTCGTGTTGAAGCCTTTGAACAGGATGAAGGAGGCGCATAATGTGGCTGTTGTGAAAGTGACATAGTACAACGGATTGACGATGGAGGTCGGAAATTGACTCAGAGCCTTGTTGAGGTAATTCATCTGTGTCAAGATACATATCCCCGACACGATCATGAAGGCGTAAGTTGATGGATGCGAGAACTGGTTGTTCCCCTTGAAAGTCAGTTTGAGAGCAATACCAAATGCCTTGATGGACATGACCGATATTGACCCAGTTGTAGAGCAGACAGATATGTAGACAAGCGGATTCTTCTTTCCATAGGCAGGCCCGACTTTGTAGATCATAAGGAAAGTGATGGTGACGGCTATAGCGCAATAAAGGAGGAAGCCTGTGAATGTGTTAGCGTTGCTCGTCGGGAGATTCTCAATCATGCTGACCTGGCTGAATGGCATAGTCAAGAATCTTATCGACGGTCTCAACAGGCTCGTCAGGAGGCGCATGCAGCACGATGATGATAGCACCTAGCAGGCATGTTGCGCAGCCTAGCTTCCCCAGGACTCCCAACTGCTCGTCGAGGAAATATGCACCGAGTACCGCTCCTATCAGCACGGACAATGCACCCAATGGCGTGACTAGGATAGCTGGCGCAAATGCATATGCCGCGAAGTTGGCGATCTCTCCCAAGACCAGCGACACAATGCCTGCCCACCACAAGGGCGTTTTCAGGTAGGCGAATCCGTCTCCTTCGAAGCCGTGCTTTTCAGCTGCGTCATTCAAGCCCTTCTTGGTTATGATGAAGCTGGCACCGATCCCTATTGTCGAGCAAATGGCCAGGGCCAGGCCTATGTATTTCTCTTCAATCTCGGGCATGTTGGGCAATGCGAGGCCTGGGAGCCACGCACTCCTCAATCAGTTGGGGAGGCTGTCGCAGGGCGAATCTATTCAGTCCCCTTCTTCCTCCCGTGATCGTCGTGTTGGCGTGATTGGTGGCAAGCGCTGTCGGCAACAGGAAGCCTCGGCTGCTGTGACTGTTAATCCTGAATGAGCTTTTGCTGATGTAAATGAGTGACAGAGCCGATTGGCTACAATATCGCAGAGATGGTGGACGTGAGCGTTGTTGAATGCAGGCTTGAGGAAAAGGACTCGAAACCACCCTTTTCGTGAACGTATCCAGGGATGCGACTGAGGCAGAAAAACGGCAGCTGCGATAGAGTACCACGATTGCGCCTCAGATCCGCGAGTAGGGATGTACAGCCGTAGAGGTGGACACGCCGCGCAAGGATTCGACCTGAGGCGTTGAAACACGCTCATCGAGACGCGCAATTCTGACGAATAATGCGACATGCCCTGAGCCCTGGGGCAGCCGCTTCGGCGTGCCCATCACTCCACAGTCAAAGCTTAAGCGTGAACTCCTCGACAAAGGAAGTCTTTTTCACTCAATTACTGAGGTCGACACGAGCCCCTAACCCATCCTCAGGCACATAGAGGGTGCAGGCAGCTCTGGGGCCCCTAATTGGCGGTTGTCGTGACTGTATTTCACCAAGCAGAGACTGCCATTCATTGGCGAGCCCGTGAGGTTGATGCACTGGACTCTGAGCACGGCAGCCACAGGTCTGCATCATCGACATATCGCTATTGGTTTGATGCACTTGATGTGCGCACGGCGGTCAGCAAAAGATATGCCATGGATATTGCAACAATTCTCGAGTCTGCAGCCGCGTACTGCTCGTGCACACTTGCTGCTTCACTCATGAATTTCAGGGTGACCACCCGAACAGAGCCACCATCACAGCTCAATTGCTAATACGATCTGTACACAACGGATGCCGAAGTGAGCGCCAACTAATTCCTGAAACTGGCAAAAAGAAGGACCTGTGCTCATCATTCTGGTTACCTGCCCTCCCCCTGTCACATATTGATGCTCTCATTACCGGCAACTGCACCAGTCACGCCATGTTCAAGCCTACAAATTCGCACAACGGCGGACAGGTACACGCCAAAAAGTCATAGACCGCCATCGAACCGGGTATCACGTTGGCTAATGGCTTGGTGTTAGTGGCACCACAGTACACTTAACTTGCGATAGTAAGATGAACAACGATGTCTGAATCGAGCTCGGTTTGACACCCAGTATTGGGTTGTAAGACGTCTTGTCTTGTCTTTCGAACGCAAGCCGGTCTACCAAGTGTATTGAACCTAGGTAGGTGACCGTTTCTCGAGGAACCCTGGCATAAAAGCAACGGAGGCTGTCAGGCACTAAGCACTTCATTAGTACCGTTCAGGCTTGGCACAATGCAACCTTGAGATGCGAACCGACCAGAGCGGATGACTCACGATCACTGACATCGTGACAGGGGGCCTGTCTCGTGAAAAGGACCTGTCCCTATATAGATCGACCGCGTCGGTAGCGAACGGCAATCTAGACTTTACAATCCTACATTTGGGGGCCTGAAGGACGAGTTCATAACCACTCAAACGAGACCTCCAGCATGTCAGACACAATCCTCACGCTCAATGACAACATTACAGTACGCAGAATGCGTGAGAGCGACGCAGAAGAATTGTCACATCACGCCGACAATCGCAAGATCTGGTTGAACCTAACAGACCGTTTCCCCCACCCTTATAGACTGGAAGACTCTCAACAGTGGATCAAGCACTGCAACGATCAAGCTCACTGGCTGTCAACTATTTCGCCAATTGACATCGGGCCCTCGGAGGCTAAAGAGGCTTTCAAAGCACGGCGTGAAGAGTCTATGTTACCTAGCAATTATGCCATCTGCCACCTCGACAAGCCAATCGGCACCTGCGGTTTGGAATACAATTTCACCAGAACGCCCTGCACTGTCAGTCTTGGCTATTGGCTAGGTGAAGAGTACTGGGGTCGTGGTATTGCGACGCAAGTTGCGACAGAGTTCAGCAGATGGGTCTTCGGCACGTTTGATTGGATAGTGCGAGTGGAAGGAGATGCGTATAGCTGGAATGAAGGGAGCCAGAAGGTCTTGAAGAAGAGCGGCTTCGAATTCGAGGGCGTGCAGAAACTGAAGGCCTTCAAAGATGGAAAGTATGGTGATGTCGTCCTCTTCGGCAAGGTCCGCCCAGGGTTCAAGCCAGCCCTGATGAAGACAGACGACCCATAAGGTTGTGCACGAATATACCGCGCTCCAACGAATACCCTCTCGTGCACACTAATTGCTACGGATTACTTCCCCGCCGTCATCAAGCCCGTCAGCTCCTCTCCAGTCAGATACCGCCTCACGTTGTCCGCCTGCTGCTCATACCATCCTTTCATCGTACTCTCCTCCACATATCCCATATGAGGACTCAACACCACTCTCCGTCCCCACCCTCGGTCCCTCCAAACACTATCCGCCCCCAACGGCTCAACATCAAACACATCCAACCCCACCCCCGCAATCTTCCCCTCCCTCAACGCCTCCACCAGCGCCGGCTCCTCCACCAACGGCCCACGACTCGTATTAACCAACACAGCACTGTCCTTCATCCACCCCAGCTCGCTCGGCCCAACGACCCCCCGACTCCTCTCAGAAAGCACATAATGCACGCTCACAACATCCGCGCCCCGGAAGAACTCCTCCTTACTCGCCGCGACGCGGATCTCGCCCTTGGCCAACCCCCTCGTCGCGGCCGCCTCGTCGGCGCGCTCCTGCGTCAGGTTCTCGCTCCACGCCAGCACCTGCATGCCAAACCCCAGCCGGCCGGTGACCGCACACTGCAGCCCCAGCCGGCCCAGTCCCAGCACGCCGAGCGTCTTGCCCGCGAGCCCGATATTCACGCCGCCCTGCCAGCCGCCGTGCGCGGCGCCCTTGACGCGCGCGTCATCCGCCGCGATGCCCTTGCACACGGCCAGGATCAGCGCCCACGTCTGCTCGTTCGTCGGGTCGAACCCCGGCAGCAGCTGCGAGCCCTTGGTGCCGGCCACGCGCACGCCCGCGGCCGCGGCCGCCTGCAGGTCGATGCTGGCGTTGCGCGCGCCCGTCGTCAGCAGCAGCTTCAGGTTCGGCAGCGCGCCGAGCAGGGCCGCGGGGAACGGCGTGCGCTCGCGCATCGTGCAGATCACCTCGTAGGGGTGTAGCCGGGTGATTGCGGCGTCGAGGCCGGCGGGCGTGCGTGTGTTGAGCGTGTGCGGGTGGATGGTGTAGTTTGCGAGGGGCCGGGTGAGGTTTGGGATGGTGCGCGAGGTGCAGTCGTCGAGGAGCTTTTGGAAGGGCGCGGCGGAGAGGGGTGGGGTGGTGTAGTCGTCTAGGATTGCGATGTGGATGCCGTTGGCGTTGTTGGGGGAGGGTTCTGGTTGCTGGGTGGTGGATGTCATGGTTGCTGGGTGGTTTGGGAAGGGTGTGTAGGGTGGGAGAGAAAGGGTGGTATGTAAGAAGGTAGGGTCGTGGAAAAGCAGGAATGGTTTGAGTGTTGTGTAGGGTATACTTAGGAAGAGGTCTTGTTTTCTCCGATGTGATCTGGATTCTGGGGGTAGCCTCTGGTGTGAGCCTGTATATGAGTGCTGTGTTGATCAGTTGCTGTGGGGAAGTATTCTTGCTCCAAATTGCTCTACCCGGGGAGAAGCGACGGAGAAAATGAGTTATGGCCGATGGAGTACCACTAACAGCGCGAGGAGAAGGGCTAGGTATAACATGATCAGAAGGGAATCTATTCAGATGGGTCTATTGGACGCCGCAATCGCCTGTCGTTTCCAGAAAGACGATGCACACACCACGGATGGGAGAGGACCTGCTCTCTGTACGAGTGACTTTATCCTTGTGCTCGATCCTATTTCCTTGCGTCGTGGTGGCGGTGTGGGCGCCGCTTGTCAAACCTGACTTACTTGACTATGCATCCTCTCTTCAGCTTGAGACATTCGATGACAATCGGGGATGCAGGGTAAGACCGCGACACGAGCCCACAGTTTCAAGGCCGGCTGTATGTTCGGAGGCATGGTCTGCTGATTTCGGGTGCATTCTTGTGGCAACTGCTGCGCAACGTGGTAGAACAGCCTCGTGATCTTTTGGCGGAAACACGGTACTATTGCAGGCTGTCGTCGTTCTTGATCTGCACTTTTATAGCACCAGTCTTTGGGTCTGCGGCCGTCTTGAACGCGCTGATAGCATCTGACATGTTGTATCTGTGCGTGACCAGCCTGTCCAGATTGATGACACCATCTTGCAGCAGCCGTATGGCTTTCGGCCAGGTGTTGCAGTATCTGTACTGGTATTGCAAGTCAATCTCCATGACGCTCAACCTCATGAACGGTATCGTCATCTCATTCTTGCCAACACCAATGATGAAAACCTTACCACCGAACTTGCAGGAGTAGATGGCCGTATTTACCGACGACTCCACGCCTGTACACTCCATTGCGACTCGTGGTTTATTGCCGCCCATCAGCTCGACGATCTCGTCCGCGCAAGTCTCCGGTGACTTGCCTCGGTGTATCAGGTATGTCCTTACACGTGGCACCAGCTCTTTCGCGAATTTCAGTCTTCCTTCGTCTATATCTGTGATGGCGATGGGCGCTGCACCGGCTGCTGCACAGCAAAGAAGGGTGATCAGACCGATGGGACCTGCGCCGCAAATCAGGACTGGGTCACCAAGCTTGATTCCTGCTCGATCCACGCCTGCCAGCGCCACCGAGAGTGGTTCCAGCAGACTGCCCTGTTCATAGCTCATGTCTCCGATTTTGTGGCACCATACGGCGGGGTGCTTGATGTATCTCCTCAGCAAGCCCGGCACAGGTGGCGTACTCAGGAAAGCGACCTTCTCGCAACCGTTGTACCGACCTGTCAGACATTGTTCGCAGGTGTAACAGGGGATGTTCGGCTCGATTGCGACTCGGTCTCCAGCTTTCAGACCTTCTACCCCCGAACCCGTGGCGAGGACGACACCGGCAGACTCATGGCCCAGGATGTGATCTTCCCTGACCACCATGGTAGGGCCGATGCAGCCTGCATGCCAGAAATGCACGTCTGAACCACATATTCCCGTGCTCTTGACCGCTACGTAGACCTCGCCCGGGGCCAGATCTTTTCCTGCCTTCACATCGTCGAGGGTGGGAGATGCCTCGGCTACCCAGAGGTCATGGTTGGGGTTGGTGAAGACGCCGATGTTTGGCTTGGCCTCTTCTGTCATGGTGAGTGTGGTTAGGGAAGACATGTTCAAGGAAGGACAGCTACGGGCAGCGGCAGAAGTGGCAGAGGCGAGCACAACGGGGCAATCAAAACTCGCCGGACGCGATATCCTTGAGGGAACCAGCGCAATAAATAGTAAAATACTCTACTCTCCCTGTGGCAGTCATGCTCGTGCCACCGGCACTCCGTGGGCGCACGAGCAGAACCAGGCGCCTCTCCGTTTGCCGACAATGGTGCTGCCCTTACTACCGTGGGGTGAAATTGGTCAAGCTGCCCGTGTCAACCAAGGACTTCAGCCATAATGCAAATCCAGCGTGACTCCGTGACGGGGAGCATGACCGCAGTCCCCGCTTATTCCGAGGTAGCTTCCGGAGGGGTGAGCACCCAGCGCGCCAGGGCCCCAGCTTTCAACGGGGGCGACTCAGTAGTTATGCCTGTTACGGCAACTTAAGCGCACGACAGGCACGTACCTAGGTAGTAACGAACAAGCTCGGCACGGAATGTCCCGATCGGGTGGACCGTTTCGGCGGGTAGATTGCTTCAAGTTCGTGATATATCAACTAGAAGTCCCGGTGTTTACAGCTTCTCCGTCTCAAACAAGGCGTATCCTAGATGATGTGTCTCCGTTGTCCTCCAAAAGGTCGAAAATTACCCAAACCGCTGAAAGCAGAATTGCGCAGCTCATCGCCGACTAGTCCCCTCATGCTCTAACTCTAAGCTCAACGAGCAATTCGCGAAGTCAAGACTTGCTAAAGGCAGGTGCAATGTCTCCAGTGCAGGTGATGGGTATACCTTGATTGTCTCCCCATGATTACGGGCCCCGTCAGTCGACCATGATGTCCCGCAACGCCTGCTTGAAGGTGGCCAGCTTCTCCTCTGCCTGCTTGGCTCTTTCTTCCAGGTTCCCTGTCGCATCGATTACAGGCTTGGATCTAGGCGATATGGCATCGACCTCATGCTTAGGCTCGTTCTTGGCTCGACCTACTCGCTCATCCATCACCCTTTCCATCATTCTCACCCCGGCCTTGAATAGTCGTCCCAGCGGCGTGATTCCGCCCTCCGTTTCGACCTGACTGACAATATCAGGATCAAGCAGCTCAGCAAGCTGCGCCTGATACTGCGCTTGAACAATCTTTCTCTCTCGATAGTCGACGGCCGAAGCTGTCATCGACAGACCTTTGGACCGGTCATGAGGAATTTTCTTATATAGCGTCCCGTCTTTCTTAATCCGACTGGCTGACTGGAGCCCACCCTGGCTATTTCTAGAAGGATCCGGCATGACTGAAAGCTTCGGAGCCGGAGGCGCAGGCGCAGCTCGTTGGATGTGGTCGGCGTGAGAACAACGTTGTTTCTTCTTCCGACACTCGCCGCAAGGTCGCGTACTTCGATAGCTGGACAATGTCACCGGATTTGTCTTCAGGTCCTCGGCTTCGTCTCCCGACTCAGCTACCGACAATGAATACATCCTTGACGGGCAGGGCGGAGGACGACGCTGAGCTTGGCTTGTTGGAGCTGAGTGGCTGGACGGGACTGGTGTCTTGTCCTCGTGCGCATCAGTATTGGGTCGAATTGGATTAAATCGGTTGCCATGCATACGACTCCTAGGAACGTCCAATGGCGGTACGAACGGAGTCGCTTCTTTCTTGACCGTGGTGCTGTTTTCATCATTGTGTGGAGCTGGCTTGACTTCTGACGTGCTGCCTTGGGGCAGTCGCGGCGCCTTCAATAGCGGTGGCAGCGGCTCGATATCCTCAAGCTCAAGTTGATCATCTTCGGTCTCATCCTTGGCCTCATCAAAGTGATATTCACGTTGGGCTTCCATCGTGGTGTCTGCTTCCGAATGAACCAGTCCGATCTGAGTACCGAGCGACTGGAACTTTATTTGGTGTGTTGAAACTAGTTCACTGTCAACATTCGCAGACATAATATGAGGCAGATCGGCTCTCATTTGGTTCCTTACCTTTAGATCGAGTCTGATTGATGTGGACGAAGATCAGTCAGAGAGGTCGTCGCGTTAATGTGCGTTGACACGCACCTGTTTGTTTACAGCTGTTGTTGACGTTTCGGGAGGACCCCTGGCGCAAGTGAAATGGGTGACAAAATATGGGAAGGAGCCATCGCCACATCCATTGTGCCTCGTGGCTGGGGCTCGAGATTCATAACTTACGTGGTAAGAGTTGCCGTTTGAATCGACACAGCTGCGTCTCACACTCGGTATGATGAGTAGCAGGTTTAGTCTAACGCAAGCCTTGCCACCACCCTGATGGAGTCATGGAAGCAAACTCGGCTGTACAAGGGTCGTGTATGTCTCGGTATCGGTTTGGTCATCATGGAGAGTGCATAGTCCATGACACTATGACCTGCGGCGAGTATGGGCTTGACAGTCGAGGTCCTAATAACTAGGTGTCATCATGTGAGGGTAGACACAACGGTTTGTCCTCCGCATTGTCCTTTCACTGGGAAAATTAATAAAAGCGGTTCACAGTGAAGAGATTCTAACTCCTTGACTAGACATTGCACGACTTTGCCCGAACGTTCATCTCATCAGGCCTTACCCCAGGGAGTTAGAAGTACGTTCGGCAGATTCGCATCATCACACTTCGCAACATGTCTCGAGATTCCATCCTGTCTGGTACCACAAATCATCCGACCAGAAACCCACGTACCAACTCACTACGTGCTGAAATAGACCGTCCCTCGTTTGCGCAGGGTCTGGACAGAGCTGGAGCGCTCCAGAAAACGGGTAGTGAAGCTCAAGATCAACCTCTCCCGCGAGCAGGCCATGGCGTTCCAGGAACAGGGTCAACCACCAGTACGTCTGTCTCGCACGACCACACGGCGTCAAACAACAAGGCCATCCAAACATCTACTATCCGGGATGTGGATGCTTCTGTCACAGCTATCCCGCCGGCAGCGCAGTCATCCACAACCTGTCCAATTTCAGACCATGATAGGTCAGATGCTACGGTCACTGTATCACGCAGAAAGAACCCTGAAGCTTTTGAAAGCGCAGCGCGACTGAAGAAGTCAATAAACCCTAAGTATTATAAGACGAAAAAGACTCTGGGCCCTTCGATCTATTCTGCTGAGGAGTTGGTGCTCATACACAAAGCCGCACAAGCTCAAATTGAAGACATGAAAAATACTGAGATCAAACATCGCGGGAGCTTTGTCGAACTTCAAAAGGAGAATGCAACCCTGCAGGGCCAAATTCGTGACCTGGACAAGGCCCTCAACAAGCGAATCGCTCATGAAGACAAGATCGTGAACGAGCGATGCAAGAGTCGAGAAGAGACAAGCGATGGTATTCTGATAGATAGCGCTTCCGACATCTCGACGCTAAGACAGGAAGTCATTGGCCTCAAAGCTCGAGGAGACGCCGCTTTCAGAAGCGCATTGCGAGAGATCGAAATCCTGCAGCAGCAGCGAGACGATGCAAAACAAAAGCTTAAGGATGCAAGGAAAGATATGCAGGCTATGCAGAAGCAGTCCAAAGCTCAAAGCGCCGTCAAACTACGTCCTGAGAGCGACTCGGGAAGCAGCGCAGCTGATATTGATTCTGAATCTGTATCCGATGAAAACACCACACCTCGACCACGAATCCCGCCCCCTACTCGCGCGACACGAAACCTCCTCAGCTCCGACATTGTCTATGCCATGGACGAGCCAGTATTCGATGAAACAGACTTTGATGACGATCCCGACTCCGAAGCCTACGCCATTCCTTCTTCATCTCCCTATAAGCCCACCAGTACGAGAAAGCGCAAACGTGGCGCCTCAGCACCCAAAGAAGACTTTGGAGCCCATGACGAGATCGAGCAGAGAGATAAAGAAGCAATTCGAGAGGCGATAGGGCTGCGCAGACGAACGTCGAAGCGGACTCAAATACTCTAATACTGCCTGTGAAGTTACTCACGCACTATGAAATTCGTGAAAGGTGCGGCATGTGTATGAGAATGGTAAGTGTTCTGGGTAGATGTTGCTGGGATAAATTGCCGTTGGACAGATCTCGTTAGGATAAGATGTGGTCTGTGGTTTTAGTGCGCCATGCTGGCTCTACGTCTGATCACCGTACAAAATGCCGTAAATGTGCACGGCCGAGGCTGAAAAGGAGAAACGTTATAATCAGCTCATTCCTAGCAGAGCCAGGAGACAATTACTACACTGATTTATAAGAGCTCTGCAAGACATCTCGGCCACGGATGCTGTCCACAACCTTGCTCTCGTTATCAGTTGTTTCATACACCTTGTAGGAGTCATTCCTGCCAGAAGAGTGATTATTCGTGAGGCCGACTGGGTGTTTACGAGGTACCGATACCTAGATCGCGGACCCCCTACCCACCGCCCCCCGACACATACAGAAAAAAACACCTATTTCTTCCCTACAAACGTCAACGCCGCCACAGCCATAGCCTCCACGCCCGTCTTCAGCGTCGGGTGAATGACTGGTGCAAAGAACGGGCTATGATTGACCGCAATCTCGTTCGTCGTGCCATCCCTCACGCGCCGCTCGAACTCGTCAGGATCATACCCACCAAAGAACCAAAACATATACGGCGCGCCAATATCGTTGCCCAGCCAGGGAAAATCCTCACTGCCCAACACAGGCTTCATCGTCGGATCATGCCGGTCCCCGAAATAGCTCGCGAAACTCTCCCGCACCTTGGTCGTCACGCCCTCGTCGTTATCACACAGCGGAAACTCATTCAACTTCTCGAACTTGGCCTGCTTCACGGCGCGTCCCGCCTCACACTCGGCGTTCACGGTGCGTTTCAGCCCGTCGAGCAGCACCTTGCGCCACTGCTCTGACACACTGCGGATGTTGACCTGCAGTACGGCCTCGTCCGCGATGACGTTGACCGTCTCGCCGGCGCGCAGACTGCCCACGGTGACGACCGCCGTCTCGTCGGGCGGCACCTCGCGCGACACCAGCGTCTGCAGCCTGACGACGATATGGCTCGCGATGACGACGGGATCGACGCAATAGTGTGGCATGCTGCCGTGTCCGCCCTTGCCGTAGATCGTGATGCGGTAGCTGTCCGCCGCCGACATCGTCGGACCCGCCCGCGTGTACACGTGGCCCGCCTTGAAGGGGAACACATGCTGGCCCAGACACACGTCGGGCCGAGGACACCCGTGCGTCGTGTACAGGCCGTCGTCGAGCATCATGCGCGCGCCGGCGCCGCGCTCCTCGGCCGGCTGGAACAGGTAGACGAGCGTGCCGGACCAGGCGGCCGCGGACTTCAGCAGCGTCTCGATCGCGGCTAGCATGCACGTGATGTGGAAGTCGTGGCCGCACGCGTGCATGGTCGGCTTCTCGATGTTGTCGAGGTGCGTGTCCATCATGCGCTTCGTCGAGGCGTACGGCAGCCCGGTCTTCTCGAGGATAGGCAGGCCGTCGATGTCGGCGCGCAGCAGGATTGTGGGGCCCGCGCCGTTGCGGTGAATCCCGATTAGGCCTGTGCCGCCGATGTTGGGCTTGATCTCGATTGGCGAGTTGTGACGCTCGTTGAGCTTTTTGAGCTCCGAAAGTATGCGGGCGCTGGTCTCGATCTCGAGAGTGCTGATTTCCGGGTTGCGGTGGAAGTGTTTGTAGAGATCTTCGTAGCTGGAGAGGTCGGGGAGGTGCTGGGAGACCAGCGATGAGAAGGGCGAGTCGGGCATGTTCGAAGTATCTATGGTGTTCGTGGGTGGTGACTCAGGTACTTCTCTTGACTGAACGATGCTGCAACTAATCGAGATAGCTCTATGTGGTTTGAAGTCGTATGAGATTCACCGTGGACAGGATTTTAGAGCTTACAGTCAATACTCCCACTGGCTCAAACAGTGGTCAGTATGTGAATGTACAGAACCGACACAACTACGTAATATGCCTTAGATGTCGGAGAAGTGCTTCAGTTGCCTAACCGTTCTGAGGAGGTCGGTGTAACTTTCGACATGATGTTCTCCAACACACCAGGCAAACTCCGCGACACGCGATCCATCTGCCAGGCGGACCTCGCATGAGTTTACTGCTGGCCTCTAAAGCGAAGAGCTCAACCAAACTCATCTTCATCGGCATGAGCTCCATTAGCAGTATCTGTGCTAGGTTTGCCTTCCAGCTGGAGTTTCTGTTCCTGCTTTCGGTACAAATTAGCCAGAAAGTCATTTGTGCTTGCCTCCTCGATGCTTTTGTCCTCGCGCACTTTTAGAAATCGTGGAAACCGCATGCTGAGACCGCGATCCTCGTTCACCAGACCAATCGCAGCTGTGTACACCGGACTCAGCGTTATATCTGCGAAGGCCATCTCCCAAACTTCTTGTGGTTCAAACCAGGCATCAGGGTGCCCACCACTGTACTCGATATAACTTGGCTTAGATCTTGTCGTGTTTTCCCCGTCCTCTGAATACTTCTCTTTGTTCTCTTTGTAGAACTTGTCTGTGAAGCCACTGATGCACTTGGTAACGACTTCGAGTGAGCCTGTTTCGGGGTTGCGACACGCTAGAAGGATGGGCGACCACCAGGCTGCCTTTCGTCCTTGGCCATGCCAGGCTGCAACTGGAATGAGATCGATTGTGTCGAAGACGCTCGAGTCATAGTCCTTCTTGACCTTCAACCATGAATCGAGGCGTTTGTCGGGTTCGTAGGTAGAGAGCAGGGCCTTGCGTCTAGCACCAGATTTCTTCTCTTCATCCTTCTCGTCCTGAGTCTTTCTTTTGTTGCTCTTCTTCGAAGGAGTGACAGGTGCTTTGAGTTCTTCCTTGAGGCTCTCCGACCCTTCCATCTCATCTGTGATCAAATCGGGATTTGGCAGATTGTCAAGTACTTTGACCATGATCCCTTCGCATTTCAAATCAATGGCTGACTTCAGAAATTCCTGAACCGTCTCGGCGTCCTGCGACGTAGCATCAATGCTTTTGACCCACGTGAAACGATATTGCTTCTCTTGGAACATACTTCTAAGCAGCCCCCTCCTTTCTCTGAATGGCCTGTTCAGCAAGGGCTCACCGTTAAGATACATCAGATCGAACGCAAAGAGGCAGACATTGACTTGAATTGTGCCAATGTCGACATCTTTGCGTGCTCGATTCGTTAGTGTCTGGAAGGTCTTGAGATCACCATTCTCCTGGTCGACGGCAACTACTTCACCTTCAAGGATAAAACTTGAGACACCATCACCACGTATATCAGGGACCAAGGCCACGAGGTCGGGATATTTGTCCGTCATAACCTCAAGATGTCTTGAAAATATCGAAACTTTGCCATTCTCATCGCAATGGACTTGAGCTCGCTGGCCATCGTACTTGTACTCGCAGCTGAAGTCTCGACCCTGCAGCTTCGTGAGCATTTCGCCCAGATCTCTAGTGATACTGCCCAACATGGGTCTCAGCGGCACGTGCAATGTGAGGTCGCATCGTAGCAACAGTTCATCACATACACCGATGTCAAGGAGGGCAGGAACTAGATCGTTGTAGTTCGGCCTCCGAGCGAAGCAGGTTTTAACAGTCTCCTCGGCTTTCGCCCAGACAGGGGCAAGGTCTTCCTTCTTAAGCTTGCTTAACTCTTTGACATCTTTGACTGGAAAGTTGGCTCCTGGAGGTCGCGAAAGGAGGAATGCCCTCGCAAGCGCGATGAGCATAGTAGTCTTGACAGCGCCAATGCGAAGATGCTGGACCAATGTTCTGACGATGTATCTGCTCTCTTCTGCACCTCGAGCGTCTTGGACCAGCCTCTCAACAAAACGCTGCTTCTGTTCGACACTGCCGGAGCCTTTGCTATTTGCTATCTTGACCAACAGTTGATAGACACTTTTGATGGATAGTGGTTTAGGCTTTCGAAGTGTGAAGCTCTGTCTTTTCTTGGCCTCAAATGCCACGTCTCCTGCATCGCCGTATTTGTCGTAAAGAGTCTTGAGGCCCTTGTTGTCCAGCATGCAGACCTTTTTGAGTGCTTTGGATATGGCTGAGCCGCCGAGGCCGAGTTCCAGCGAGATGTAAGGAGGGGATATAGAGTTTGTGGCCAACCAGACAGCGGAGAGCAGACTCTCGAGGTCACCCTCTATGAGTAGCCGCAAGCAGTTGACCAGGGTGTCAACGGTCTTGATGCGACTTGTAGTGGAATTGATCAGGATAAAACACCGCGTCAGCAAGGCATATGAAGCATCGCCGCCTTCAGCAGCCCAATGCTTCTTGAGGCCCGGCAGATAGGCAGAAGGATGGAATGTGAACGGGCTCTGGTCGAATGGAATGCTCTGTGTGATTGTGTCCTCTTCTGAAGCTGTGGATTGTAACCCTAGCAAATCCTTCTTGCCTGCGCTTGGCTCCTCTTGCACGGGTTGAGGGCCGGCGTATGCGGTATCTTTCGATACATCATAAGCATTCGCTGGCTTCGCTCCTTCTGCTGGCGCAGTTTCGGGCTCTTCTGATCTCGACTGTGCCTCCCTGTCCTGTTTATGCCACTCGGCTTGCAGCTTCCTTGCAAGTTCTTCGTCTGTGAGCAAGTGATCCTGTTCTCCTGATCCGACTCCATCAGGCAGCCTCTTCGGGTCTGCTGTTACAGCACTGGCTGACCCATTTCTGGCAAGCTTACTGTTGTTCTTGCCGAAGAAGGAGTCGAGTGTGCGCGAAGGTATGGGCGCGGGTTTCGAGTCATTCTTCTTGCGTCTTTTCGACGGACTGTCCATGTTGATTAATTACGAGCAACGGCACCGTGGCCGAAGCCAGCTACAACGGGACTATGTGGCATCCATTGGAGTCTAAAGTTCTCGAAGTCGATGGCTGGTAGGACGAGTTGATGTCATTGTCGCGTGTCGGCAGACCACTTTACGCGTTACTATTGACCGCCAACAAGCAACAACGAGCGGCTCCACAATGAGCGAACATGCCACATCGCTCCTGCCGGCTTAGGCTTGCTTTGCCAACTCACAAGAACAGACTTACGCAACGACTATGGCGGCAACGATGAACGGGCTCTCAGCTGAATCGCGAGGCCGGGTAGAGGATTACCTCAACGACAAGTTCCAAAGTGTCTCAGATCTCGAAAATATCGATAGTCTGCTGGCCAAGGTCCACGAACAGCAAGAACTTCTACGCAAACAGCTCGATGATGCAAAGAAGGAACACGAGCAGGCCAGAGCTGAATTTGACAAGGAGTCTTCGGCACTCAGAGAACGAGCGACCAAACATGAGGCCGACCAGGCCGATGTAGCTCACAGGCTCCAGATCCTGACAGCATCCGAAGTCAGTGACGAGGCCATTGCAAGGTTTGAAGAGCCAATGCAGAAGCTGCGGAGGGTGGAGGTCGCCGAGCATTATGTAAGGACATTGCAGAAAGCGGAACAGTTGGAAGAGCAGGCACGAAGACACCTCGCAGATCAACCCCGGAAAGCAGTGGGATCATACCAAGCCCTGCAGCGTCTTGCACAGGGTCTGGAGGAAGCACAACCTGCTGCCGAGGGCGCTGCTCCCCATCTTCTCGACCAGTTGTCCAATTCTAGCAAATCTCTCTTCGAGCACATCAAGAATGACCTAGAGACGAAGCTGCGCAACACGCTGGACGGTATAAAATGGCCAAAAGACAGTGTGCAGCTTCTCGGCAAGCCTCTCGAAGACTGGTCACAGCACACAACCTTGCTGCTCGAGTTGCAAGAGCCAAGCCTGTTGGTACACAACAACAGTGTACTTACCCACTCACCTCAAGAGCCAGCCATCCTACTCCCACTCGTGGTCATGGTCCAGCCCCTGGCACAACGCTTCAGGTACCACTTCTACGGCGACAGGCCAACAAATCGTCTTGACAAGCCCGAATACTTCTACAGACACACTCTCGACCTGTTGTCCCAGTACAATACTTTCATGTCGGATTACCTGCAACCCATCCTCGATGCACGAATTCGCGAAGACGATCGTCTTGATCTTGTCTACACCGACGCTGTCTCCGCTTTCATTACGGCATTACTGCCTATGGTGTCTGCAAAGTGCGTCTCAGTATTGCCACACTTGACCTCTCAGCCACAGCTTATGTCCCACTTCATCCGAGAAACCATGTTGTTCGACACCGAGTTGCAACACTCTTGGGCCTACTCTCCCTTTCCCGGCCCACTGACCGACTGGAAAGGTCTGACCTGGGATATGCTTAGCAAGTATGGCTACTTTGACCCCTGGCTTAAGCTAGAAAAAGACTTTGCCGTGTCACGGTACCAGAAGATCGTAGACAGCCCTGAAAGTAGGGATATCGATTACGATGGCGTTGAAGCAGGCCGCACCAAACCTACCACCGGTGCGATTCGAGTCAACGATTTGCTGGAAACGATTACGGATCGCTACCGCAACCTGTCTTCCTTCAGCCAGAAGATGAGGTTTCTCATTGACGTTCAAATCGCCATCTTCGATCGCTACCATATGTTACTCAACGAGCACTTCCAAATTTACCGCTCCAGCGCCCACACTGCTGGCCGCCTTATCTCGGGACAAGCTGCAGGACAAGCTCTTGGTCTCGAAGGACTTGGCACCCTGCTAAAGATCTTTGGGAGCGCCGAGTATCTGGAACGGAAGATGTCAGACTGGAGTGACGACGTTTTCTTTCTAGAGCTTTGGGAAGAGCTACAAGACCGAGCTTCAACCAATACTGGAATCAATGGTACTGTCGGTAGAGACCTTAGTGTTGAAGAAGTGGCAGCCAAAACCTCAACTACAATCAGGAATGCTGACGAGATACTTGAAAGTGACGGGGGTGCTCTATTCGATGAAACCACAACCGCTTATCGTCGCCTCAGAGAACTCAGTGAGTCCGAAATAGTCCGTCTGCTTCAGATCAATGCACGCAATGCCCTACGGTCGCTTCAGAGTGTATCGGTCTGGGCGTCTCTTTCCACCACATCTACAGACATTACCCAGATGCCACCTTCTTCCGCCCTCGACAGCTTCAACCAGGCGATGACGCCCTTGCTCGAATTTCTGGCCAAGGTCCTGGCGCCCGGCCCGCTTCGAAGAGTCGTCAGGCAGATCTGTTACACAGTCCAAGAAGAGGTCTATGACCGCTTGCTGATGAGATACACCTTCTCAGCGGCAGGTGCCAAGCAGTTGAAGCGAGATGTCGTGGCCATCTGCACTACGATCGATCACAGCATCAAGATGCCCGGCGAGGCGTCTCGACATTTGACTCGGCTCAGTGATGCTGTCACGATACTGTCATTGCCGATCAAGGCTTCTGGCAAAACGAATGGCAGCTCTAGTACTGCTGATGAAGACGACTGGGGCTTCGACGACGAAGGGACTACGAACAATGGCGTTCCAGATGCTGAGTCGCCGTCTGATGAAGATGGCTGGGGTCTCTGGCAAGCTGAAAAGGCCATCTTTGCGGACAATGCTTCTGCTCGTAAGGCGCTGGAATCGATGGGCATAAACGACCTGTCTGAGGGCGATGCAAGGAATATTGTTAGGAGGCGTATCGAGGTCAATAGCTAAGCAGCTGATTACTGGCGCGGTATCAATCAAGAATGGTAGTATCTCATTGCACCTAAGCTGTATTCATCTCAGCTCTGCAGCGTGTTCTGTTCTGGATCGTAATAGCCGCGCTCTCTGCAAGCTAAGGAGTCGCCATCCCCGCACCTCCTTCACCATACAGCGATGTTGCTCCTGATCGCGCTATATCAGCTCCTTTTACCCTATCATACCGAAGCAGACCTCAAATCAATCGACTTGCCAACCAACGAACCACCGACCCCACCGACGCCATAGTATCGTGGCGCATCGCGCGACGCACCTACACAGCGTCCTCGCCATCTTCATCTCCACCCTCGCCGTCGACCCCCTTCTCCCCATCGCCACCCTCAGTATCGGCCTCAGCGACCTTCTTCGCCTTCTTGTTAGAGCTTGGCCCCGCTGCCTTTCGGCCTCTCTTCTTCGCGGCGCTGGTTGGGGTACTCGGAGCAGAGGTCGAGGTAGAGTTCGAGGCGTCGCCGTCCTTGAGCACGACCTTGCCGTTCTCGAGCTTGTATTTGCCGCTTGCATCGACGATGCGTTTGAATTTGCGTTGGCTGGGAGAGGGCGATGTTAGTATGTTATGTTATTTATGTGGTTGCGGCTGCGCATTGATTAATTGGGAAGCGGGAGAACTGGTCAATTGAGGAGTGAGTGAGGTTGTGTGGGCTAGACTGACGCGTATTTCCGGGCTGGCAGGGACTGGGTGTCGGCTATGCCGTTGAGGGTCGCGACGTTCTGCCAGTCGGGGGTGTCGGCGTTGTGGAGGCAGGAGAGGAGGAAGAGGTTGTCTTCGTTCTCCGGGGTCTCGGTTTTGGGAGGCATGGTTTGGTGTTTGGTTGATTGATGGATGGAGTATGGAGACTGAGGCAGATCTGTCTTCTGCCAGAGGGGAACAAGAAGGGGAGCAGCTGGGGATGTAAGATGGAGGGAGCTGTGCGCGAAAAAGAAAGGAATGTTGTAGACTTCTGCAGGTGAAAAAGAGTGAAGACCAGGCTGGCTGAATGTCTGTCACTTACCCCACCCAACTTGCAGGCACCGATGAGGTCCCCATGATTCCCATCTCGTGCACAACTTCTTTCCAATCGAATTGTGCCTTGTTGGAGCGGAAGGCTGCCAGGAGCAGGTGGATGTCTTCTACCGAGTAGGACTTTTCTGACATGGTGCGTGGTGCTTGCTTGGGGAAGATATGTTGATATGGGTGGCCGGAGAAGATCTGCCAGTGTCTGGGTGATCGGAGGAAGAAAACAACGAGGCAAAAGATAGCTTTGAAGAAGTCGTCTTCACTTACGCTGCGTGTTTTGCTGGCAAGGTTGAGGTTCCTGAGAGACCAAGTTCAGGTACAACAGAATCCCAGTTGACCTTCACATCGCACGATCGAATAGCGGCAATGAGTAGAAGGAGGTCTTCTTGTGTGCCCGACATCTTGTGTGCTGGCTCGGAAAGGGCTGAGTATCTTCTGGCTCTCCTTTGTTCTTGCTTGCGTTCTTTAGGCCGTGGGGACTCGAAAGAAGTGGATGTATCTGGTTGACGGAACAAGGGTACGACGACAACAGACGCAGGAGGTGCGTACGAGGGCATTTGCTTCACTTACGCTAGGGACTTTGCAGGCACTGGCTGATGTGCCTGAGACACCAAGGTCAGGCACGACAGATTTCGATTCGACCTTTTCATCAAACGATTTGACGGTTGCTGAAAGCAAGCTCTCCTCGAGCGTCCGACTTTCTGTGTCATGTATCTTGGTGACTGTGGGCTGCAGAACGCCATTCAGAGTTCGAAAGGCGATATGTACCTAGGACATGCGACTCAGGCTCTGTAGTGTGCTGAGCGTCCAGGAAAGTATCTATCATGATAGTTGTCTATGTCGTTCAACTGTTTTCGGTCGGACTGTACCTGCGAGTTTTTAGGTCACGATGCATCCGCAAGCCTGACTCTGTGTTCAGCACAATATTGGTGTTGTTTAGGCTTGAAACACACGACCTCAGAAGTACATTGGATATGCCTTGGGTATTGGATATGTCTCGACTCCGTCAACGACCTCTCTCAGAAGTCTTATCAAGACCTATTGGACATTGTCCTTGACCCATCAACCACCTGCTAACCTTCTCGTTTTCCTGTTGCTAACCTCTTCCGCTCGAAGAAACAACAACAATCCAATCAATTAGTAGCAGAATGGGCTAGGAGCACTGCCAAAGTTGTATCTAATTGAGGTCACGGCTAAGGCGTCTTGACCACGGCTAAGGGAAGATCAATCACGGCCAAGTCGCGGTTAAGGGCAACTCCGACATTGTCGACCAAAACGTCCAACCTCCGAGCCCTCGTGCTGGTGTCACGTTACGAGCAACACGAACCTACCAACCCTGCTTATGTCGCTCAGACTCTATTTCACACGGTCTAGCGTGCGGGAGCGCGTGTACCCAAGTTGTCAGAAGCTGCAGGACACGGTCCGCGGACTGTTCAGCTTTAGCTTGATGCTAGTGGATGGTACCTAGTGGTGGCAGGAGCCCCGACCCCACAGTCGCATTCGACTACCACGACCAGTTTAGAGGTGGGAAATGCTGCTTGCCTAAGAGGTGAACGAGGTCGCCTGTCCACCGATCATATCGCGTTAGAATCTTCAAAATAGCACCGCCAAGCATCACTCGTCCAACGATGGCAATGGAAGGACAAACTCAGCAGTGTTCTAGTCGCTCGGCACTCCTCGACGTATATCAATAAGTGCTTCGAAAAAGGAAAACGTGAAACTATTTCTCTTTGGCTGCATGTCGCGTGCCACCCAGACCCTTGGTTCGCCGCCAGTCCAGAAGCTAGCCAATGATTGGGCGGAGCAAAGCGCAGATAGACGGTTCAAAGCGGGCTTGGCTACGTCAGGTAGGTAGCTTTTGGACTACCAGTTGAGTTCTGATGCTACCTTTCCCCATCATTGATAAGCGCAACCGCCAATCTTCACAGTGTATCGTGATAATGGCAATAATAGCCAGCCTGAGATTGGATCGAGAAGCGTGGCAAAAATTCCGACGGGGTCTTGCGTGCAAAGACGATCATCCGCTTCTGCCGATTGTGAGCCTCAGCTACAGAAGAACCACGTCGTGTGTATAAGCTTGCCTGCTGTGAATGACCGGCGCGTCGGTACAGCTAGCAAAGAAGAGGAAGGTCGCAGTGCATTGTTTGATGGCCCCGAAATCTGGTTGCAGGCACCATGCCGCCTGATTGGCAATAGTAAGCGCAGCCTTCCCCGACCTATGTGTGTCTTGGCGGTAACCTCGGAGCAAAATCGACCAGGGTCTCGTCGTGTCGATTGGTCGCGCTAGAAGCTATCACCTTCTTATCAATCGGCTTCCCCACTTTGAAACTGTAACAAGCGAGCCAAAGCTGCTAGATCGAGTTTGTGAGATAGGAAAGTTCATGGGTCCTTGGCCATCGTTGGGGTGTGGCGCGTCATGGTAGCAAGGTGGTATTTAGAATCGCGATCGCGTCGCATTTCTCCTCTGCGCTCTTCTTTGTCTCCTCCGTGCGCCTGAGGATCGGCAACACATTGTCGGACACCTCGAATACTCATACTAATACCAATACCTTTGGCCTGCAACCTTACACTGCAGTCGCGCACCCTCTATCCCCGCCTCCTTGACTCTAGCCGGTGATTGCGAAACACCTTCCAACATGGCGGCCAACTTGACCGATATGCCGTTCGATGGCAACCCAGAAAAAATTCCCGACAACAAGAGGCAGAGCTCCGTTGGCGGCAGCGACCTACACGATGTCGACATTCGCGAAGAAGATTTCATGACCAGAAATGGACTGAACATGAGGTCTTTCCAGAAAAGTAAGCCCGTCCTGAAATCGGCTGTGTTCCATACCTAACAGCGTGCAGGACCAGACGGTGTCGCCGGAGTGTCTGAACTCGATCGTACGATGAAACCTCGTCACTTGAACATGATAGCCATCGGTGGTTCTATCGGTGCTGGTTTCTTCGTCGGTTCAGGATCCGCCTTGACTTCAGGTGGTCCAGCTTCGCTCCTCATCTGTTTCTCTATTATTGGTGTGATGATATTCAACGTCGTCTACGCTCTCGGTGAACTAGCTGTCATGTACCCTGTCTCTGGTGGTTTCTATACATACTCTATCCGATTCATCGATCCGTCTTGGGGTTTTGCTATGGGTTGGAACTACGTAAGGCCTCCTCATCTCCCTCAATATTCGCACATCACGCTAACACTCCGCAGGTCCTGCAATGGGCCATCGTTTTGCCGCTCGAACTTACTGTCGTTTCTTTCACGATCCAATACTGGAACAAAGAAGTAAATGTCGCGGTATGGATAACAATCTTCTGGGTCTTCATTATAATCATCAACATATTCGGTACTCTTGGCTACGCTGAGGAGGAGTTCTGGTCATCATCGTTCAAACTCGCGGCGACTGTCATCTTCATGATTGTTGCCGTCATCCTCATTTGTGGTGGTGGACCGAGTGACGGTCGGTACGGCGAATACTGGGGTGCTCGATTGTGGTACGACCCTGGCGCCTTCCAAAACGGCTTCCGCGGTTTCTGTGGTGTGTTCGTCACGGCTGCCTTTTCTTTCGCCGGCACTGAGCTGGTTGGCCTTGCCGCCGCTGAGGCGAGGAACCCGAGCCAGGCCCTTCCAGGCGCCATCAAGCAGGTCTTCTGGCGTATCACTCTCTTCTACATCGTCGGTCTCACTCTCGTCGGTCTCCTTGTCAGCTCGACCGATGAGAACCTGCTCAACGCCCAAAACCCGTACGCAGATGGCACCTCACCCTTCGTACTTGCTGTTCAATACGCAGGACTCAACGGCTACAACGACTTCATGAACGTTGTTATTCTGGTATCCGTCATCTCCATTGGTGTTTCCTGCGTTTTTGGCGGCTCTCGAACTCTGACCGCTCTCGCTCAACAAGGCTACGCTCCCAAAATATTCACCTACATCGACCGATCCGGAAGGCCACTGTGGTCTGTTGCCATCAACCTGGCTTTCGGCGCACTGGCCTATGTTACCTTGGCCTCGTCAGGTGGTCTTGTCTTCGACTGGCTTCTTGCCCTTTCCGGTCTCGCAGCTCTGTTTACCTGGGGATCCATCTCTCTAGCACACATCCGATTCCGAAAAGCTTGGGCGCATAACGGTCGGAGTCTTGACGAGATTCCATTCCATGCACTTTTCGGTGTGAAAGGTTCCTGGCTCTCACTTTTCCTCATCTTTATCGCACTTATTGCTCAGTTCTTCACTGCCATTGCTCCCGTTGGTGGTGGTTTGAACGATGCGCAAGGCTTTTTCAAGGCATACCTTGCCCTTCCAGTTGTGCTTGTCTTCTGGGCAGCTGGGTACATCTGGAAGCGAAAAGGTTGGATCAAGATTGCTGATATCGATATCGATACTGGCAGACGTGAGCATGATTGGGAGGTAATCAATGCTTACCGAGCCAAATATGCCAGATATCCTTGGTGGAGAAAATTCTTTGCTGCGATGTTCTAAGCGATGTCGTTGCTGTTGAAGATACACAGCATATCTGTACTGTCGCAAGAGGAGTAGGGTTTCGACACAGTTTGCGTATGATGCATGCACATACTGGCACGGAAAGGTCTACATAGAAAATACGCTGATCAAGAAGACAGCGAAGCACATCCCAATACACATTAGGCTCGTCCACGTATCAAAGCTCTGCGCCCTTGTTTCGTACTCGATACGCTCGGCACCAGCACGTGATATAATCCAACATACCGCCGGTGCTGCCCGCAGACCACAGTCGTATTGTGCGAATCACGATTTGCGCGGTATACAGCGGCTCGGTGAATTATACAGTGTCACCAATCGCTGCGCAATAAGAGGTCGAAGGCAGAATGTGCCACTGTTGGGTGCCACCTACTACCTCAGTATACAGTCAGTAAGTAGACACGGCGATCAAAATATCTTGTAGGAAGGGCTTTGTGCTTTCAGCTACGTCGTGCTATAATTCACGCACCCTAAGGAGGCATCAAACAAGCAACCACAGCAGAAGTAGAAGATGCAACCATGAACCTCCCCCGGGCATCTCAAGCACCTCTTTCCTCGCAATACTTCCTGACCTCCTTCTCAAGCTTGACCTTCTGTTCCCCGACAACATCCATGATTTCCACCACGACCTTCCGGTCCCCAACACTCAAACCACCCGTCTTCCCTCCACCATGAAACTGCCCCTCCGCAACAAGCGCCTGCAACCCAGAGTCCCGATACACATTCTCCATCAGGTCCATCACAGCAGCAAGCTGGTTAGGCAGCCAAGTGACAATCGGACTCCCACCCGTCGCCACAGGATACTTACTCCTCTTGATGATATACTCCCTGACAAACATCCAATGTCGCCACCGGAACGAGCGAATATGGTTGAGCACTCTGAGATACAACACGGCGACTTCAGGCGTCGCATTCGTGAACCACTCCCGTGTGTTTAGCTCGGTGGCCTTGCTTTCGGTCCAGGTAAGGATGCTTCGCTGACTTTCTGGCCGGTAACCCCTGAACTCCCGCAGGATAGACGTGAGCGGGTTCTTCGGCATGGGCACTTGACACATGTTGTCGAGGAGCGGGATGATGCTGTCGTTCGCACCGCTTTCGCCTCGGAAGTTCTGCGGTGCGTTGTCGAAGCAGCCTTCGTATACGACGCCATTAGGGAAGAGCGGCTGGTTCGTGATGCCGAAGATGAAGGTGCGGTAGGTCGGGTAGTCCTTGGGAACGGAGTTGGCCCACATTCGTTCCATGTTTGATTCAATGCGTTCCATGGTGGAGAGCACAAGGGATAGAGCATCCCTGATGCGTGGTGATTGCTCTGCTGATTCGTGCGGCGAGGACGATTTTCGGATCATGTCGATGGACTCGAGGACTTCGATGACGCCTTGGAGGAGAGGGCCGGTGAGGGCGACCATGTGGATGTGGGTCAGGATGAAGCCGGCTTCGGAGGAAGTGGGCTCGAGGCCACGCTCGAAGGCGCGGACGAGGCGAAGGTTGGAATAATCTTCGTGGCCTCGGGTAGTGTCTTGGAGGTAGTAGTTGTACAACGCGTACGAGGCGGCGTATGACATGAAAGGCGGGATAGAGAGGATGTCAGCGAGCTTGACAAGCGGTCGAGCAATACAAGCTGGAAGTGTGGACCGGCCGTATCCATACTCTGGCGAGTCCTGGATGACGTGCGGGCAGTCGGCGGCCGCGGGCTGCTTGGACTTGGTGGCAGCTTGTCGATCGTTCCAAGTCTTCCAACATGGTTCAAGGAGGTATGAGGAGGTCAAGAAGCTGTAGTCCCTGAAGAGTGCTGTCACAAGATGAAGGTCACGTCTGCTTGTACCGGGGACGATGAGCTTGTCGATCTCGTCTGTCAAGTCTGAGAGGGAAACGCCGGAGTCGATGAGCGGACCAAGCTCATACGAGGCCAGAAGGCCTGGCGTACCGTCCAGCTTGAGGACTGGCATGTCTTCGACGATCTTCTGGAGTGGCTTGAAGACATCGGGGAGGCTCACGATAGGAAGCTTGGTAGGGAGGAACCCCGTTGTCGCATTGACGGTGAACGGGTCGGTACTGTCAGGTAGCGACTCGGGATCTTCGTAGAAATGTGGGAAAGCTTTGGTAAAAGCCGGCAGAGGAGGTACATCGTTGTTGGAGCCGACAGAGCTGTCGTGGCCAAGGTAGGGTGCCATGTCTGGTAGGGCAGAGGCGGACCTTGATTAGGTTTAGTTAGGGTTAGTAAGATCAGGAGATGCAAGAGTAGAGGGACTGTTAGGATAGAAGGGCTTGGTAGGGACGAACAGTGTAAGCAGCTAAGAGAGAGATCTGCGTCTCAAGAGCAGCATCCGCCTTATGTACCATGAGGCCGGTTTGAATTCCGGCCAATGACGAACTGAGATAGGAGAAGCCCTATTCCCATTATCAAACCGTCCTGCTAGCACGTGGGCACTTCTCATGTTGCACCAGGGTCGGTAACAACTAGACGTCCTCTATTTTGACTTCATCTGACGAGGTCCTTGTAGCAAAACACAGGGCGAGGACTTGGCCATGCGCTTGGACGAGCGATAGGTTGTCTGCTAACCCTCAGGCATAGTGCTTGACTTCGACAAGTTAAGTCCTTCATGCTCGGCGCCTTGAGGTCTCTTTGTAGTTGCGGAGAATTCAGTGCAGAGACTAGCTCCGTTGGAAGGAGAAGCCCACCTTCAAGCAGAATTTTGCGCAGAATGTGGGACAATGGGCCAGGTGACTTGATACAGCTTGAAGGTGTTAGATGAAAGAAGTCGTCCTATTGGTCTGGCCGGAATTCAGGTCAATGATTCTCTGTTCTGTGATTGGTCTGGCCGGAACGCAAACCGGCCTTGCACCAAACCGTTTACGGCTGACAGTGGAGTTGAAATTGTAACACAACAGAAGCAGCAGACGTCGAGCCTCCATGCCTGGATCGAATTAGGCAAGGAGGGATCCTCAGCAGCTAAGCTGAGGTCCTAGGCAATGCCAGCATTCATAGCACAGACCGGAGGATGATTTGAGCTGGGACTTGAGCCCAGCGTGCACTGTGAAATTTCTATTTCGGTGTATCCCTCGTCACTCGAGCCATCGTGTAATCAAAGAACGTCATGATGGGCCGCCCTGCTCCCGGGTCATTCGAACCAAACTTGATGAAGCCTTCGATGTATCGAGGTTGGATGAAGCTTAGACATATGCATTGTTGCCTCCGACGGTTACAGTAAACAACGTCGGGTCACCTGCGTGTACTTCACCAGATTGATCAGCGCCATTCGTAGGCTGAACATCATCATAGGGAAATGCATATCCTATTGCCATTAGTCAAAGCTGTAGAAAAAGGAGGTATACTGACCTTTCCCATCAAGATTCGCCTGATGAACGATCCGCGAATAGTGATTTATGATTGGATTCTGATAATACTGGTTGCTGGTGGTCGGGAAAGTCGTGGCAACTAGTAGAGTGGATCGATTGAATGCAGCTGCAAGACGTGGAATCAATGCATTTCTCTGCGCGTCGCTACCAGTTGCAAATGGACCCGTGCTGCACGAAAATATATCGTGTGTTGATGGTCGCGCGAAAACGGAACCATTGAAGTTTAGAGTATTTCCAGACGCTTGAGATCTAATGGAGCCAAAAGACGCTTGTGTATCAACGGTGATTGGGGTGTTTGCGAGTCTCTGGAACACTTGGGTAACATACCCATCATAGTAGTCACTGAAGAGATTCGAATTGGTAACCAAGCCTTGGTTCGGGCTGAGTACCCGTAACACTTGGCTGGTACCAGTATGGTTGACGATGAGCTGACTCCATGGCCGGCCATCAGTTTGCTGTTGTTGGCGAAGACCATCGGCGACTTGCTGGAGTCCGGAAGGCGACATACCAGAGACGTGCTGTGTACCACTACTGCCCGTGTTCAGTGTTAAGGCGATCGGTATGCTGACAAAATCAACATAGCTGATATTCGCATAGAGCTGGTCTGCATTCCAAGTGAACTCTGCGAAGCCCCAGTTCAGCTGCGCATTTGGATCGGATGTATTGGTGACCGAAGGCTCGACCAGAGCGGGTCCAGGGTTTAGGAAGAACTTCAGCGGTTGTCCTATTGAAAACCATATCCTTCCTCCTGCAATGTGTGGGATCTGTGCCTGAATGGTACTGCCAGGCGCACCAAGCCGTATAGCACAATCCGCTCCCAATGGCTGCATGACCGAACTGGGAGACGCCGGATAATACGGCGTTACTGCGTCAGAACGCAGGAGGAACCAAGCATTGCCGCGGTCAATCGCTTGACCTGTCACGTATGCGTAGACTGTAGCAGAGCTTGTCTGATTCTGGAGAGCTATTGTCAAAGTAGGCCCGGCGGCGGCCGCGGTGGTTTGTGCCACATGGGATTCTGCAGTGGGCGTAGACTGTTCCTGAAGCGGTTGTTGGGCGGGATGCTGGTCAAGTTGTTGAGCTGGCAAGGCTTCCGTCTCTGGACGGGACGACCTGCGTCCCTGCAGGAAAGAGGTGAACTGCTTCATGGTGGCTTCAGTACTATCTCAGAGAAGTGCAGACGAGGCAGTTGCGTATTCAAGTGCATTTTAGATTCGTTTCTGCCCGTGCCGACGATGGGTCAGCGGACAATGACACGGCGAGCGGATGTCGAGCGCATGCTCAGTGGGGATGACGTAACCCTATCATGCTTCTCCAATTCACATTTCAACTTCTGAACTTGCTCAGCACAAATCACTACGTCGGGGTGTGGGCTCGTTGACGTAAACAAGACGGTTCGTTGGATGGTGGTGTTTTGGGCAATCTCGGGCCGTGGCTAGCTTCGAACCCTCTGACCAGCACATTCTGGTGATCTACACTGCCGACAGCAGCCTCGAGGCTTGTTGTACTCGTGCTTGTATTCCCGTGCTCGGACCTGTACAGCTGATAAGTACCAAAGAGTCACAATATAACGAATTGACACACACTCGACAGTTGTCCCTGGGCGTGAGGGTCTCAAACAAGAAAGGTCCAAAAACTGGGAAAGACAAATTCCTCCTCGAAAATGCGTCTGACTTGTTCCAAGACGAATCTTTCGACCTTGCTCACATTTTTGAGGACTTGCTTTCCATTCTCCTGCCGACCAATTTCAGTCTCGACACGTATTTCCTGTAATAGACTGCCGATACTGGTCTTCGTGTCAGCCGATTTTGAAGACTCAGATTGTTCATTGGCGAAGGAGCTGCCAACCAGGGTGTTAGCATCTTCCGGATCGAGAAAGCAAAAGTGCATGTTGTTCTTCATGTATGCAAGGATGGCGATGCCATCGAAGGAAACTCCTGTGATTGACAACCTCAGGGGAATTTTGATGAAGCTTGGCATAGGATAATCAAGCATGATCTCGGCTGTCAGCATCATTCGTACGTCTCCATCGTATGTCACACGCGCAACGACTTGAAGGTCAGATGGCGAAACTTTGTCTGCTGGTGCTTGCGTAGACTCAGGTAGAAGATGCGTTGAAGGACCTTCGTCGCCAGCCTTTTGGCTTGGAAAGTACCCCATAGGTCGTGAATCTGGCGAGGACGGTTGAAATGGTGAACCCAGCTCGGGCGAAGAGACGCTCCCCGCAGTACGAGAGCGAGAGGTACTTTCTTCATGCGAAACACCAACGTCAAGACCTCGAGCACGCGCCGTAACTAGCCCGGCGTTACGCGAGTGTTGGTCATTGAGCCATGCTTGGGTAGAGAACGCACCACCTCCAGCTACTGCTGCAAGAGGAGTCTGAGCGCCTGATAGTCCACCTACGGGAAAGTGGAAATAGCCCATGTTGGAAGTACCTCCGGGTATGCCAGGTGTGCCGCTCCGTGCAAATGACCCGGACAGCGTATCTGCTGGGTTGTGAGGAGCTTCGCGGTAGAGTGATGCTCCAACACCTGGGCGAGTCCGGGATGTAACATCGCTAGTGCCGCGTCCAACATTCTGTAAAGCTGCAACTCGGTTATGCAAGTCAGCTGTATGTGTCTCGCCTAAGGCAGGGCGGCTCAGCGCGGCAGCATCCAGGGAAAAGTTGCGCTCGTCAAAGTCAGATGACAGGGTTTCTGGTGGTGTAGGCTGTTCCTGTTCGTCATCGTCATAGAAGTCGGGCAGCGGATCGCAGATGTCTTTGATCTCTATCTCGGGGCAGACAGAGCCGAATTCAAATGAATGTACACGGACCGCATTGATGAATCGTGGCAAGGTGATCTGCTGGAACTTTGCGTCGATGAAATCGCGGATGGAATCAGCAAGGGCTTCGCCGTCAGCACCTGACGTGACGACATCCCATGCGATATTGACGGACATCGCATTGAGATATTGAACTAGGGATCACAGGGGCCGGATTGTGGTCAATCGGCAGCATGACAGTCTGTTGATGAGGGAAGAAGTTGAGGGTTGCGCGTCTACGTCTGCAGATCGGAGGCTATCAACGCGCCTTGGCTGACGTACTGACCAATCACAACCCGCATCTACTCGGTCGAAAGCTGGCCGACGGTACATTAGGCATCAAACCCACTCGATAGAGTCATGCCCGATGATCATTGTGACGAGTCCTCTCGGTGGTGAAGTCTGATTCTAGTAGTGATCGTTACAAGACTTTCGCTGACGGCTCCTGAGCAAATCAAACGTCCCAATACCTCAGCCTCGTGATCTCGCCAAGACGTAGGTAACCAGCATCTAGACCACGCTACAGCACGTAGAGTGTTAGCTCGCATGCTCAGCAGCATAGTACACGAGCCGGAGCGGAAGTCTCAACGGTGCCCCGGCCGCCACCATGTCGGCTGAAGACATTTACGCAACTGTAGACCAAAGTCAATCAATCTCTGGTGCCGAATGCGGACTGGTCAATACAAGCCTCTCCATGGTGGCCGAGGGCAGTCCTCCAGCGTCGAATCAGTATCTCATCCTATCGAAGTGTGGAATCGTCCAAAGCAGGTATGACGTCTTCCTCGTAACATGTATGCTGAACACATTACAATATTCCACCAGACCAATGACACCGGGTTGGGCACCAGGCCAGTCTATCATAGCATGCCCGAATTCCCCCCCTTGCACAGCCGATCAAGTTCTCAGAACACCTCCGTAGTCAATCGCGCATCACAGCGAGTCAATCTAGCGGATGTCAGACAACTCAACATACTCATCAAGGCTCAACCCACAGTGAAACAAACAGTACCCTCGCTTGTCACTTCCCCGATGATCCATGGGCGGGACAGTTGCCTTTGCTGTTGGTAGCTTCAACGGGCCAAGGCTTTGGACAACGTCTCGAACACTTGTGCTCACGCTCTATCACCACCGGTGCGCTGCCATGTTTGTCTTTGCATCCCTGGTACGTAATTTTGAGAACTCTGCACATTGTGACGTGTGAGGGCAGAAGAGGAGGGTGAGCTGTTGTGCAGTAATGTACAAGAGTTGGAAGCTGCGCGAAGAAGAAGACGTCGATCACCGGTGCCTTGTTCATCTTATAGACTCGTTGCTCCCTGTCACTTACGGTCACGCTTCACTGGGAGATGGATTGTAGTTGCAAAAACGATTAGGCCAGGGTAGGATAAATGAGCTGGAAGCACTATCGCTTGCAAGTCGCGCAAGCGAGAGGCATGCATGACTTTTCTTGTTGAACAAGCATCTGGCTATAGACTGTGCCCTACAAGGAATGTGGCACACAACGGCCAACATGCTGCTGAAGCATACGCGAGGAAGTGCTGTTGGTTAGTCTCCAGGGTTTCACAAGTTTGCTATGAGTTGGACTCCGTTCTAAGCAGACTTTACTGTACTGCTGGATGGAGAGCACTTCATTCCTCCCGCGACGCTGCACCTCACACAGGAAAGGTCAACAACGAGCCGCCCCACGTGGCTTTGAAGGCCTTTTTTCCCTCAGCATATGACACGACAGCCCGTGTGGGGTACTTGACTTAAGGTGTGATGTCGCACAGTCGTGGGGAGGGGTGAATCCCTGTCAGTGTAGGCTTGCTGCATACATCCGCTCCTGGCAAAGCGTAAAAGCATTGAAGACATCATAAATTGTTGAAAACTGCCGGTATACTCCTGCTCTGCCGGCAGCGTCGCGATTCGCTTCAGGCGTCCGTCAGAGCCACTAGCCGTACTAACTATCGTCTGGCGCTGCAGGAACATCAACCAGTGTGATTGCGTTGAGTGCGGCACGGCAGACCAGTCGAAAGAGAGCAACGATCAAGCTGGTCCATTCTGCGTGATGTTGACATCCACAGCCCGGCGCTTACATGCCGGCGCGAATGGATGTACTGACGAGGCAATGTGAATGGCGATTTGTGGGCATGCCATGACCGTTGTGATGACCGCTGTGCTTGTCCAAAGGATAGAGTGCGTAGTGCTGCTAATGTCGCATCGCCTGTGCTATGCTAACAACGAAATGTTGAGGATGACGGCGAAGGTGAGGGAGGCGGAAGCTTGTTAAGCGACTTGCCAAGGCACATGGTGAAATTGCCACGCACATGCTGAAATCTCCACGGTCTCCCTGGTCGTCTCTGCCAACTCACTTTGTTAGATCACTCCAGGATTTCTTTTATGCATTCCGAGACCAACACTTGACCAGAAGCACTCCCGCAAGCGACTGGTGATCTTCAAAGCAGATAATGTTCTGCGCCATTTCGACGCGTGGAATGCATCTAGAAGGCCATCAAGCTTCGACTGCTACACAAAGCGGCAGAGCCCGCTCGGGCCGCGGCTTGCTTTCTCGAAGGCAGCGTGCATGTTGCTGTCTCACCTGCATCGGTGCATGAAGCCAGATTGGTTTGTTGCTCCTACCACTGTCGCTGACGCTTCTGTAATTTTTCCTGTTTTGTGCGTTCAGAAGTTGGTGTGTGTCAAGTTCCGCACTTTAGCTGCAGAAAGCTGAGATAAGCCTCGAATCCCCATGATCTCGAGCCAGCCAGCGCAAATTAGGGACAGTCTTCTGAAAAACGTGCCCACTAATACACAAGCAACATCGATCACTGCCCTTTCTCCTTACAGATGGACGACTCACTTCAACTTAAAGCAGGAACCGGAAACCTGAATCTATTTCGATAGATTCAGCGGCCCGCCAACCAAAAGCGCTTAGTCACGGCGGTCCATCTGCCGAAGCTCGAATCAGGCCTGGCAGAGTCAGAACGCGCATGGCCATACGGATCGGATAAGGTCAAGCAGGACAACAACAAGCTTGCACAAGATCTCGTTTGTGGTAATCAAAGCAAGCTACCGTGTTCTCCCGTTCTCACAGCAGTAACCTATTCGAGACGATGCCGATGCCAAACCCGACAGCATCCACGTAAGTGCCATGCAGCAGACCAGCTCATGTTGACACAGGAAAGACATATAACGAGCCAGATCCTCCCTCTGCCCAAATGTGAGCTCGACCATTCCCAGACGTGAATTCACCTTCGCAAAGCCGAGCAGCTGATCTTGACCAACCTACCCTGACACATCACGCGCTCCAAACCAAACCTTCTGGAACAAGCAACAAACGTCCCCAACCAATCACAGTCCACAGATCGACGTCTCTCGTCCCTCGGTTACCACTCATAAACACTCTACAAAGAGCTCGGACCAAGGGCTAGCCGCAAGCATTCCTCAGCACAGCACATAAGCAGCGTCACCATCGTCATCGTCGACCTCACAGTAGACAAAGGCTTCAAATACATATCAAGGCCCCCAAGCTTCAGCCGCACTTCGACTCTCAACGACCGTTCTCCCATCAAAGCAACCCAATTTACCCCGAAGACCTCAAGCAATCCTCCTTCAAAGAAGAAACCACCCCCAGAAAACCCAACCAGCAAACATGGCACAATTCCCAGCCTTCAAGTTCCTCTCCCTCATCCCAGCTCTCCACGAATCAGCAGTCGTCATCGACAGCACAGCCGTCGACACCAGCACCCCAGCCAGCCCCATCGCCCAGTCAGTCGACAAGACGCGACGATCAAGCTCATCGTCCTCGGCCGCCTCGATCCCCGGCGACGTCGTCAGCCAAGTCCAGAAGCAGCAGTTCTTGAAGCTGGGCAACTAAGCACACCACATCCCAGTGTGGGAAGCGCGGTGTTACATTTCAGGTCGGACTACATGTTGTTGTGATTATATTAGCGTGATCATCATTTCTTTCTTCAAATTGCCAGTTCCAATCGTCGAGCAAGCAACAGCACAGCACAGCCCTACTGTTTTCTTCGAGGCAAAGCAAACGAGTCGGGCGCAAATACATCTGATTCACAGTAATATCGCACCGTTCTGTTCCGTTTCCATGATCCTAGCATTCTTGCTTAACTCCTGTGATGTTCATCGTCTCTTCAAGGGGGGCTGCCAGCAGTAAGCATTATCCCACTGCACTCGTACATCGATTCCTCCCTGTGTCCTAAAATCCATCCATATTTCCATCCATCCGACCGAGATACCCCGGGCCCACATCCACACCCACACCCACACTCAAACCACTAGCTCGCGGTTATCGACACCCGCACCGTCCACAGCACGTCTGGTCGGTCGCACTAATCTCGATCGGGTGCCCTCCCGAGAAGTTCCTCGACTTAGTCTGGAACTCGGTCAAGATCCGAACGCTGCGAGTCGGGACTTCTGACACTGCATCGATGCATCGATCTAGACTGGTGCTTGCGTCCGTGGGTAAGCGTTACCAATGTGTCAGACGAACACAGCGACGAAGGCAAAGCGTGAGCGAGGAGTGTCGTCTTCATAGGCAGTGGGTGTCGGCAGGACGTGCTCTCTCTCTAATGCAGTCTCATCATGCTACGCGTTGAAGAAACTCTAGCAAGAGCCCAAGGCCCGCACAGTATGAGCACAGGGCCAGTATGCTGAAATAGATTGATGCTATCTTGCTGAGAAGTTTGACGAGCCAGGTAAACGACAATCTAGTCTAGGCCTTGACCCTTACTCCTCAGTCCACCGGTCAGGCTTCCCTCTATGCGGTTCCTTCGCCTGATCTCAGAGTAGCGCGTCAAACGTCCCATTTCCAAGATACTCAGCCGTCTGAACTTCCCACTGCCTCTGCCCACATTGACAGGTCGCCAGCTGGTATCCGCCCTCCGAATATGCTCGAAATCAGTTGGCCCATCCGGAATCATCTGCACTTTCTTCCATTTCACGAGCACAAGCGTCAGTAGTGCGGTGAGACTCATTGAGATGATAGCCACGCCTGTAGTTGCCCACACGGTGCCTTGTCTACGCTCTATGCGTCCGCAGAGCGCTCTGACGCAGGCGGCGAGAATGTACCTGATGGCATGTATGATTGCAAACCCAGCGCTGACTCGCGGGTAGCAGGAGAAATTTGTGCGCTGGAGGGCAGTCTGCATATTGGCCGATCCATGCAGTGGGCGGCCTGTCATACCAGGCTGGAGGTCGGTTGTATCAAACGTCTCCATCATCAAGCCGTAACATTCAGCCATGGCCATCGTTGTAAAGAAGCCAACGAGCGCAGCCATCGCGCAAGGGGCGGCCACAAGAAGTGGTGGACCCAAGGACGAGCCAGCGAAGGCGCCCGCGGAGAGAGGCAGAAGGATCATGAATAGGAGCCGGCGGATGAAATGCGATGACCATTTGACACGGCGTGTCAATGTAATGCTGTCTGTGCGAGGTGCTGTGGTTCGCGACCGGCTATAGTACGATGCTCGTTGGAAAGGCGCTGCTAATATGGCACCCAGAGCGGGTGCTAGGGCGCACAAACCAACGTACTCCGGGGTATAGCGATAATCTCTTGATGTGAGAGCACCGATGAGCTGGATCCGTTAGTGTTTTCCCACATAGCAGGGACTCGCTTACCGTCAGCACTAGGATGTACTGAGCGTAGACCCAGCCAGTATACAGCGACAGAACTAAGAAGCCTGGTTGTCTGATCATTCTGCCGCAGAGCTGCAAGCCAGCCAAGACTTCTTCACCCCACTAGTATGGTCCTGTTGCTGTAAGATGCATCTTGATCTCACCCCGAGTGACGCGACTGAACTTCCTTCCCTCACCGATCATCTCAGCTACGGTTCTGCGAAATGCTGCTCTTCGAACCTCCGGCGCAATGACATTGAGCATTAAGACAACCAGAAGAATGCACAAGGATGTCCAGAAGCCCCAGGACACCGAAGCTCCCTGACTGACGACAGCAGCACCGACCAGGAAACCAATGCTGACAGGGCCAACAGTGCACCACGATATGACACCAAGCCACATCCCCATGCCGCCGCCATGTTTTCGAGCATCGTAGATTTCGAGCGGGTCGTCGCCCTGACTTTGTAGGGATGCACCAAAACAGTCGAGCAACATAGCTTTGTGGTTCATGTCTGAGAAGCCAAGCGCAAAGCCTGATATTGCGCGTGAGATCAGCAGAAGGCACCGCCACGTCGGTACACTCGGATCACGATAGCCGGCTACAGCTAAGCCTTGTGGTACTTGCAGAACGAGGGCAAGAAGAAGGGCGGCGATAGCGTATGGCTTTCGGCCATGCAGCAGCGGCAAAGGCCAGAACACAAAACTCGAGATAGCCATACCAATGTACAAGACGACATTGCCAAGGATGGTGTAGTGGTGAAAATCTGCAATGGCATATTGAATCGCAGGGACTTCGCCAGCATATATACCGATCACAAGCCCAATGCAGCCGGTGTTGATGCATGCGACAGCGGCCGTAAAGCGCTTGCGAGAATCAGGCCAGTGTCGAGCAATGGTGGCATGATGACACGTATCGTAGACGTTGAAGGTCTCGCCCTCATGATAGACGTCGACATGAGACCTACGTCTCAGGTCGATCACGGGAGGTTTTAGCTTTCCTTCCGCGAGATTCAATGTCATAGTGGCCTGCCGTGGTGGCAAACCAAACATGTTCGAGTAATGTCTTTCATGACCAGTGCTAACTCGGTGCAGTAAACCACCATCCTGAAAGTCGAATGTTGCGGTGGACTGCGGAGGGATCATCTCGAGGGCTTCTGAGGGCTGTCGGCCTGTACTGGTGCGCTTTGATTGACACGCTGCTAAAGGGTCAAGCATGGCTGTGGATTGGTTCGGGGGCACATGAGCGCTGCTTGCACTGAGCCCTGTCAGGACACGCTGTGGCCTCTGTTGCTGCGTAGAGTCAGCCGCGTGGTGCTTATCCACATCTTCGACCGTAACCCGGAACACGGGAGTTTTATCACCCTTGTCATCTGAAGTCTGTTCGACTGCATGGGTGACGACCTCGTAAAATCGTGTCTTCAGACCAGTTATTGGAGGCTCGATAGAGTGGACTGTAGGCGGATGTGCAGTATCCTTGTCTCGAAGCGAAGATGACAGCTGTCGTGTCTCTGGTCTGTCATTGGACTGTGGCTCTATTTGAGGTCCTTCGCTTGAGTCTGTAATGCTCTCAGGGCATACCGCGTCACGGTGATGCTCAGGAATGTTGTCCTGCCACTCTCCGTGGTCGGTGTAGACGGGTTTGGATGGTGTCCGTTCCACATCTTGTGTGCTCTCTGACTCAGGCAGCGTCAAGATGGGCTCAGCGAGGGCAGCTTTGACTGATTGTAAGCTCGCAATGGATTTGATGCTTGGCTTAGCTGTGTTGAAGGAGTTCAATGCGGCTGACCTTCTCGGCAGAGTCGACGTCGCCGTCTCTTTGAGCCGGACCATGTCTGAATCTTGGTGGTCTGGTTCCACTGACTTACCTTGCGTCGCTGGATCCTCTTCGGCTCTATTTTCCTGCTCATATCGGATCGCGTTTTCAGCCAAGCGAGTAGCTTCATGGAGGAGAAATTCGAGCTTTGCGATCGAGGCAGGGATGGTGTAAGAAGCTTGGCTATTCGATGGGGGTGTCTTGAGAGATTGCGATTGAGCCTGGGTGTACTGCAAGGAGGCGATGCTGGGAAGCCGAGGCGCTGCTCGAGTACTTAGACTTCGGATTGGTGGAACGGAGCGCGATTGGGTGCCTTGAGCGAACGGAATATAGTTTGACCTCGCCTGAGGAGGTTGCTCGCTGACGAGAGATGCTTCACTCGGCTGTGATCGTGGAGTCTGGAACTCTCGTTCGGTAGAGCTGTCTCGGTAGGACACAGATCGTACCGCGGGCCTCGACGTAGTCATGAATGCTGATACCGGTAGTGCATGAGGAGTTAGGGATATGGTGTGCTAGGGAGGACGAAACAGTGGACACGAGATGCAGGCCGTTAGGAATGACTGACCAAAAGACCGAAGACACTGTACAGGGAAATTTACCGTATGAGCCTCCTGTTCGTGCTTGCCATTTGATGATAGTGGCGCCTTCCCAACATGACGAGACTAGTGAAGACTGCCCAGACCTACCCTTTGATGGCGATGGTAGCATAGGAATACGTAAAGCCCGTACACAAACAACGCAGTGAGTTGAACAGTATGGCCTAGCCTAGGTTTGATTGCTTGTATGACTCCTCGGGTTGTCTGTAGATCGCGTTATCTGTGAGGGCATCAGACAGGTCGTCGGTCAGAAAACAGGCGCGACAGAACCCGCGCTCGTCATAGAACCAGGACAAATATGCGAGCGATATGCTTGTCCGCTTTTGTCTTGCTGGAAGGACGCTTTAGGCAAATGTACTCTACAAGGTCGTAGCGCATCTTGACCTGGTGTCAGGCTCCCGAAAGGCGCTCAAAGACGTCCTGCTAGAAAGTCGAATCAAGACACGCATGGCAATTGTTGCTCGCGGGAGCCGAATACCATGGTCCCTGATTAGCTTGTACTCCTTTTGTGGTCCTGCAGCAGGGGTTGGTGGTAGGACTCGAATACCGAGGGGTAGTGAAGAGCTGGAGTTGCACGACCTCGATACTGGAGAAAGCCGACTCAATCCGAACCCCGACTCCAACGCTTCAACACCAAGGAACCATTGAACCGCTACCAATGTACAGAATTTCGTGTTTGCCTGTCAAGACATCTGCACGAAGCCTGGGTTGTCTCAGGTCTTTCTTAGCAAAAGCACCGTCACGTTGTAGTCCTGCGTCGAGCTATATACAGACAGCCTCACGAACCATGTCGACTCTGTTGAAAAAGAACTTCAAGATTGGCTTGATTCAGCTAGCTGCTGGTTGGTCTACACAAGACTTCGCTTAGATGGCAGTTGCTGACGAAGCTTGTGCGTAGGTAGCGACAAGAATGCCAACCTCGCCAAAGCTCGAGGCAAGATTCTAGAGGCTGCGAAAGCGGGTGCGCAAGTCATCGTACTGCCGGAATGCTTCAACTCGCCCTACGGCTGTCAATACTTCCCCGACTACGCCGAGCCTATCGAGCCATCGCCGCCGTCGGAAGATCAATCTCCGTCATGGAACATGCTCTCATCTGCTGCCAAAGAGACTAACACGTACGTCGTGGGAGCGAGTATCCCCGAGCTCTCGCAGGACCAGAAGACCTACTACAACACCGCTTTCGTGTTCAACCCCAAGGGAGAGCTGCTCGCCACACACAGAAAGACACATCTGTTCGACATTGATATCCCAGGCAAGATCAAGTTCATCGAGAGTGACGTCCTCTCAGCTGGGAACAAAGTGACCATCGTTGATCTGCCGGAATACGGTAAGATTGGTCTAGCAATCTGCTACGACGTGAGGTTTCCCGAGTTGGCCATGATAGCTGCTCGGAAGGGAGCATTCATGCTTGTATACCCAGGAGCCTTCAATACCACTACTGGTCCAATGCACTGGACTCTGCAGGCAAGAGCGAGAGCTGTGGACAATCAAGTCTACGTCGCCATGTGTAGCCCTGCCAGAGACACGACAGCGACCTACCATGCCTATGGCCACTCAATGGTCGTCAACCCCAACGCTGACGTGATCTCGGAGTTGGAAGAGAAAGAGGACATTGCTTATGCTGACATTGACGGCTCCAAGATTGATGAGTTTAGGAAGGGCGTCCCGTTGTACTCGCAGAGGAGGTTTGACGTCTACCCCGATGTAAGTGCTGGCAAGGTAAGGTATGAGGAGTGAAAAGACCATGCATACCCAGCAGAAGAGGAAGCATCTGCTCCTTGGATGCTTACCAGATATACAATCCCACCTAGACTGCCACTAAGCCTGTCTCGAGTCCAGTAATGCATCCGCTGGCAAGTCTACGGGAGAGACTGTCGTGAAGGATCTATGCTTCCCTGCCTCACGAACACATTGCCCCCAGTCCTGTGTGCAGAGGGAATAAAAAGCTGCACGCTGGAATACACCGTTGACAACCCGTTATCCAGTGATGTCTGTCGTCGGGCTGGTCATCTACTGGCCAGCTACAATCTGCATGGGGGGAGTGACTCAGGGTCCGAGCCATATGTTGAAAGCTTGCAGCAGTCGATGTGCTCTTGTAGGAGCACACCCGTGCCCAGTGGGAAACCTCCACCGAGTCCACACGACAACACAGCTGGACAACAGGTAGATAGTACCTATTGTCTGAACTTAGCTTGTTCAGTACCCGTACCCAAGAATAGACAGCTCACGTAGTCGAATAAAACACAATGCACACCCAGAAACAGATGTAGCTCGGCTCAAAGCGATACAGTTCTACAGCTACAAGGTCTTGGCTTGAATAGCCCTCTACCTACCAATACGCATCCTCAGTGAAACGTCCATGCTACACCGAGCCCAACAGCAAGCAAGAGTCAGCAGGCCTCGTTGACTAGTTCACCCGAAACACAGCAGAACACAGACTCAACCCCACGATTGAAACATTCTACACAGCCTACAGCACCATATAAATACAACCTCGCGCCGCGCACGTGCAACATAAAACCCCCCTACCCTTCCACTCCCTCTCACGCCCATTCTTGCAGCTCACTCACAACTTGGCCTTGGCCCCCTCCTGCGCCTTGGCCAAAATGGGCTCCATCTTCGTGGCCTTCATCACATTGCCCTTGACCTTCAGTTTCCCACTCATGAACAGGTTCTGCGCCTTGGTCTTGCCCGCGACCATCTTGGCGAAATCCGCGTCGCTCAGGAGCAGCGTGACGTCGGCCTTTTTGCCGGCGGGCGCCTCGCCGCGCGCCACGGTCCCGCTGTGCTTGAGGTCGATGTGCCAGGCGGCCTCGGCGCCGGCGGCGTTGGTCAGCTTGAAGGCGAAGATGGCCTGGCCCTTTTTGATGGCGTCTTTTTGGTCCGCTGGGGACGAGGTTAGGGACGAGTTGATGGCGTCGAAGGCGGCGGAGGAGGGGAAGGCGTCTGCGGAGGGTCTGGTTAGCTTGGCTTTGGTTTTTGGGACTATGTGGTTTCATGGGGAGTGGGAGGAAGGGTTCTGGGGATTGGGACTCTGCCTACCATCTTTTAGAGACATGTTGGCTTGGGTGTCGATGTTGATGTTGGTTGGGGAGCCTTGTGTAGAGTGTCTGTTTGCTTGTTTGTTTATCTCGTGGGAAGATGATGGTTTGCAGCGGTAGTGGAGAGTTTCACGGCGTTCTTATATGACATCTGAGATTGGAGAAGAAGGGATCTGAACCGAGTGCGAGGCGGTACAGCTATGCTATATGGATGCTCGGACTATGGTGTTCCTACGATCACATGGGCATGCGAGCAGTGAGCACATGAAATCGTTCAGGTACCATTCCGCGAAACATGTGAAGATCATCTGCTCGCCGAGGCACTGACGTCACGGTTCCCACGGCCTTCGGACTCTGTGCCTAAGGCATCATACTTCAAGAGATGTTCGACTATTAGTGTCTGTCATGTGTACTTGTAGAGCTGGATCGTTGTTCTAATGACATACTGCATCTATATGAGCTTGAGGGCTGATCTAAACCATACGCCCGCGCTGGAACAGTATGGCAGGTTGATCAATGACCCTTCGTATATGTGGTCATGACTTCATAGTCGGCTTTGTAGCTTACCTTGGTCGACATCAGCGAGATTCCACATGTAACTCTTGCTTTACAGCTTACTCGTATCGTCCTTTGCCCACGCCAGACCCTTCTGCTCCGCAATTCTGGTGATGAGCTTGCCAGATTCCATACCGGTCTCGAGGTTCTTCAACACGAGTAGCTCCATATCACGCTGTGTCTCCACGGTCCAGGTACCCATGTGCGGCATGAGGAAAGCCCGCTCGTTCTTGACAAGGCCAGGGTGGATCTTCGGTTCCTCCTCGAAGACATCCAGACCGACAGCAGAGACTTGTCCTGACTCGAGAGCGTCGACTAGCTCGGCTTCGTTGATGAGACCGCCTCGTGCTGTATTGACAATGACGACTCCTTTCTTACACTTTGCTAGTTGAGGAGCTGAGATGATGTGTTTGGTCTTGGGGTTCAGAGCGAGATTCAAGGACAGAATGTCTGACTGGGCCAGGAGTTCGTCAAAAGAGACGTATTTGGCGTCGCCTTCTAGTTCAGGAGAAAGGCGAGATCGGTTGTGGTAGATGATCTTGCAGCCAAAGGCGCGAGCTCGGTTTGCTAGAGCCTGTACACGACGTCAGTATGTAGTCAGGAATATGAAACATAGGAACCCAAGATGGATCAGAAAGATACAACAAGTGGTTCGCACGTACCCTACCAATCCCTCCCATGCCAAGCACTCCGAAGACCTTATCCCGTGGATCGTGGCCAAGCGGAGCTCCACCCCTCCAGTTGCCTTCACGCAGAGCAGTGTATGAGATGTGAGCTTGCCTTAGCGCACCAAGCATCAGGAAGATTCCAACGTCAGCAGTAGCATTGTCGACGGCTACCGGCGTACTCGATACTGATATTTGTCGATTGTTGACGGCCTCGACATCGATGTTGTCGTAACCAGCTCCATTATGGCAGATGAACTTTAGCGACTTTGGCAATTGAGATACTAGCTCTTGGTCGAATGGGCCTGTCTCGGAGGTCGACTGGTTCGAACGGTAAAGGCCTACCACGTCCGAGAAATCCGACTTTAGCTTCGACAGGAATTGCTCTCGTGTGCCTTGTCTGAACTCCTTGAGGCTGTATTTCGAAGCGAGCGACTCCCACTCTTTGTTGGTGTGGATAAGATCTCCTATCAGGAGAATGGATGGCTTCGACATTGCGTGGGATCCAGTTACCTCCAAGTTGATTCTTGCGGGAGAGCTTCTACTGCTGTGATAGGTTCGAGACTTGGCGTTGTTGCTCTTCAGGACGTTGTAACACGATCTGTGCCTATCAACAATCGCAAGGCGAGGACAGCAAACGGATACAACAGAGGCTCGAATATGGTAGCCAACAAGGTTGATTTTGTTGGTAGCCATCCAGAAGGGGTCTCAAGCTCACTGTTGCAAACGGAGTCGGTTGCTTCACCCGAATCCGCAGTGGGTGGAATCGAGTTCGGCGAAGTGCACCCCGTTTTGTCTTGTTTGTCCTTCCCCATGGCGAGTAGTCCTTGTCTGATCAGTGTTTCGGTGTTTGGCACAGAAAGTTGGAGATCAAGGAAGGGAAAATCGTGTTCATTTGATGTTCCGGAAAGTAACCCCACGGAAAGAGGAAGCGTAACCGGTGCAGATGCCGAACACAGGAACACGTCACCCAATGGGTGAAGCACCGGCATTTGGTGGGACCAAAATCCCTGACTTGTTTGGGTGTTCGTGAAAGAAAGTACGCCGATGGTTGCCGCATACGGGCATCTGCCAATGGGTATGATGTCTGATGCAGTCCTCGTAGTGGGCGGGTTTTCATGGGAAGTGAAAGGGGGCTACCACTCATATACTCGGCCTTCGAAGCGTCAGCAATCGTGCTGGGGGACACAACGAGGCAAAATCCAACCCTGGTAGAATCGAGCAACCATCAGTAATTACTCTATCAACCGGAAGCAAACTGAACCGCCTTGTTCCCCACGATTTCTCTCCCTCCCTCTACGGATTCAGACTTATAAGATATAGCACTCTGGTCGAGACGAGGACTATAGCTTGCTTTACTGTTGGCTCTTCACGAAGAAATGGCTCCCTCTAACGAAATCCAATCTCTTGTTCTACACGGAGCGAAGGACCTCCGCCTAGAAACCCGGCCAGCACCACAGCCACAGTCGGGTGAAGTGCAAGTCGCGGTCAAGGCTACTGGCCTCTGTGGCAGCGACTTGCACTACTACACACATGGCCGTAATGGGAACTTCGTCCTGCAAAGCCCTATGTGCCTTGGTCACGAGGCCGCCGGCGTAGTCACAGCAGTAGCAGATCAGCCGACGAACAACGGAACGGCAATCACGCCTGCCGAATCGTCGTTGAAAGTGGGTGATCGGGTCGCACTAGAAGTGGGCATTCCCTGCCGGACATGCAATTTGTGCACAGCGGGACGATACAATCTGTGCCCCAAGATGAGGTTCAGGTCATCGGCGAAGACATTTCCTCACGCGGACGGAACGTTACAGGACGCCATTACGCAGCCTGAGAACATGTGCCACAAGATTCCTGAGAGCATGAGTTTCGAGGAGGGGGCACTCATCGAGCCTCTTGCTGTTTGTCTGCATGCAATCAACCGATCTCAGACTGCTGGGTCGGGAACTGGTGTACCGCTTACTGGCAGTACGGCATTGGTTATCGGTGCCGGAGCGGTGGGGATGCTTACTGCTGCAGCTCTATCGGTTTCGGGCGTCAGCCAGATTGTGGTAGCGGATATCGATGCGCCAAGACTGAAGATCTGTGAAGGACTTGGTGGTGGTAAGTTCGGGATCAAGACGTTTTTGATTCCCAAAAAGGCGCCACTACCGAGCATTGAGGAGAACTTGGCGAGTGCGACCGAATTGGCTGCTCAGATTTCTGCCTTTGCAGGACTACTGGCCGGATTCGACCGAGTGTATGAATGCACGGGTGTTCCGCCATGTGTGCAGCTAGGGATCTTCGCAAGTACTCCTGGTGGCAAGTTAGTTCTCGTTGGCATGGGCAACCCGGTACAGACGCTGCCGATTGGTGCTGCAGCGCTGAGGGAGGTCGACATCGTTGGCGTTTTCCGATATGCCAACTGCTACCCCGCCGCGATTCAGCTGTTTGCTAGTGGCAAGCTTGCTGGGATCGCCGACGCGTTGGTCAGTCATAAAGTACCCTTGAGTGAGGGCGCCAAAGCGTTCAGACTTGCGGCGAACCAGGCGCAGGAAGGCGAAGATGAAGGAAGAGTGCCAGTCAAGGTGATGATCACTGCCTAGGTAATGGTCACCCAATAAGATGGAATTACAAGGTCATGTTGCCAGTGAATTAAGCTAGGCCGTGGAAAAGGAGTTGGAGCTATTCATAGGGCAATCCGCATTACTTCTCACATCCTTCATTCAGGATCTGAATCAAACATCCACTTTCCACCGATAAGTCTATGTGTTTGAAGTAACAGCTATGCGCTGATCCTCGTAGCTCGTGACCCTCGAGGAGGTCGCTTGCACACGTCCACGTATTCATGGGACCCTCTGTCTCTGACCAACCGTATTGAGCTAGCTGTTTTAGGAAACAATCCCCAGTGGAGTGAACGCCCTCGGCCCTGACGTTGGTTGCCTTGACCACGTTGGCTTCGGCGTCGTCAGCAGCTGCAGCGCCGCTACAGTATGCTGGTCGAAACATCCATCGGTGCTACCTTTGTGTGTGTGTCCTGCAACCTATGCGCTGAAAACAGCTACCATCGAGCAACATGAACGTGTTTCGCGTTGCTGGCGACCTGTCGCATCTTGCATCGATAGCCATCCTCATCTGGGCCATCCACTCCAACAAGAGCGCCGAAGGTGAGATGCTCGCTGCACCCACCATGCAGAGAGACTAAACACTGACTGCTTGACAGGTGTCTCGCTCGTCACCCAAGTCTTCTACCTCACCGTCTTCTCCACACGCTACCTCGACTTGTTCTGGATACCGCCCTCATGGAGTTGGTACAACTGGTTCTTCAAGATCTTCTACATCTTCTCGTCGATATATATCATCCTCATCATGACCCGACGTTATGCTAGAACAAGAGAACGGGAGAAGGCGTGGAAGCTGGCCGCCTACATCCTGGCCTTCTCAGCCGTCGCAGGACCTGTCTGCAGTCTGCTATACAGAGTGTCATATCTTGGGAGATCGACCAATCTCATGGAGATCCTGTGGGCCTTCTCCATCGTGCTGGAGTCTATGTGCGTGGTCCCTCAGCTTCTACTGCTACGACAAACACAGGTCCCGACCGTGATAAACTCCGGCTACCTCGTGTGCTTAGGTGCATATCGAGCATTGTACATACTCAACTGGCTCTGGAGGTCCGCCCATGGCGATTATCCCGACGCGATATCTGTTGTCTTTGGCATCATTCAGACAGCCCTCTACGTCGACTTCGCATGGGTCTACTACACTCGACAGCGCGTCAAGCTGAGAGGAGGTGCAGTCGTTGATTCAGATGATTTGAATAAGGGTTTCTTGGTCAATAGGTTTGCTAGAGTGCGTCAATCTGAGGACCGTGATCCGGAAGCTTTGGGCGACGAGGAACAACAAGCCAGACCAAAAGTCAACAACTGGGGCAAGAGAGGCGTCTCCATCAGGGCAGACGACACACTCGACTCTCAGGATCGTGTTCAAGCCCCGGCTTCGAGCGCAGAGAACGAGCCATTGACTGACCCCGATCACTTCATGTCAGACGATGAGCACGACGACGCACCAGCAATCGACACCTCTGCCCTCTCCCCAAAATGGGACGAGGAATCACCTCGCTCTCCAAATTAAGAGCGATGCACGTCGCTCTGACTCATCTCAAGGTGAACGCAATGTATCTTCGAGAGCACTTCAATGGCGAAATGACCTCCTACCCGATGGGGTAGCATCGGACTTTACTAGCGTGTCTCGAGCGTATGATGAAATGACTTCAGCTTCGCCTAGATATCACATCAGATCCTCTTTCCTCGTATCTGCTTCCTAAATTGTGATTCACGACCTGTAACTGGGCTAACCATTGAAAACTACCGCCTGCTACGACTACGTCTTCGCACCATCATCAGACGCGCAAGAAGCTCGTCGTACCCGCCGTTCACCTCTTAGTAGCTTCGTAACGAGAGCAGCGGTATGCTCAGACAGCCACAAACACCTCTCCGCCTGTCATCGCTCTCCGGCCACTTCGCCTCACACACTCATTGGAGTCCCAGCAACAGCTCCCTAGCAGCAGCAAGACGTTTCTCAACATCTCAAAGGATGTCGTCACCACTAACGCTAACCTCGACGGTCAAGCTACCTTCAGGCTACGACATGCCTGTGCTGGGCTATGGTGTCTACCAGACGCCAAAAGGTGTCTGTGAATCTGTGTGTTCGCACGCACTCAAGACAGGCTACCGTCACATCGACTCGGCAAGAGTCTATCGCAATGAAGCACCGTGCGCCAACGCCATCAGAGGCTCTGGGCTTAAGAGAGAAGACATCTTCTTCACCAGCAAGATCGGGCCTCGCGACATGGGCTACGACAAAGCCAAGAAAGCCATTGAGGCGTCTTTTGCCGACACCGGCCTGGACTACTTTGATCTGTTCCTGATTCATGCTCCTTATGGCGGAACGGACGCTAGATGTGGAACGTGGAAGGCACTCGTCGAGGCACAGAAGGCAGGCAAGATCAGGTCTATTGGTGTCTCGAACTACGGCGTACATCATCTCGACGAACTGAAGGACTTCATGAAAACTTCTGGTGTTGGAGGCACCATCAGTGTCGGGCAATGGGAGCTTCATCCCTGGCTACCACGTCCCGACATCGTTGAGTGGGCTCGGAGCAACAACGTCGTGGTTCAAGCATGGAGTCCACTGGTCAGGGCGGAGAGGCCTACCGAGTCTGCGCTGGGTGAAATCAGCAAGAAGCACAATAAGACATGGGCGCAGGTGCTGATTAGATGGAGCTTGCAGAACGGTTTCGTCCCTCTGCCGAAGAGTGTCACGCCTTCGAGGATCGAAGAGAACGCTGACGTGTACGATTTCGAACTAGATGAGGAGGATATGAAGATGCTGCATTTCCCGGATTCATACGCGCCGTGCAGCTGGGATCCGACTGTGAGCAAACTTGAAGATTAAGCAATCTAATTGAAATGATGATGACGAGATGTTGTTGATGCCGGACGGTTTCTTACAAATACTGAGACCTTAACGTTCTCCTCAATACGTTCATACTGTACAGTCCCAGAGCCGTCTCAAACCATTCCCACGCGGCACTGCAATCGCTTTAGCATCGTCATCCCCAACGAGATCCTGCTTTTCTTCTTCAACATTAGCCTTTGACACAGCAGTCCCAATCCCAGGACAGCAAGCACCGGCACCCACCCACGCGTCCGCTGTCCTCCGGCTCTTTGTGCTCCAAAATCCGTCGAGCGCAATGGGTTTAGCCACGACCTCGAAGTCATCATCTGTGTCCACGTACGTCCCCGCGCTGGATTTAGTCGCCCTATCAGGCGTGGCCACGCTCCGTCGCACGTCGCGATTGATCTGCTCACCTGGACGCTTGGCAGTGGTTCAGACCGCTGTGCCCTTTCGAATACACTTGCGACGAGGATGTATGGATTTTGATCTGGAAGTGAAAGTAGAGGGATTAGAAGCGTCGTGCGAGGAGGGAGCGCAGGGCTCGGACGCGCGCTGACGACGGGGTGCAGCGAACACAGAAGAGAAGAACAGACGTGCGATGGCGGTGCCGCGTTGTTAGTGACGGACGACACGGGACGGGACGAAGCTGGTGTGTGAGCGACACGACAAACACGGTTACTGGCGGTATCGGCGTCGGTTGGCTACGATCGTGTTGGGCGGTTCCTGTTCGCGCAACGGCAACGGTATTCGAAGACAAACGCAGGGCGAGCGATGGCCGTTGTTTACTCGATTCACTCTACGGACACACGATGACGCGAAAGACGTCGAGCACGCACTGCATGGATATAAACAGCGTTCCCCACATGTGTCGCTGTTCAATGTGTTCGGCCTCCATGGCCCCGGGGTGGATGGCCCAACACATTGAACACTTCCGGTGGTCTAGCGGTTCAAGACATCTTATCAGTGGTCTGGGAAGGCCTGACGCTGTAAGGGGCTCGACGGTTCGAATCCGTCCTGGAAGACATTCTTTTTGACGCTTTGTCCTGCCGGGAGGATACTTGTTGTCTGCACGGGAAAGCTGGTGAAGATGCAACTGGTTGAGCTCCATCTTCACCTCTGGATTTCTTGCAGTGGTGACTCGACAAAGAATTCGCACCATCAAATGAGCATCCTCAAAACACAAGGTAATTATCACAGCAAGTATTTGAAGCAAAGCTGCAATCTTCATTTTCGTTAGACTGGTCAGGCTATACACTTCAAGAACACCCTCAGTCTAGGTTGGCATGCGTTACTCAATATCATTTTCGTGGCTTTGTTCGCTCCTTTCTCTGAGCTTTCGCTCCCACCATTCATCTCGAATGTCCTTCCTCTTGAGTGCTTCGCAAACAACGCTTTTACACAACGCAAATCTTGGACTAATAGGACACCCACCCGGGAAAGAACGACAGTGCTACTCCTTCCTCTCTGGCGGAACATTGGTGAGATTACCCCCTGATGAAGTGTTGCCATTGACACCTGGTGCGTCTGCCTCTTTCTCCACGTCACGATTAGCACTACTTGCGTTCGTCCTTTGCCTTGTAGTGCTGGGTCCGGTGTGCGCTCGAGATCTTGATGCCGCGAGTGCAACGAAAGAGTGACTATCGTCGTTTTCATCGCTGTTGCTCGCCCCTTCTTCTTCCTGAGGCTTGCTCTTCATGGTAGGAGCAAATTTGGACTTCTCTCGCAGTTTCCGACCGTAAAGGTAGAAGAGCACTGGAATGGGAACGAGAAGCGCGGAGAAGCAGCCCAGGAGGGTGCCGGCCCACTGAATGCCCAAGCCATTGAACATCTGTCGTGCGAAAAGTGGGAAGCCAGCTGCTGATATTGATCGAAGAAAGGTATTGCCTGCTATCACAGAAGCTGCGAACATAAGATATGTATCGACGAGGTAGTTGAAGCAGCATATGAAGATAGCAAGCAGACCGAAGCCAGTGAACAGACCAGAAAGAGTCGGAACGATCCAGTGAATAGATCTAGTGTAGCCTGTCCAACCGAACCAGAAAAGTCCAAGTGAGAAGAGGACACCACCAAGGATGACAGGCGGCAGACGCCATTCTGGAATGGGAATTCCATCATTCGCCTCCAGCTTCTTGTTGTACTTTCCGGACTCCCAGACGATATAGGACGCGACAAGGATGATTCCAACCATCATACCGAAGAATGGCAGGCCGCCAACTCCGGCATTGAAGCCGTGAACGCCTTGGAACACAAGCGGGTAGGCTGTGAGAAAGAGGTAAAGAAGACCATAGATGAAAGACATGTAGACAGTCAAGGCTAGGACGACAGGTTCGGTGAAAAGCAGACGCAGAGGACGGGTCAAGTTCTTCGTGACAAGCTCCCCAAAGTCAACTTCAACCTCCTCTTGCTTTGCATGAATACCCCAGTTCTTGGTCCTGCGGCGTAACTCTGCCGCCTTGCCGACAAGGACAACGGGTGGATAAGACTCCTTGAGGAAAAAGAGGTCGAGAACGGTTGCGAGGACACCCATGAAAGCGGGGAGGTAGATATTCCATCGCCAGCCGGCGCCCGAAAGCTGGATGAAGCCTCCGATGAAAGGAGCTAGCATGGGACCCAGAAAAACGGTGGCGGAGAAGACTACAATTGCTGGACCTCGTTGTTTGTTATCAAAGATGTCCGAGAAAGCGGCGGCGACAACGGCCAAGGGACAGGATCCGAAGATACCGGTGAAGAAGCGGCAGATGTAGAAGGTCTGCAAATTGGCCGCGGTCGCGGTGGCAAAGTTGAAGAGAGTAAAGCCGAACATGCCAATGACGATGGGCATCTTTCGACCTTTCAATTCCGAGAAGGGACCCCAGCAGAGGGGACCAAAAGCGTAGCCCAGCACATAGAAAGATGTGCCAAGAGTGGCGACCTCGACACTGATACCCCAGTATTGTGCGAATGCTGTCGTCGAAGCCGAGAACAGAGAAGAAGTGAAGGTCGAGCAGAGAGAGGTGTAGGCTAGCATGACGGAGATCAATATCTTCTTCTTGAATGGCCAATTCTGAGGATGCAATGGGTCATCGGGGCCATCGTACTCCACCACATAGTCTTCGTAAGGAGGCAGATCTGGGGGATATGCCTTTCCGCCGCCAAATTTGGGTAAAGGCGTCTCATACGTTTTCGTCTTCCTAGCACCGACCGTGGCGACCTGCTGCAATCTATGCGTTTCCGTACGGTGGTCCTCCAGTGGATGTGTTCTCGTCCTTGTTGCTCTGGTGTCGATTCTACCGACACTGGCAGCTGTGGCTATCCTACTCATTCTCTCGCTCGATGAACTCGAGGACGAGGACATGCTCGACAAGTCGGACTCGTTTGTTCTGCTCCGCTGAATCTCTTGCGATTTGGGTCTCTCTTCAAGGCCATGCTCATGCGTCGCAGAGCGGTAGGATCTCGAGGCTTCCCTCTCGGCCTCCACCATGTCTCTATCGACCACGTCCATATCGCCAATGTTCACCGATCTTCGAGATTTGTTCGTCTTGGATGTGCTGCGCCTTCCGGCGGATGTTCATAGAGCGTCGCAGCAGCTAATCGATGGGAATACCAGACTTGATGTATGCCAGTCTGAAGAGCTACTGGTTGTGAATGGCTCTGAGCTGGACCTGATGTTGGCGGAAGCTGTTGTGTCAGGCGTCAGGCCTAATGCATACGTAGTAACTGTCGTAATGTAAGATGGAGAGTTCCCCTACTATACGTAGTCAATGAAGCATGCACCTGTATAAGTGCATGGAATATTAGTAGACAGAGTAACGAGCTGAATTATTATACTCGACGTAGTGTTGCAATGGAAGATAACGAGCACATCCGCTGTTGGGAAGGCGCGACGACACCATAAAAACAGCACGATGCGGTTTCATCCTTAGTCACAACTTCGGGCTATCCTCAGATGACATATGCGAAGCTACCACACAAGCACAAAGTTGGGGGGCTCCTCTAGCGGAAGTACGACCGTCGACAAGCTTTTCGCCGACTCCTCTCTTCGCCTGCGAGCCAGTAAACGTACCGTACAGTGTAGGAGCAAATCACACTAGCATTGAAAAAGACCAGGGGCGGCATTGGGGAAGGCCGAGTCCCACTTCTTTGGTGATGAATCAGCAGCTTTGCCACATGTGCTTAGAACTCATGGTCGTTTCAACAATTTGAACCCAGCCAAGTAATGCCGACGATTACCTAATGTACAAAAGACAGAGCTCTAGTGGTTTGCATACGTGTACTATCAGCGTCTCAATCTTCTTGGAGTGCTGAATCCAGGTCCATGGTCGTGATGCCAGTTATCAAGTTACGGCATCGAAGAGTTGCGCTTGTGATATCCACGAGCAGTAGATGTTGAAGACGCCAATCACATTGCAAAGCTGGATCCCTCGATGCGCATGGTTGACCTGGTTCAGGGAAATGATGGGAATGTACCTCAGAAATGGCTGCTTCTATAACCTCGATTTCCTCTCAATCGATTGACACGTCCCCTTGAAGGCAGAAGCCCAAGACATCATGCACTCTTCACCGCACGTACGAACGAATACTGTTCCCTCCACACGAGACTACCTGGACGGGTTTCATCCCTGAGTAGTGGTCAAGAGAGACCCGGCGGTCACAGCTGTGGAGGACACGGCTGGTATGGCGAACCCCTTAGGGCTTTCACCTCTACAACCCGCTCCTGGTCAGACACTTTGATATGTGTACTATCTGCTGCCAAAGTGGCTTATATGAGCGGGTGGTGGAGAGGGCATGCGGTGAGTCAGAAGTGCAAAGGTCAAAGCCCAGGGTACAGTGAACGATGGCAAGATACCCTGTAAAGCAGCCCGCGTTACTACCCGTCAAATCAAAGCAAGCGAGAGCAGGAATCATCAGCACAGCACCTCCTCAACCAGGGTCAGCCCTGCACTAACCTCTGTAAGGCTCGGGCATTGCTTGCGACTGGTCGACTGTTGAAAGAGAGGACGCGACGAATACGGTACCAAGGACACACGTCTCCTTGCCTGCTGCGGCTTCCACTTTGTCATGCTCTGCTAGCATGGTGTTGGGACTATGAATGAGGATGCAAGTACTGTTCAGTGCTTCGATACTAAACATGATGCTAGCAGTGTGCAGCTAAGCGCTTTCTGTCAAGCTTCGTTTTCCCAATATTTTTACCAACACCAATTTTATGCGGCGTTGTGTCAGAAGAGATAACAGTCAGGTTGCGTCTTGAACTTGATATATAGACTATCCTCTACGTTAACACCTCGCTCTTATTACATTCTCTTCGCTCTGAGCCCGGATTCGAAAGCTGTTATTAGATGCCAGCTTCGGCGTAGAGCGTGAACGAAGATGTAGACGTCCTGTTTGGACTCGAGCTTAAACGCTAAGCCCAGTCGGGACGCCATAAGTTTCGACTGAGTTGGCAGGTGCGGCTCGCCGCAAAAGTGCAGGTGCAGTTGTAGTGCAGGTGCCCTCTCCTCACACGTCTGCACCCGCGAAGAAACGAATCCAAGCCCTCACAGCATCGCCATGAGCAAGCACACCAGCAAATAACTGTCCGCCATCGCCAATAGCGTCGAATTGGAAGATCTCTACACTCGGGTATGAGCCACAGCGACAGGGTGGTGTCACCAGTGAACGTCAGAGAATAGAGGCTCGACATCGAGTATTCGTAGCTTACAATAATATGCCCAAGCGAGGAGCCGAAGAATATATCACCAAAGAACACGGCACTATCAAGAACACCGACTCAGGCGAAGACAAACCAACAATGTCGACTGCTGCCCAGCAGGCGCGTCGCAAGTAAGTGAAATCCCCAGCAGCAAACAAAATTGGTGCGCATGAACATCCGTCATGGCCATGTCGCGCCTTTGTCTCACTGTCGATACCCGATACCTTGTACCTACTTCCCAGTAGCTACTTACTAATGCCTCGACCCAACAGGATTGCGCAGCCAAAGTCTCGTCTTGGGCGATCGACCACACCGACATCTACCACCACCGGCTTCGGCCAACCGCAGCAGCAGCAGCCACAGTCGTCGCCTTTCTCCTTCCCTGGCGCCGCCAGCACCACCTCGTCCTTTCCTCCCTCGCAACAACAATCCTTCAATTTCTCCGTGCCTGGTGCATCCTCCTCTTTCACCTTCGGTGCGTCCTCCAACAATGCACAGCCAACCTCGAACCCTTTTGCCAACTTGAATGGTGGGGTGAATGGTGCAACTTCAGCACCTCAGGGTGATGCCATGATGGAAACGAGTCCTCAGGCGAACAAAACCACCGGCATGTTTGGCGCTAGCACGACCCAGGCAGCTCCCTCGACGAATGGGTTCAGCTTCAACTTTGGCCAACCCGCGCAGCAGCCATCTCAGCCGACCACGGGAGGCTTCCAATTTGGTCAGCAAAAGACGCAAGAGCAGGGCTCGAACGCAGGTACTAGTCTATTCGGGCAGACATCGACATCACAACCACAGACCAACGGCTTTAGCTTCGGTCAGAGCACACAGGCCTCTTCTGCGCCATCCATGTTTGGTCAAAGCACCGCTCAATCCTCAGCTCCATCGCTCTTTGGTCAGTCGGCCACCTCGAGCGCCCCAACATTTAGCTTCGGTGCCACCTCGACCAGTGCTTCTTCAACACCCGCGCCCGCGCCCACGTTCAAGTTTGGAGACTCAAGTGCTACCCCAGAACCGAAACCAGAAGAGCCTGTATCCAAGAAGCCATCCTTCGGCTTTGGCCAAACCACTTCCTTCGAAAAACCAGCCACTGATATCGCTCCTGTAACAGACTCGGCGAAGCCTGCTTTCAGCTTTGGCCAGTCCACCGAGCCTCAATCAGAGAGCACTCCGTCGAAACCCCTCTTTTCGTTCGGCCAACCTGCGGCCACTACCTCGCAAGGTGGACCTGCCAGTGCGCCGCCCAAGAGCTCGGGGTTTATGTTTGGTCAGGCAGCAGGTACAGCGCCGTCCTCGCAGCCGTCGAGCACCAGCTTGTTTGGCTCATCATCAAAACCGGCCGAATCATCATCTACGCCAGGCTCATTGTTTGGTCGAGCGTCACCGGCAGATGAGACCCCCAAGCCTACAGAGGAGCCGACCACGACCAACGGAACCCAGCCGAGTGAAGACGTCGCACCCAAAAACCCGTTTGCAAGCCTGTTTGCAGGAAAATCACAGAGTGAAAGCCCTTCGGGCAGTGCCCCAACTTCGAAACCACTGTTCAGCTTCGGCTCACCCTCGAAGCCTACCGAGTCCCCAACGACGTCTAATAGTCTGTTCTCACCAAAACCCTTGGATTCATCATCGCAGATCGAAAAGCCAGACCGATCGAGCTCAGACTTCCAGTTCTCACAGCCCAACCAATCCAGCGGTGGCCTGTTCTCTCCAAAGGCTGCCGAGAACAAACCTACCACGTCCACCAATCTTTTCAACCTCAACAAGTCTGCTCCAGTTGCTGAAGGGAACGAGGAGACCTCCACATCAGAAAACGCGACATCTGGCTCAATGTTCGGCCAAAAGCCAGCCAATTTGACTTCAAACGCTGGATCGACCCCGTTCAAGTTGGGGCAGCGCAATGAAGAGCAGGACAGGCCGATGAGTTCGAGGAGTGCATACGACGAGGTGACACTACCGGAAAAGAAGAAGCTATTCACTGGCTCGTCCACACCGTCAACAATGGCCAAATCGGCTGGCGTTTCTTTCGAAAGCAGAACCTCTTCCGGCCCGTCACAACCTGTACAACCAAAACTGCCAGAACCATCCGCCGCTCCATCCGAAGTCCTCAACCGAGCAGTCTCGACAGAGGGCCCACCTCAAATACCACGCTTCCTCAATGCAGACAAATACAAGTCGTATGACGAGAATTGGCGTCTGAAGGGCTTGAACAGACGCTTCAAGCAGATGATTGCCAGGTGTGATCCTGACAAGCACGACTTCCTGAATCTCATTCAAAACTACCTCGATCATCGAGAAGCTACAGGCGCACGCGGTCTTGCGGGACTCGACAGACAGAAACTAGAACCCGTTGCAGGCTCAAAGAGAAGAGCCGTCGACGTGGATGATATGCAAGACTCCCCTGACCAGAACAAACGGTCGAGAGCGGAGCCTGCATCTACATCGGTTTTTGGTAATGTTTCTCAACAAAAACCCCCTCCGGCGCCCAGTAATCTATTCGGCTCTGTCGCAAGCCCGAAACCAGCAACTACTTCCTCCCCGTCGAGGCCGGCATCTGATCCCACAACCTCGAATCTTTTCAAGAGCATGATTCCGGGTGCAACAAGCACTTCCACCACGCCTACTTTCTCTTTCGGCGGCTCGTCTGCTCCAAAGTCGACTACACCACCATCATCACCACCGAAAGCAGCTGCGCCTCAGCTGCCAAAATTTGAAATGCCTAAGTTTGGCGGGGGCGCAGGCACCAATTTCTCGAATGCATTTGCTCAAGCTGCCGCCGTAAACGCTAAGAAGTTCGAGCAAGAAGCCAAAGAGAAACGCAAAGCGGAAGAATTCGATTCAGATGAAGACGACGAAGAGGCTTGGAATAAGAAGTATGAAGAAGAACAGCGTGCTAAGAGGGCGAAGATTGAGGCCGCGGCCAAAAGCTTAGCCGTGCCAGGTTTTGCGCCGTCTGCCGAGTCCAGCAGGTCTAACTCGCCGTTCAACTTTGGTGGTGCACCTGCAAAATCAATAGAACGGAGTGTTTCGCCGGCTGTACCTACTACCACTGGTAGCTCGAAAGAAGCAGCCATTTCTATCGAGAGTGATGGTGACCAAGACACTGGCAGTGGCGACTCAGGAAACTCTGGCGACGACGAACAGGACCAAGAGCAAGCACCTGATGACCTGCCAAAGGACCACGCCAACGAGTCCGACGATGACCAAGAGGCAGAGGAAGAGGAAGGGGAATCCATCCCCGATATCGCTCCTGAAAACAGTCTCTTCAGCCGTATAGAGAAACCGAAATCTGCCGAGAAGGAAGAATCAGCAATTTTCCAACCATCGGCTAATAATTCGTTTAAGCCAGGCGTTATGTTTGGCAACATTGGCAAAGGTACGCCGGAGGCGCCAACTTTCTCGCCACTCACACCAGCAACCGCACCAAAGGGTGACTTCGTGCCGGCCACAACGTTCAACTTCACCCCTACTCCGTCTGCTGGCTCGTCTGTATTCGGAGCTAATCTGAAAGATGGACCTGTCCCCGGAGAGGGACTGTTTGGAAGCAGACCAAGCACGCCGCAGCCGCCGGCCACAGTAGACGCAAAGGACACTAAGCGGACAAGCGTCTTCGGCGCAGCCACATCATTTGGTTCATCGGACAACACCTGGAAAGCTGGCTCACCTATCAAGTTCGGATCCTCATCGTCTGACCAAAAAGACGCACCGTCAGTAGAAGTTACAGCTGCTACACCGCCAACGAAAGAACAACCCAAGCCGTTCGCTGGATTGTTCGGTCAGTCCACTTCATCCGGCACGAACGGTGGTAGCAGTCTTGGCTTCAACTTTGGTACTCCTTCAACCACATCAGACAAGCCGGCTCCTGGTTTCCTGAGCGCAGCCAACCATCTTAAGACTGGCGGTTCCGGTCTGTCGTCGGGAGTCTCAAGCCGTGGCTCAAGTCCTGGCATAACGTCTGAAGCTGAATCTGTCACAACCGACACAGAACAAACCTACGACGACCCTCAGGCTAGCCTTATGAACGCTAATGCCGGTGAGGAGAATGAAGACGTGCTATACGAGAGCAAAGCCGCACTCTCACGGATGTACAAAGACAGTGAACTCACAGAGGAAGACAAGGAGAAGAAAGGGCTGCAACCAGGGTGGAAAAAAACGGGCGCTGGTACCAATAAAATCCTCAAGGACAAGGAGACCGGGAAGGCGAGAATACTGTTCAGAGCTGAGCCCGGTGCGAACATCCTGCTGAATACGAGATTGATAGCTGGCGCCAAGTACACAAGTCAGCAGATAGGGAAGAATGGAGCTGTGACATTCCCGGTTGCGGTTGAGGGGGGCATGCAGTTGTGGATGATCAAGGTCAAAACGAAGGACGATTCTGATAAATTGGCGAAGATTATGGAGGAGAATAAGGCTACTTAAGTGGGAATAGGGCAGGGGTATGCCGAGAAGCTCTAGAGTATGCCAACTCGAGGAGCAAGGAGGATTGAGTTCACTTGAAGAAATGGTTGTCGTCTAATTGAGTTGATATAGCGTTCTGACTATGAGGGATCTTGAATATCGACGCACGGCGACGGCGTTTGGCCTTGCAGACAAGAGGAGGCCCACGAGGGCATGAAAAGTGTACAGCAAGAGCAAGAGCAAGAATCAGAGCAAAGAATTGGCAAGCGACGTTACAGGTTGTGTACAAGAAAGACAGTTGAGTTTGTAACGTGAGGAATCCTTTCAATCAAATTTGTTCACTTCATTGATTTGAGCTGCAGCGGTTGCCTTGACTTCACGCTTTGCTCATTGTCCGAATGCGGGTATTGACAGCGCAAGATATACATTGCGTGCGGGACTGAGTTAAATGTAGCGCTGCCGAACCTCCAGTCCAGCGTAGTACGCGCAAGACACCGCAGCTGAGAAACAGTGGTGGGCACCGTCCCCTGACAGGAAGACTTCAACGCCCCAGCCACTAAGATCGCCCATCTACCCATCCGACCGTTCAGAGTCAGAAATTTCCTGTTGTCTATCTGTGGTCGTGGCACTCATTCTTCGCGTAGATATTTCATCGCTCACGAGTCCTCGACGACGACCGTCTGCAGACCCTTGGCCTCGGTCTCCTTGACGTTGACGGCCTGGACGTAGCTGTACAGCTTCTCCTTGGCGCCCTCCTCGTCGTTTCGCTTTCTGCTGATGCGAACGCGCAGACGGTACGGGACGCCCTTGATGCCGGATTCCCAGACTTTCTTGTTGAGCTGGGGGTCGAGACGGATGTCGGATGTGCCCTGGGGTTGGAGTTAGTGGGGAGTTGCATTGGTGGAGGGGATAGATAGAAGGGCGGGTGCAAAAGTGCAGACTTGGTTCTGCTAGGGTACGGTGCTGCGCAAGAATTGGCGCGGTACGGTGTGATGGGGCATGGGGAGTGATAGAATTGGACTTACCATAGCGGTTTGAGCGAACTTTCGGATCTCCTTGATTGCTCGTGGAGCTCTCTTCTTGAAGGCTACGCCGTGGACCTAATAGCAGAAAAAATTGTATATCAGTCTTCCGTCCTAAATGCTGCATTTGTGGCTCATCGTGGGGTAGAAGATGTTGTGTGATTTTGTCTCAAGTGTGAGATCTTGCCAGCCGTTCGGGTGGACTTCATAAAACTGATTGTGATCCTGCTCTTTCTTGGGTGTTTCTGTTCCTCATCCTCGAGTTTGAGGTACAGCTTCCTTAAAGGGGAGTTGCGCACGATTCAATCGCAAGCATGTTGGGCTCAAGGTGCAGAGGAGATTAGGCATACCCGCTTGTGAAGGTGAATTGTGTACTCTCGTGCGACGACATCGCTGATGGCTGATCGACCCTTCTTGGGCTGGGTCTTGCGCTGTGGCTGAGTCTTTGGGTTGTCCTTGACCATCTTGACGGTTGTGAGGCTTTCGTCTTGGAGATAAGTTGAGTTGACGGTGGGAGTTAGCGACTGGAACGGACGGGCAGTGAAGAGACTGCGGTCGCACGTTGTGTGGAGGAAAATGATTGCCAAGAGCAAGGCATCAACCATTTTCTTCAGGCAGGAGGGAGGATCTTGATCGCCTCAGGCATACACAAACTGTACTTAGTGCGCATCATGCTCAGCCTAAACAGGCGGTTCAAAAGCGGAGCAGGTCCATCTCGTATGCTCTGCCGAATAACGCTTCCTGCTGGATATCCTAGAATTTGGGCGATGACCAGACGGAGAGACGGACACGGTATATTTTGCTGAAAGAGCTTTGCAAAATTGAGGCTGCGAAAGACAACACTAATCTTTTCAGCAACTGCCAGTGAGCACTACAGGCCAGTCAGTGCAAGGAGCGTCACCTGGAAGAGCTTGGGATGGCAATGATTAACATGACCGGGTTGGTAGACCCTCGTGCTGAACCGAACCTGTCACAAAACAATGATACCCTTTCTCGACCGGTTCCCAAATCTTCTTCTGCACGCAGGAAGCCATGCTAGATAATGCAATGCCTCCCTTGGCTTCCCTAGCACGTTAGCCGCGAGATATCAGCTCTCCCCCAACGGAAAGATCCTGAAAGATATCAATGCTGGCAGACCAGAGTGTACGCCGCATCTTTATTCAAAACGTGACACCAGATCTTCACTTTCCGTTATGGCCGAAGCAATTCTCCGCTCTCCCATGTCAGACTACCCTGTAAACCCACAGAATCGAAAGCTCTTCGATCTTTGAGAGCCCAGTGAGCAATCGGCCAGGTTGAATTTGCTTAGACCCACACAAGACAGGAGCAGGTGCTACATGCAATGACTGCGATCATGTTTTACACGCCACGAGCTATGCTTCGAGGTCCAAGTACTTCCATCGCGTAACGCAACCGGTAGGCCTTGCATGACACCCAAAAGAACTACTCATTACCATCTACTCATCGAGTGCACGGCCCGCTCTAGTCGGCTGTGTTGGACACTTACACGATTGACACGATTGCCATGTTGCATGTTGTGCAGCGTCGTCAACATATCAGGATAGCGTAGCTGAAGAAGAAATAGAAGAAATCGGAGTGTCCTAAAAGCTGGCCTAGTCTGGTGTTACTCACGCTCTAAATGGACAAGCGCAAGGCACTAGCTTTAGGCGATATGGCGGCGCGCAGAGGCTTGGCTGAGAGCATGGTCCAGACCCGCCTTCTGCAAGTCCTAATTTCAGCCGTACTGCACTTTCCCTTGTCGGGGTGTGAAATCAGCCAAGGATTATTGTATTAAACTAGCTAGAAGTGACGGTACGATAAGGCCGCTTTAATAGGCTAATAATACTAAGCCCTTACGTAATATTACATCCTCTACTACCTAGTAAAGACGTAATAATATATAATAAACGAAAAGCTTAGTATAATCTAGGGTATATTAAAACGCTTTTTCCCTAGATTATTCTTCTCCCTTTTGTATACCTATATCTTCTTATATATCTTTATAGCTAGGTAAGTCTCTATCGTATAAGTATATCCTAATACCGTAATCTAGTATCGTCGTTAATACTTTATAATATTCCGTAACTTCTCTTAATATACCGCTAGTTCGAAAAGTTACTATTAATCTTCTACCTATAAGGTTAAGAAAGCTTAAGTTAATAGAGCTAATAGGAAATTAATATAAGCCTATATTTCGAACTATATTTAAGTATAAAGTTTAAAATAAGGAGATAAAGGAGTATAAGTAGTAGAATATATCTATAGAAGTCCGTAAGTTAATATAATTCTAGATAAACGCGTAGAATAGAGTTCTACAACGAGTAAACCTATTTAAGCCGAGGTATTCGTTATCTAGGCTAAGGGAAAGTATATTTATACCGATAAAAAGGCGTATAGATCGTATAAAATAGGAAATAGTCCGTTTATTAAGTATATTTTAATCGGTTCTAGTATAAATTATAAAGGTATATATAAATATCCGTAGAACTATATAATATACTAATAAATCTAGTATATACTAACTATACTTAGAGAAAGATAGTAATTAACTATAGTCTTTTAGATATTTAGGACGATATATATAAATATACGCAACTCTTTATAAGATTAGATACTAATATAATATATAGAGTTAAACGCTATAAATCTTAAGAAGAAGATACGAGCTAATATAAAGGCAAAGAAGGCTACTAATATTAGAAATACTCCTAGTAGAAAGTCTTAAAAGTAAGGGAATCTCTATAGAAGTCTATAACTTCTTATAATATAGTAATTATATACTTATAAGTTAATAAAGAATAATAATAATAAGTATATACCGTTAATATATCTTTCTATTCTTTTATAATATTCTTCGTAATACTCTATAAGTCGTCCTTTAATCTTTCGCGAATTTCTTTATAATTATCCGTAACTTAAGCGGCTTTAATATTCTCTATATTTCTCTATAGTCTTCCGTAAGTTATATTGTATTTTCGATAGGGTAAAGGTATTAGTAGTTATTATATCTTAACTACTTAGCCTCTCTTTCTCTTTAGAGTTATAGCTTAGGCTTTTAGCCTTCTAGCTTATACTCTTCTCTCTTTCCCTCTACTACCTAAAGGATACTTAATCCCTTATTTTTCGAGGCCTCTCTCTTAGGCTATACCCGCTTAGATTTCGCTCTCTTTCTTATAGGCTTACGTCTCGCTCCCTTTACTATTCGGATATTCTCGTTTTTACCGCTCTCTCTTCGCGATTACTAGTAATATCGAGTATAGTAGAGCCTTCGTCATTAAGCTCTATAGGTAGTAGTAGGGTCTCTCTAATCGTAGGTTAATCCTTATTAACCTCGTTATTTATTAGTATATCTAGTAGTACTTTATTAACGTTTATTATCTCTCCTACTTCTTCTAAAATATCGAGTAATCGAGGTACTATTCTATTAGGTTCTAGCGGTATAATAGGCTCCGTCTTAGTTTTAAGTAATACCTTACTATTTTAATTAATCGCCTATTTAACTAGAGGTTCTTCTTTATTATTAAATAGGGTTACCTCTTCCTTCGTACGCTTAACGATAGTAGTAGTATTTATACCTAGCGGGCTACTTTTATTTATAGGCCTCGTCTAGTTCGCGATACTCTCTAAATACCTCTCTATAGTGCTTTAATTTCTACTATATTAAGCTCGCTACTTAAGTCCCTAATAACTTCTTTTAAATATAGTTTCTTCTACTCGCTAGCTAGTACGGCTATAAGATCGTTATAAGAAGAAGTTTATCTCTTCTCTTCTTATAGTAGCTCCTCTACCTCTAGCGAAGCTTTTAGTAGCTCTATATCTTATTAACGTAAGGCTGCTTATATTACTAAGGAGCTCTATAGTTCTTTAATATTCCCTTTTAGTATATTCGCCTTTATAAGCCGTTAGCTATTAACGAGTAATTTAAGAATCTTTTCGTCGAGCTAGGCTAAAATATAGGTATCTAAGTAGTGTTTCTTTAAGACTTTATAGGGCCTATACTATCTAGCGTTAAGCTTATTATAGGCCTTAGCCCTTACTAAGACCTAGTTACTCTCTATAATATTATATAGCTTAACGCGATCTACGCGAACCTTACGTACCTTCTTAGCCTTCTTTAGAAGTTTAAGGTTTACTGTAGACCTAGTATACTATATCGTAGCTATTCGCTAAATTATACGTTCCTCGTTTATATAGCTTACTAATAGTATCGTAAGATTAAAGAGTGCAGCATAAGATACGGTGGTTAAGAAAGGAAGGTTAGCCGAGAGCAGCCTTACGATATACTTATAGAACTTAAGTAATTAACGATTACTTAAGGACGATAATAGGAAGATAATATACTCTAACTTTATAATATATATCCGGTACCTAACCGTATTATCTCTTTAGAGTAACCCTAAATATTACTATATTAGTACCTCTATTTAGAACCGACTTAACGATCTTATATTACTACTAATATTTAATACGGAAAGGAAGGTAGAAGGTATATTCTATACTAACTAAGTAGTAGTAGGACGTCCTAAAGAGGAAGAGCGATAAAAAATAAAGGGGTATCGCCTTCTCTTTAAAAAATTAAAATAGCGATATCGAATAACTTAACGAAAGGTAGGCCGAAGACGAAGATAAGAGAGACTATAGTAATATTATATATTAAGAGAAGGGAATAGCCTAAACTACGCTATTGTCTAGTACCTCTAATTCTTAAAATCGATATATCGATAATTAAGAAGAAGAAAGATAAAGAGAACGACTAGTCGCTAGAAAAAGAGCTTTAAGAGTCCTCCTTTATAGAGAGGGCGTTAATAGCCGAAAGTATAGATAATCTATCGTTAAAAGACGATATAATAGCTATAACGCTATAGTATCGACCTTAACTATAAGGGTAGAGCGTCGGAGATAAGAAGGACCTATAGTAGTTAGAAATCGAATAAAGAACAACCTAGGTATCGCTTTTTATATAGATAGTATTACTAAAAATAATTAAGTTAGTACTCGTACTAATAAAATTAGTAGCTTAATAGAAGATAAGAAAGAATAACTAGAAGAAAGGATAGAATAGAAGTTACCTAAGAAACTAGTTAGTAGAATTAAAGAACGCGTTACTTATAACTAGATATAAGATATTAATAGAAAGTAGCTCTTAAGTAGGCGATGCCTTAACGCTAGCCTCGTTAGCTACAACTATCGTAATATACTTAGTAATACTAGTTCTAAAGATAATATACGCCTTATACTTTAATAGAATAAATATAACTAACTTCTTTAAGTATATCGAAGACTTATTTAATAATAATAAGATCGGTACTACCTAAAGGCTAAGAAGAATACTCCGCTATTATAAGTATACTATCTAAACCTAGCTTTAAAACGTTTCTACGTATAAGAGTACGGATTAGGAGGCTCTAAAGAAGGTTATAATTAATAGGTTTCGAGGATAAGACGATACGTAAAAGCGTAAGACGATTGCTTTTCTTAAAGTACTCTTAAACTAGGAATAAAAGAAGTTAAAGGATATTACTAACTATATCTACGTCTTTAAGGACGTAGCTAAAGCCTTAGAGGCTAAATAGAAGCTAGCCCTTTAAAGGAAATATATTCTCTTCCTAATAGGGCTTCTTACGTATATATAGTAGAAGATCGTAAAAAAGAAAGATCTATTTAACGAGAAAGAAAAGAAGCTTTCGGCCTCTTCTAAGTTTAATATAATAGCGGATTACGTGCTCGGAAAGGTAAAGGGCTTACGTAGAATAGAAGTACTTAAAGCTCCTAATAATCTAAGTACCCTAGTAAAGGAAGCGTTAACTAGACTAGCTATCGGCCCTTAAAAGAAGGTTAAGTAGAAGATAATCGTAAAACCTACGGCTACTACGACTACTACGGTACCTATAGTAGCTATTAGTACTTAGGGGGTAAACGAGCTTACTAGATAACTAGAAAAACTAAAGATCTAAGTACTAATATTAGCTTAGATAAGAGAAGTATTATCTACTTATCTCTAGTAGATAAGAGCGCTAGAACTTACTTATCTAAATCTCTCGTTAGATAGAAACTAAACGGCGAGGATCTTTCCTCTAGTGCTAGAATTTCTAGATAAGCTCGTAACTTAAAGTAGATTCTAGTACTTAATTAAGCGTTATCTCTATATATTTTATAAATAGAGAGAATATATCTAGAATAACTATCCTTCTTTAATAACTATAGAGTAGTAGGATTTATACTACCGCGAAGAAATAAAGATTATCTCCGAATCGTAGGGGTCCTAGAATAGGCCGTTCTTCTTTTAGAATATAATAGGATCGTAGGAGGACTAGGTTCGGTAAGATACTACTAGCTTTTAGAAAGAGAAAGACGTAGAAACTAGTTAGCTTTATAATTAGAGGATTCGCCTACTTAAGATTATTCTAGGATTTAATACGAATAAGAAGAAAGATAATAGTATAGACGAGGCTACTATTTATAAAGTAACCGCTAGCCGATTAAAAAAAGCTTTAAAGAGTAAGCTAGGAAGGAAACTAGTAGTAAGGGTAATCTAGTTACGAGTTAAGAAGAAGCGTAGCCTTCTAAGCGCGAAGAGATTACGTTAAGGAGTATACGTCCCCGTTAATATAGTAGATAAGTTAGCGAAAGAGAGAAGTTCTTAGGATATAATCTAGCTAATAGAGGACGTTTAGGTTAAAGAAAGCTAGTAGCGGCCCTCTCTTCCTACGGACGCCGTAAGAAGAAGGGCTCGTTAGGTACTACTAGATCCGAGCTACTAAAAGCTAACGACTACGATCTTAGGGCGATAAGGTA